>CACRXP010000105.1:915318-936933 GCA_902702965.1 Spirometra erinaceieuropaei | reverse complement strand
CTCTACCGGGCCTTTCAAATGCTACTGACAGAACAGGTCAATGGATATGAACAAATGCAACTGCATGGAAATTTTAACAGTCTCGAGAGAGCGGCTACCCCCTCCCCCTCCTCTGACAGAATTCTTTTATCTGTGATACCTCTCTTGACGATGCATGCTCTGCATATTTGGCCCAGCAGTCCGATCTGATCTACCAGAAGTCCATCTGTCATTTGGCGGCTGCAGTTCGAGTCTGCTCGAGGGCACGTATTTCCTTTCCTATCGGGACGCACACACTCGGTGACCTTCATTCGACCTTCACGACGCCGCAGGACAAAAGAGACTTCCTGACGAGTGGGACAGTTTCTCGTTTGCTTCCAAGGGATCACACAGCGGCTGCGTTACATATGCACGTCGATTCGAGCCGCTTTATTCGCACCTACTGATGGTAAGTGATCTCAGGAGATGGCTTGCAGGGTGCCGACAAGGCTTTTCAGGCCGTTCATGGCAGTCTGAAACAAACAGGAGGTGCCGCTGTGAGCATGCCGATCTAGAGGCGCCAAATTGAATTAAATTCCTGCACCGAACACGGCCTTAAGGGTCGGCCATTGAAAACGAGTTGTGTCAAGGTCGAGATGAATAAAAAAACGTAATCGGAAGCCGTAGTCACTGGTGGCGGGGAGTCATGCAGACCACAGGTCCACGGAACAGCCTAAGGGGACTCTCAGTTGTCCTTTAAATCCGGAACTTGGTTGGTTTTTTGATTTTTTCCTCCTAGGTCTGCTTCAGTCTGCCCAAGTCCGTAGATGCCACAATCAAGTATTTTCCAAAAGTTTGCTTTGATCTGCATGTTGTATCCACCTGGCCAACGCTTGGAATTCTCCATGCCCTCCTCGCAAGTGCTTCCACATTTGGTCCCTGTTGACATTCCCCCTTCCCCCTTTTTGTAACCGTCTTTCCAGCGTGCTCGGCGTTCTTTTAATTAACTAGTTCTTGTATTCTGTCCCTGAGTTGGGAATTTCATTTGCTCGAACAGTAACAAGGGAATTCTTTGTCTAGGGTAACAATTGTTGAGGTTTGTGCGTTTTTTATTATTACCTTATTCTATCAATAGTACCGTATATACACCGAAATCTGTTTGGGCTTATACGCGCGACTCAATTTTCCCAGAATTTTACATTGCATTTGCATCGTCTTCTATGGCATCGACCTGCACCTTGACCATGATAATGTGGTGGGCAAAGGTAGGTCGTTTAATCCCACTAGGTTTAATATGTAAAACCAACTACTATATTTGTTTTGGTAAGCCAAGAGTAGTCACATAAAGTCACCCTTCGAGTTTTAACTAGCACGTTGATATAGTCACGTGAACCGAACTACTTTAGTATAATATTTTTAAAAAATTATCTGGAATGAGGCGGCCTTCGTTTTTCGCCCTACTCTCCGTAATCCATTTCTTCAAAAAGGGCAGCTATGTATTTTTTTCACGTTGGTACTCACCATTTAACGCGTGTTGTAAGGACCGTCAGCTGTGTTTTGACTTACTTTGTCTCATTTAGATCCCAAACACTCAGCTTTCACGAGATCTCGAAGTGATGTCTGTTGTCCGACACGTACGCCATGGTTTACTTACTTCTTCAAGCATACTTGTGCGTAGTCGCTCGCATAAACAATAAAAATAATGTTAAATTCAGTCGAGTTTACGTGTGTGCTCTTACTTACAAACTGTCGTCGAATTAAGTTCAAGAAGTAGACCTTCAGGTTCCCTTTTCGGGAAACCGTTGCTCCGGATATGCTTTCACAATATGTGACAAGAATATTTTCCACGCTTGCTTCAGGCCAATGCCGTCTAGGGTAAACTGCAGATGATATTAAACCCCGTCTACATCGGCCCATATTACTTGACCCGACACCGGAGCCCCTAGAGCTTTCCTCCTTCGACATCGGTCGCACCGGAATATACATCCGTCGGTGTGCAGTCTAACACATTTGCATTTTGCTCCACTAAATAGTAGCCCCCTTTTCTGGTAGTATTTTACCACATTCTCCGAGTTTGTAGATTCGGTTATTTCCTCCGCTTTGATTAGAAAATCAAGCTGCGATTTTCTGACTTTCCTGCGATCTGGGGCCGATGGTCTGTATTTCAGAAGGAAGGAAACAACCATTATTCATATTCATTAACCATATTCATTTTCCATAAATCTTAATTTTACAGTAGTTTGTTGACTTATTATGAAGCTATAAGCAGGCGTCCATGCTTAAGTTATTCGACTTTTTCTTCTTTCGCCAGGGTACATTTCCATAGCTTCTCCAATATTCATGTGCATCACGCCACCTCGCAGTAAATTTTGACGATTGCAATACTTTGCACTTACCGTTCTCTCCTATTGGTTGTTCGTTTCATTGGTCCCTGGGCTGTCGCACATGTGCAGGCGGCGGACTATTCAATTTTCTTTAATTTATTGAGAGTTGTATTTTGTTTATTTTTCACTTAACGCGCTCGCCTCCGTTGTTGTGCACTGGAGGAATTTCAGTGGAAATCTACCTATTTTCTAAGTGTTATTCCATACATTTCGCTTCCTTTACGCGGTGAGGCTCCACTCGTAAAACCCCTATAACCACCGTTCCGTATTGCACGGGCCTGCGAATACTGTTTGCGAATTGGGGTTGCACAGCCTACCGTTGCCATGTGCTGGTGCCTGCCGAGTGCACAGAATGCGTTTATGAATGTAAATGTATGCTCGCTGGACGTGTTTCTACAACCTGCCAAACGGTGAATGCACTGGATAAACACGGGAGGAGCAGATCAGCGCACGGTAGGCGTTTATTGAGAGCCCACACCCGTAACAAGTCCAACACGGCGGTGGCACGTCTGGGCACAGGCGCACGCCACGCTGGCCGCCCATGTTCGACCTCCCCCCCTCCGGTCATCTTGACTCTGTCTCGACACTAGGCTCAAGTGCCTGAGCGAGAAGATAGTGCCGAGGAAGATGCCGCGAAAGTCAAGCAATCTGGAATTCCCGGCCGAATGCTTAAGGTTCCCCCCGTAAACGCTCGCACTCAGTCTGCAAGTAGTCTATATCAGATTGCCTCAGATATGAACCTCTGTTGCCCCTGATCACACGCTCTCCCTGTAGGGCGCTGCAGCCGATGTTCAGCTGAAATGCCTCGGGCGCTGGGCCGGTGTAAACGGAAATCTCCGAGTACGGTGACAGAGCTTGAAAGATGCCACCTATATAGACGAAAGGGGAATTGAAAAATCGTCATAACCTTTTCCTGCTTACCACAGGCATCAACGTTTTTATTCGCGCTCGTCGTACTTGCCCCTCCTCGGGTCGGTGACATACAGTGAGTGACCGATCTCATGAAATGTTGGACAAAATTCTGAAATGCGTTTTCCATTGGGAACGACTACTTAGACGCGGTTGTAATACTGATTATCTCGCGGCATAATCCTATAATATCTCCGACTCGGCAGGATATCAGCTTTTGAATACACTGCTGTTTAATCTCCTATAGAAACTGAACTTGTTAACAAATAGCTACTTAAGTAGCATGCATTTTTCTCATTGATTTTCGATGGTATTATAAATTCAAACATTTTTTATAGAAGCCACGAACAAAATATGCTTTATTTCAGTCGTTTGATGAAGAGTCACGTCGTCTTTCTATTTTATACTCGAAATAGGAGCATAATAAGGTTTTAAAAAATTCTCTAATTGCCGAATATTTAGGAACCGGATCAGCCGTTGCATTAGCGCCTAGCAATTTCAGTCTGCAAGCCGAATGCGTTCCGCGTAAGAAAAAGCATATATTCTTCCATGCCTTTAAGAAGATGCCATATAGAGTCCATAAAATTTTGCAATGGATGCGGACTATGTTGTACATTTCATGAGGAGCAGTGGTAAACGGACAGGTATAATGCTGTATGAACAGACACTGTACGGTCTTAAAAAATCTCATAAGTAGAAACTTTTTAAAAACCTAATTATACTCTTTATTCGGGTATAAAATAGGAATTTGGCGTGATTTTCTATCAAGCGAGTGGAAGAAGGAATATTTTTGCTCATGTTTTTTAAGAAATATATATAAATTTATATGACTTTCGAAAATCCCTGTGAAAATGCATGCTTTCATCGCCAAGCACGGTTTCTACAGGAGATTGAAAAATGGTTAATTTAAAAGCTGACATCCTACTGAGTCCGAAATATTATAGGATTGTGCCGCAAGATAATCAGTATTACAACCCCATCTAAGTAATCCATCCTAATCGAAAAAGCATTTCAGAATTTCGGCCAAAATTTAATGAGACGTCTCCCCAGTGGCAGAGTGCGTCTTCCGGATGCACTGCAGGGGCGACTGAGGAATAGACATCAGGAGATAAGGGCATCTTAAACAATCTCACTATGATCCCACACACCGTCAGCCTAGGCGAACCCTGGAACATAACGGCGAAGGTGGGATGTCCTTATTCGTTCAGTTTGATGTTCACGCTGCTATACGACTGCATGCTGGCGCCCCTGTCTAATTAGGTCAAACAGGATCATCATCCCCATGTTCCTCGGTTATGCACGGATGCACGCCGGACACCATGAGTAGCCTGGAATCAGCATGGACTACAGGAGCGATCTTAAACTTCCGGGCCGTGATTCATGTATTCCGAAGCGAAGGTATGAAAGGCAGAGCTGCCTCTATGACTACTCAATGAACATTCCGTCGGGAGGACATGCAACGGAGCCTAAGTCTCCCCTCCCCCCTCCGGACACACCTACTTTGAGTTGATTGTGAAAGGTAAGCATGCAGCGGGTTATGTATCCGCCAGCACGAACTGCAAAATGCGCTCTTTGGAACTCCTTGTCGAGTGGTTACCCTTTTTGTCGGCTGCTACTGTTTCATTTAAGTAGTTTATCTTCAACCTCTGAGAGGCGGGGAGCCTTATGGGTCTGGATTACACTAGCAGATAGCCTTGTGGTTATGCAGCCTTATGCCAGGAGT
Source organism: Spirometra erinaceieuropaei (assembly GCA_902702965.1). Classification (NCBI taxonomy): domain Eukaryota; kingdom Metazoa; phylum Platyhelminthes; class Cestoda; order Diphyllobothriidea; family Diphyllobothriidae; genus Spirometra; species Spirometra erinaceieuropaei. The sequence continues at coordinate 931,959 of CACRXP010000105.1, read as the reverse complement.
TCGGATTAGGATTAGCTTTAGAGGTAAGATATAGGTTTTATTTGTGGCTAGGATGCGAGACTAGGGTAGGGTTTGACCGTCAGTCTACCTCCAACCCCATTGGTTACTCTAACGTAAACCCAAACTTTAGACTCATCTGTGGGAATTTATAAATCTCAGTTACTATAAAGCAAGAACAGCAAAGAAATACTAGAATTATTTGCCCGTGGGTCGTGAGGGTGCATATAACTCACACAGGCTGTAGACTGCGGCTCAGAAAGTTTCCCGCTGAGAGAATTGGACCACAAAGGCCTCTCAGTGAGATATTCATAACATCCCTAAATTTTGAGAGCCGAACCTGTATGTGGCGCGCGTCAGACGACCGATTCACATCACGTCATGCCCTGCACCTAGTCCCATTCTCAGTCAATTTGACTAGCACAAGCAAATGATCCACGGAATTGAGGAGGGGAGGTGAGGTACATTCACTTCAGACCGAGCCTTTAAGATTTTTTTTCTAGAAACAACATATCGCGCCTTGGAAGTATCCGAAGGAATTAAATTCGTGTCAAGAATGACTCGGGATGGAAGGCCGGACTGCCTTGACTTCCGCCCACCCCCCTTATGTGGCCGCAATCGCATATTTCCTAACGTGAGATCAAAGAACCGCCGAAGGACGCCCATTGCATGTCGAGTAAGGGGTCAAGTCGTGTGTGGCATGTGTGAACGGACGCTTAACTTTGTCGATTGCTGCGTCCTCACTCACCTGCCGCCGTCTTGCCTTTGCCTTTCCGTTGGATTGCGGTTAGTGTGGCAGGAATGAAGGCGACGCAACTCACAGCCACACCTGCCTCATAGGACAGGTGCGTGTGTGTATGGTCCACGCAGTCAAAAGTCCTGTAAGCAAGTGTTATGCCAGTATCAGCAAAGCATGGCCCTTGCAGTCTGGTATGCGCTGGCAGTTCCCTGACACCTGGTTCCCTGCTGGTAGATGCACTGGCGCTCCGGCTAGGTATACAGGTGGAAGGCATGACTGTCCAATCATCGTCCTTCTTCTCCTGTTGGGGTGCTGTTGTTGTTGGTGAAAAAGCCTGGTCAAATGTATGTTGTGGATCAGGGGGTGTGGTGGCACGCCTAGATGTGTGTCCGGCCGTGCCAGCCACCTGCGCCGCCCCCACCTACGGTCTTCTTGACTCTGTCTGGAAACCGAGTCCAGGTGGGAAGTGGGGAAGAGAGAGTACGGTAGATACTGTGCAAGTCTACGATCTCTATAAACTAACTCACGCACAAGTCACCGTGCTTGCTGCATCTTGCTGTGTAGCACACGGTGGACATCGTCGGAATCGACAGTCGAACTGTCGGTGCACGTAGACGGACAGCTGAAATTATGTCAGTCACTCCGCACAATCCCCTCATCAGGTGCTTAACAGGTTCAAAAAGTCTGCTGGTTCGCGGAAGAGGGGGGAGATGGTGGCCGACTTTCGGGGCCGCCTACCCCCTTGACACCTCAGCGCACCCTTGATGTGATTGAGGCCATCAGGAAGAACTGAACGTCGAGGGATAACTCGGTCCTCTCAGGACAGAGAGTAACCATTCGGTTGGCCTTACATCCCCGTAGAACGCTTTGCATGCCCATCTAGGAGGAGTAAGAGCCATGTGCTGATGATGGCTTAGGTGACAGCCTTGGTATGAACAGGCAGAATTCTAAGATCCTTTTCCACCTTCCAAGCGTGAATTCATACGGTCAGGGAAATACATCTACTCATGCGGAATCCAAGCCTTCCATTCGTTCTTGTGAATTTGTTCCTTGGGCATGTATTTTTTCTCTCAATTTTCCCTTCTTTTTGTGTATCTGAGGTGTGCGCTGGAACCCCAACATAACAGGAGCCCAGAGTACGGCAGATTACTTAGGTGGAAGGAAGTGTAAAGTTACCTAACCGACTGGCAGGGGCGTTTGTGAAGGTTCAGAGGCGAATCATCTGGCGTTATTTCAGAGGGAGGTGGGAGGAACTGCAGTTCAAATATGCCCTACGGAGAACATTTTCCGGTCACGTGAGTCCGTACTGGCCGAAGTAGCCTTTTCTCCTTCAAGGAACCTGCCGAATGATGCTAACGCTCGCCCAGAACTGGCAGTCAATAAACTGCCATGGACTTCCCTTTCTCTCATACGAACAAGGAGGAGAAGGAGACTTTTGACAACAGTGCGGTTTGCGTGTCCATTTTAATTGGCTTTAAGTCTGCAAAGATCCCTGGAAAGGCATTCGGTAGATAAAAGTTACTTGTACAAATTAATACAATGCCTGTACAGAGTGGCTGTAATGGAGTTGCACAGAGAAAAGGGAAGGGGGGGGTTGGAAAGGCTCACAAGTGTCTGCCATCTGTCAAGTTGGACGGATGTAAGTGTGGACTTATCCAAACAACCTGAATTCAAAAAGATGGTGTCAAAGCACAGTCTCAAGTCATGCAGAAGACGGGGGACTTAAGGGTGCAAAGGTTTTGAAGTCGTCCCCGAATGGAGTTATCAGTGGTAATATTAAACAACCCGGAGGGACGGCAGATGGGGTTCATCGCTTTTGACAAAGGATCTCGGAGACTGACATCAGCTGTGCTTTAGGCACCACACAAAGGCCACAGCATTGAGCCTCGGAGGTGTGCTTAGGTACAGTGGAATGATTAGGCCCTCTTGTCTTTCACTGTGTGCCCGTTCGATTCCTCCTCCTCGCGAATGTCTTCGAGCCGATTTGACTGACCCATGACAAGGCGAACAGCCATTCGCAGAATGAACTAGGAAGGCGGAAACAATGGGAATTTGAAACGTGATGGTTAAAAGACCATGATGACCATTTACTCGATAAATTTAAGTAGCAGGGTAAGGACAAATATTGACATACCCAGCCCCATATATGATGCATTATGACGAGTGCCAGAAGGAGCAAATTGAAAAACAGGTAAAACCTCGGAATCATAAAGTCGCGTTTCAGGTAAACACACCAGTTCGTGGCATGCAGCATACGCAGTGGAAACAGATAAATCCGCAGATAGAACCTAAATTTGGCGATGAAAACAGAGGATAGTTAAAGTTTTCCGTAGGCAGTGCAGGTACCACAAATGCCTCTGAAAATATTTTTTGCTTTTTATGTAGAGAAATGGCAGAGAAAAATAGAGCTCCCCCTTATTTCCTTGACTTCTGCTTTCAGCTCATTGAACCGACGTACAGTAAATAGGCTAACCCATGAATTGTCAACTGAAAGTCCGAAATGCGTTTTCGTTTCGAAAAGGTTAATTCGGCAGGGTTGTAAAACTAATCATCAGGCAGAATAATTTGATCATACTTCAGTCGCCTTAGAATGCCCGCTGTCGAACGAACTCCTTTTACTGCTGCGTGCAAAAACTGTACTCTGTAAAAATGACTACTTAAATAGTATGCATTTTCCACTGATTTTCGATACCCTTAGAAAATCAATTATATTTCATGGAAAACATGCATAAAATATTCATTCTCCCGAAAATTCGGTAGAAAATAACGCCTTCTTCTAATTGTATACTCAAAAAAGTAAAATTAGACTAAAAAAATTTTTAATCGTGAGATTTTTCAATACCGTGAAATGCTCGTTCATAAAACGTCATGTCTCCGCGTTGCCAATGTGGCTTGTAAAGTTAACAATCTGGCCCAATTCCACTGCTAAATTTTATGAACCTCATATAGTCTCCTATTAATACCGTAGAGAAATATATATGCATTTATGTGTGCGGAAAATATATGGCTTGTAATTTCGAAACCCTCAATGCAAGTGTAACGGCAGGACAGGTTCAAACTTATTCGGGAATTAGAAAAGTTTCTGAAAACCCAATTATGCCCTTCCTCCGAGTATAACATTGGAAGAAGGCATCGTGTTCTACCGAATGTGCAGGAGAATGAATATTTTTATGCATGTTTTCCATGAAATACAAATGATTTTTTAAGGGCATCGAGAATCAATAAGAAAAATGCATGCTACTTTAGTAGTCATTTTTACGGAGTATATTTTTTGCATGCAACAGGAAAAGGAGTCCTTTCGAAAGACGGTATTCTAAGATAACTGAATTATGATAGAATTATGCTGTATGATGATTATTTTTACAACTCTACTGAATTAATCTCTTTGAAACGAAAACGCATCTCGGAATTTTGGTTGACATTTCATGAGTTTGTCCATCTACTGTAACTACTAGGGGATTCACAGTATAAAGGGGGAAATTAAACATATTTTAATTCTATGTTAGAAGCTGAACAGGTGACATGAGGTACACCCAAAGCATGAATACTGTGTTTTTGTAGGAGTTTATAATAGAGTCTGGAAGGAGTGGTCTGAGAGCCGTATGAAAACGACGCCGTTTGATAAGAAAAAATCGCGGAAATTTTAACTCCAGAAACATATTTTTCTGGATGATTTTCTGCCACTCACCAAGAACATGTGAAGGCTACAAACATGGACGTCGATATGAATTCACCCCAGGGGTGCCTCTTATTTTCACGTCCATTGTAGTATATAAGAAGTTTTCCTGACTCCAAAATTGCGTCGGAAACGTCATGCAGCAGATAGACTATGCATCCCACCTTAACGTACCTGGGGAAGACAAGAGTAGGCTGTGAACAAAGATTAGACATAAGTTTCTACTTTAAATCATTTAGTAGGCACTATTTAAAAGTAGTAACCTTGCCAAGTATGAGAAGCCGATTAGTAGGAGAGTTACGACATGATGGACCAACATCATGCCTGTATCCTTCTTCACTGTGTCCAGGAACTGCAACATGTAGACGTTGGCGAGGTAGTAACTGAACTGCACCCAATAGAGGATTAGGAGATCAGTTGGCATTGGCTGAGAGAAATACTGGGCTGCACGTAGGAGGCGTGGGAATGGGAATCGAGGGGAGGTAATCATAAATGCTCAAGCTAATTCTAACACAGAAAACTGCGAACAACTAAATGTGTCGTCTGAGATACGGCAAACGAGGTTAGTTGTGTCAAGGTGTTTTGTTTGAAGAAATTGATGTGTTATTTTTAAGAGAGATTTACAAGACGAAAACACGAAGTTCTTACTAGTTGTTGGGGGTAAATACGTAAGGTCTAATTGCACGCACCTGTTGTCCTCACAAGAATCCTTGTGATATTTCGGGTCGTTCCGCCGAAGAATTTAAACCACTATCTGCCATAGGGACACTGGTAACTTACGCTTGTCGGAATGAAATTAGGAAGAACACTACACCATTGACAAGCATGTTGAGCGTACCAATATCGGGACGTGAATTTTCAGAATTCGTGAAGTAGGCACGATCGCTGGAACAAGAATTCTTTCGCTTCACGTTTCGGATTCCTGCTCGAACACATCACCAAAGACAATAGAAAATACGAGTGGCTCATACACAAGGGGCTGTAGTAGTTATAGGATGCAGTCGCCATGCTACCGCATGTCTAAGAAAATTCGCGGCTTTCCTCTTCGTCGGAGATTGTTGCACTTGGCGTGATGACCATTCGATGGCCGACATTCATGTCGTTTATTGCTGCAATTTCATCACGGATGTTGGATGTTGCTGTGGCGATTGCCCGACCATCACCTTGGACACACCCAAGTCCCTCAGCTCCTGAAGTTCTGTCTCAAGACGTACTTCGCGTTCGACGGAACAATCTACGAACAGGTAAAGGGCATACCAATGGGTTCGTCGATTTCGGTATTCATCTTCGAGGCGGTCCTGCAACGGTTAGAGTCGCTGGTCTTCCAACATCACAGAACGAAGTTCTGGACCCGGTATGTGGATGATACCTTCGTCGTTATCGACTGGGATAAACTGCTGACATTAGAAGAACGTCTCAACGCGGTCTTTCAAAACATACAATTTACGTTGGATGAGGAAGAAAACAACCAGTTGGCCTTCCTGGATGTCTTCGTATGCCGCAAAACCTAAGGCCAGTGTTCAGAATAGCCACAAATGCGACGCAAGTACTGAACTCCAACAGCAACCATCTAATCAGCCACAAACGCAGTTGATAAGGAAGCTCTGTCGGCGCGTTGAAACGCGCTGTAATGAGACAGAAGACAAGGTTGCTGAACTCCAACACCTCTGACGGGTCTTCAAAACCAATGGCTACCTGCGCAACGTCATTAGCCTGTGTGTACGAAAAAGGAACGAAAGGCCAAACAGCACGGACCCAAAATTCTGGTGAAAGTTTCCGTCTGTCAAGGACGTTTTGGAAGCTGTTGGCCGCGGAAGACCCACAGCCACGGCAAGAAACGTCTAGAGTCGTTTGCCGGATCTGATGCAGCTGCCGACAAAGCAACTACGTCGGAGGAACTGGAAGAATGTTCCAGACAGGAATGTCCGAACACGCGGCAGCTAGGCTGAAAAGGACGCCAACTCTCAAATTGCGGCTCATTCGACGAGATCCTGCCAAACATTCAAATTGAAAGAGGCCGAAATTCTCGCTGGAGGTGACAACCGCGTGAGCCACGAGTTGCTTCATTCATGGGTCACTGATGGCCAGTCTATTAACGAGTGCGACGACCTTCCCCTTCCATACTCGATCCTGAGGCATCGCCTTGGCGGAGTAATGACCCACACGGGGAGCGTACAGGCGAAAACTTTTCCCAACGCCAGGGTCGGTGGGTCAGATGGTCATGCAATCATCACACCACTATCCATCATCCATGATGAGATTGCAGCAACTAACGACTCGAATATCAGCCATCGAACAGGCATCACACCAAGTGCAACAATCCCCGACGAAGGGGGAAGCCCCGAATTTTCATAGGCATGCGATAACATGGCGAATGAATCTTTTAAATACTGCAGCCCCTCGCACATGAGCCACTCGTATCTGCTTTTGTTTCTGATGATGTGTTCGAGCAGGACACCGAAACGTGAGGCGAAAGAATTCTTGTTTCAGCGATCGTCTCTTCGCTTCTATTTTTCAGAATTCGTTTTCACTCCTTCACCTTCGACATCCTCCAAAGACGGCTTGATGGAGGTAGTCCAATTTTCCAGCTCGTTTTTGCCGAAATGTCCACTTTATTGAAGCCCAGGGAGCGCCGTAGTCAGGGCAACGGTATTGTAGAGTTGCGATTTCGTGATGACGTCTCCGCTGCGATTCCTGACTGAATACTACAGTTTTCCAAATTCCTGAGTGGCCCTAGACGTTCAAGTCAGGCAGTATCCCAATATGCAAATCGACATGCAACCAACCAGGCGATATCATCAGTATAATCGCGATTATTCAGTCGGCGTCCACGTGCATATTCAACACCGTATAAACCGTGTAGGGGGCCCCCAAGGATCTGGTCAGTAGCGTAGTTAAACGGAATGGACGACAAGATACGACCCGTTATAGTTCTTGTACTTTGTCTTATCCATTTTCTTGAAGAGAGGTACTAGGATGCCCGATCCCCAGTCACCAGTAATGACCTCATCACTCCACGCCTGCTCAACCACATCACAAACTCAGCGGGTCAGAATTTTAACACAAAATTCGTAGATTTCAGAGGGAATACCGTCCCCTCCAGGTGTTTTGTTGTTGCACAGTCTTTGCATTAGATGCTGTTTCGTTGCCTGTTCACTCCACTTGCGATGCTTACCCGAGAATAAATGGCCGTGTAGCCCAAACTTGAACGCCTTCTACTCGACATGCATGAATGTGTTGCAAGTAGCTACGGTGGGATTCCAGAATGCACCCCAGTGTGAATATCTGGTCAGCGCATTCAGGTCCGGCTTGGATTCCGTCTTGGTTGGACATCGTCCTAGAGTCACGCGCAGTCTGAAATAGCGCGAGGACAACAACTAAAGACCTTCCCAGCAACGTCGTTGAGGCTTATGTAGCAGTCGTTCTCGTACCATTTCTTATACTTTTTCTTGGAGGGAGGTACTAGAATGCTCGATCCCCATTCACCAGGAATGGCCTCATCACTCCATGCTTGCTTAACCACCTCATAAACCCTGCGGGTCAGAATTTTGTTACAAAACTTGTAGATTTCAGAGAGAATAACGTCCCTTCCAGGTGCTTTGTTGTTGCGCAGCCTTTGTTTTAGATGGCCGTCTTTTCAATCAGAAGGGGATCGCATGACACTTCAGGTTGGGGAGAATGTGATGCGTTGGTAATCGAAGTTGACAAGATGCTCGAAGCCGGAAACGTCACGAAAAAATGCCCGAATTATAGTGGGTTCGGCGTATAGCGTTGCTGATATAGTTTGCATAACCACGAGCCCTGATGATTGTCAATTAAAAATAATGGGGTTAATGTTTTGCTGAATGTTCACTCCACTGGTGATGGCTACTGAACAGCCGCCCGAGAATAAATGGCCGTGTAGCCTAAACTTGAAGGCCTTCTACTCGACATGCGTGAATATGTCTCATCTCCTTTACCTTATTTCATGTGCGTTTTGTTCGTATGAGTCAAATCAACCGAAAGTGAGATTGGGTGCAAAGAACGATTCACTGTAGGTCGGCCGTCGCCCCGGCAGCCAATGCGGATTCCAAGTAGCACGTTGTGTCGCGGGTGCATCGGCATGGTGGGGAGCATGAGCATGACGACGGGGGGGGAGCGCGTATGAGATCGTGCTTGGCGTGTTTTGACGTGGGCTCTATAGGCGCCGTCGCACAGTTCTGTGAACATCAAAGTGAACGGATCGGGACATCCTGCTTCCACCAGCATTTTCAAGAGTTCTTATGGAGTAACGGTGTCGAAGGCTCTGTTTAAATCGTTTAAGATGGATGTAAAGATCAGTCCTAATTTCCTGACACTTTCCCCACACTCTCCTCTGTGTGAAGAGGGGATCGGCTGTCGGACGATGCATTCGAAATCCGCATTGTGTCCCTGTAGCAGACGTAAAGGCGGACAAGCATGCAGAGTTCAGTTTGGTTTTATCCGAGGAAAGATAGGCGAATGCCTTCCAACTCCATATTGGTTAAAATAACGTCGCAAAATAAAAAACACTGATAAAATAAACAACGTTGGAAAAAAAGATTGGTTATAGAACGGCATGCAAGAGGCATGTAACTATCTGGTAAATACCGATTTTATGACAGATTTCAAATAATTTACTTTGACCCAACTGTGAAAAACTCGGTGCCTCGGTGGGATTCGAACCCACGACAGCCAACGCTCTAGCCATCTGAGCTGCGAGGCCCCACCGGACGACGCGATTTTAATAACAGGACATTTTGATTACAATGAACTCTAATTAGTCGGTCGACCAGTGAGCAGGACCAGTGGTTTGCTCCGGACAAATGCTGGAAACTGAAACAGACCGTAGACATTATTGTGAATATACTCTGCCTGTTTAGGGCTCCCATCCCGCTCACCAGAGATAATGATTATTTCATATTGACCCAATTGTGAAAAACTCGGCGCCTCGGTGGGATTCGAACCCACGCAGTAAGGAGAAGGCTTACGTACAGCCAACGCTCTAACCCCTTGAGCTACGAGGCCCGGCCGGAGGACTCGATTTTAATCACATTTGGGTCAAGTTTACTCGCCCAACCTACTGCAACGTCTGGAATCCACCAAATCTGATACGGTAAATTGACTGCCCAAGCAGGATTTCCCAAGTACTACATTTAGAATCTACCTGGCTCACGTAATTCATAGGTGTTGGGGCGGGGGGTGGGGGTAAACTTGACCCAAATGTGATTAAACTCGCGTCGTCCGGTGGGGTCTCGTGGCTGAGATGGTTAGAGCGCTGGCTGTACTAAAGTCTCCCCTTGCTGTCGTGGGTTCGAATCCCACCGGGGCGCAGATGGGCCAAACTGAAATGCTGATGTGCCAATGCGTGCGTTGAGTGACAAAATTGCGAACTCAACAAAACTTGCTACCGAAATGTGCCAAGTAGACAGTAGCTATCAGTAATACAACGGCGGTGACCGCCAATTTGAGTTTTTCTTTTCGTTGGGTTAAAATGAATTGTTTGAAATCTGCCAATAACACCTATGGACATTTGAGATTAGCATCGACCGCACCGCCTGCAGGAAGAGAGTGCAATAAGTCAGCATTCTCGAATGGATTTTTCGCAGACATAAGCGTTCAGCAGGGGATCCACGACTGGTCGAAAAAAAGGTTGCATCGTTCGAGATGGGCAGCGGCGCATTCCAAGAGCGCCAAATGTTGTAAATGCACATGATGCACGCGAGAGGTTTTCGTCCTCTTGTGGTTAATGTACTCTTCAAAGCTTTATGCTTTCCATATTAACCACCTGTTCTGAAAAGGCACCTTATGAAATTGCAGCCGGTTGGAAAGACAAGACTGTGTCAATGGTAGGGGACGCTCACCGATCGTTCTTACGAAACTCACTCGATCCGTTGTGCCATACGGGCTCAACGGAACGCGTGAGTTCCGTAAGGACGATCGGTGAGCGCCCCCTACTATTGTATATTCCGATCGAAACCGACAAGGCAACGGGCTCGTGGCCCAGTGTTTAGAGGCGTTGACTTCTAAATAACAGGTCGCGAGTTCGAGCCTCAGGTTTTTCACACTTTGGGGTTGGGTATGACTGACTGAGGACGGCTAATAAACCAGAAATGGGCATTTCAGTCTCCCTTGTCTTCGTCGGTTATGCCATTCTGCCTATAAGACTGTGTCATTTTGCCAAGGATAGGCAGGAAGATGAGAACGGATATTGCCTCGTAGGTCGAAACAACAGCCATTAGCAGGTTCTCGCTACCATGAGATACATCAGCTCTGCTACCTCATGAAATGTTGGCCGAAATTCTGAAACGTGTCCTCGATTACTTGAGCAAGGTCGTAAGATCAACTATCGCGCAGCATGATCACAAGATATCTGAGTCACTCCAGGGTGGCAGCTTCGAAATGAGCTTTATTCGATCGTCTGAAACATCTAAATTACGCAAAAGATGACTACTTAAGTAGAATGAATTCTTTCATTGATTGACGATGTCCATGAATATTCAAATAAACTTTGTAGGACACACGCAAAAAGTATTTTTTCTAATGTTCAGTCGTTAGCAAATTACGTCTTCTTAAAACTTTATATTTAAAGAAGGCGTATCCCTCGGTTCTAAATAACCTTCCGAATTCCCACATGATTTTGAACCTGACTTGCCGTTGCGCTTGTATCTAGGGTTTCCAAACTACAACGTACATATCTTCCTTGCAGAGAGAATCACACATTTATATATGACATTAAAAAGAGGCCATAAAGGGCTCATAAAATTTTGCAGTCCATGTGACCATTTTGCATACTTTACAATCAATATTACTGGACCGATACGATGCTTTATGGGTAGATACATCACCGCCTCAAAAGATCATATAATTAAAAACACCTTACAAGCAAATAATACTATTTATTCAATTAAGCTGCTACCAAGTGAGCACAAGAAAAAGTATTCTTGTGTGTGTGTTTTCTCTATAATACAGTGCGTGACCTATCTTATGAAATGTTGGCTGAAATTCTGAAATGCGTTTTCGAATAGGAAGGATTACTTGGTCGCGGTTGTGAGACTGATAATCACAAGGCATACTCTTATAACATTTTGGACTCGGCAGGATGTCGGCTTTTAAATGCACTTCCTTTCAATCTCCTGTAGAAAGCGTGCTTGATAAAAAAATGACTACTTAAGTAGCATGCATTTTTCCCACTGATTTTCGATGGTCTTGGAAATTCAAATATATTTTATAGAAACCGCAAACAAAAATGTGCTTTCTTTTAGTCAATCAATAGAAAATCACGTCTTCTTTATATTTTATACTTAAGGAAGGAGTATAATTAGGTTTTAAAAAAGTTTCTAATTATGAGACTTTTTAAGACCGCGATATGTCCGTTCACATAGCATCGTACCTGGCCGTTTACCACTGCTCCTCATGAATTGTACAACATGGTCCTCATCCATTGCAAAATTTTATAGACCCTGTATGATAACTCTTTAATGGCATAGAAAAATATGGGATTTTCTTTACGCGGAACACATGCGCCTTGTAGAGCGTAATTACTAGGCGCTAATGCAACGAATGACCAGGCTCCAAATTTTTCGGCAATTAGAAAACCTTTTTAAAACCTAATTATACTCATTCCTTAAGTACAAAATATCAAAAAGACGTGATTCTCTATTGATTGACAATCTCTGCTGATCCATTGATTGCACCAGTTGTTTAATTGTCGAAACAAAAAATAAATCTTTATTTTTCAGATTATAGTTAGTAAACACCGGTCAGCTAATACAAGAAGGCACTTTGTAAGGAAAATCACACATTTGTAAATGGCATTACGAAGAGGTCATATGGGGCTCGTAAAAGTTTGTAGTGGATGTGGCCATGTTGTATACAAACAAATAATACCCTTTATTCCAGTAATTTGCAATCAACGGTGCACAAGAAAAAAATTGTGTGTGTTTTCTCTATAATACATTTGTAGGTATAAGGGTATCGAAAATCAATGGCAAACATTACACGACCTACGTAGTCATTTCTTACAGAGTTAAGTTTCCTCAAACGGCTGGAAAGAAGCTCGTTCAGAAGCCTGAATTATGAAGTGACTGGAATATATTGTGATTATGCTGCGCGACAGTTAATCCTATGACCCCATTTTAGTAATCTTTTTTAATCGAAAACGCATTTCAGAATTTTGACCAGCATCTCTTGAGTTAGCACATCTACTGTTTAAATTCCGTCTAGCGTGTGCTATCCCCTTTAGTTCGCAAACTGGATTTATCAACCCGGCATTGCCGGTGCTAGGGAAACCGTTTCGTGCGATCGCAGGTGAGAGTTATGTGCGAAACAGTGATCTAAAACACCATGGCACTCGGATTAATGCTACTCCGAAAAATGTACCTCGCCTGTCTGCAAACCCCACCGGTCAAACATGTACGCATCTACAGACTTACCGCTAAACGGTCTTCCCTATCTATTCCCCAAATCCTAACACACCCACTTCTTACGACCAGGGCAGCTTGAAAGCTACCTTCAGAGATTTCTGCTGCTGTAAGTCTGGTGGTATACGCCGACACAAATGAACTTTCCTTCGACCCAGGGTCAACTCCCAAAACTGTCGTACGTCCAGCGTTCGTTTAAAGTGAGCTTCAAGGGATCAATTTCGTTGTCCTGATTTGTCTCATCATGCATGTCCCAACAGTAGTATTCAGTAGTCAAAGTAAGATATTCGTTGGAAACGTGTGTCATCCTCTGGCTAGCCACGGAACTGCCTTTATGGTGGCGAATGCAGTCTCAGGTCGCAGTGTTTGGCGAAGTATTCAAGCTCGTATTTAATTTCTGAGGAAATTAAAAAGCCACAATTTCTAACTTGTAGTATCTACCAGAAAGCAGACGGGGAGTGGCGGGGACCCACTGACGAGCTGAACCCCTCCCAGCTGCGCCATGCAGCGGCAAAATATCGGCAAAACACGCGTGAATGGGCTTTTGCCTAGTACCTGTGCTGTTAGTATGCTATCACCTTACCCTAAAATGTACGCATCTACACACTAATAATCAAATGATGTGTGCCCAGCAGACCTCTTCACTTACCAAGATCAGGATTCATTTCGAAGCAGGTGCAGGGCTCTTGAAAGAAAACATGTCTCCCACTGAGGTATATTGTGTGCACCCCGTAGCAAGTGATGCAGATGTAGTAGATGGAGCGAAAGAAACATTCGGGGAATTTCTGGACGTCGCATTCACGGAACTTGGCACGTCGAAGCACTGCCTACAAAGAAACGGAGGAAATGCGGGCTCAGTTTTGGGTTTTAAGGAGAACACAGAACCACCTCTATCACTCTTGCCCCCGCTCAACTCGGCGTTTTGGACATAAAGGAAAACGGAGAATTGTCTCAATCAACGCTTTCCCGCCCAAACGGCGACTTTCTCATTGAAAGGTTGAGAACGAGGTGTGCAGTAAGGATGAATGAAATCTGCCGAGCGGTCAAGCGTCCTGTGCCTCCGGAGTCATGACTTTATAGTGACATTACCCTCCCCTCTGAAACGGCAAACGACTTTTATCATTATACTGGTCGTCTTATTCATTTCAGGGGTCATGCAGGTCAAGTTCACTCATTGCTATCTCAGAGGTTCCTGGCGCAAAGCAGACTGAACTTGTGAGAGACGCGCTGACCTGCGGACACTCATACGATTTCAGCTTGGATAGACGTGCGCCCGGAAAGTCAAACTTCCCATCGCCATAGCAGCACGCCACGCCTCAGCTTCTTTAACGCTGGCCGGCAGTCCGACCACCATTACCGACGTCCGTCGTGTACTCAACAGCAGGGTAAGCGCAGAGACGATGACTTACATGGAGATTAGTTTAAAATAATGGAGGACTTTAGATGCGCCCATCGCACTCCCCTCTCCACCGCTTTCCTCGGTCCGATGTCAGGTCAACGCCAAGAAGGCCGGAGGCGGGATCGGACACAAGTGGCCGGCGCGGCCAGATCCTGCGCCTAGGCGTATCACCTCTGCTCCCCATGTTTGGCATTTGCCATGGGCGAACAGCCCAATAACCCGTACGGCACCCCGATCTGGGATCCGTATTGTTCAGCGCAACCGCTGCGCAGGCGAAACGCTGACCACCGGACGCACCAACAGTCAGAATATCGAAAGCGAAGACTTCCGCCTCGTGACCCATAGGGGTGGGCGCAACATCGGTGGCTTTTTCGTGAGGTATGATGGAGCAGACTTGTCCACCGGTAATCGCACTCCCTCACCCACCAGGCACTGATGACAAGACAATCTGTTTGTGCAGACGTTTCGAAACTTCCGCATTCCATCGTCAGAGTGGTGAGGTGTTTGTTCTGCGTCGCCTCCTGTCTCGTATGAGAGGCGTGCCTGACGCACGAAGTCTGGCCTGTCGCCTGGCTGAGGACTGGCTCTGACTTTCCAATGGCCGACAGCTGGCTGACTCGCGTGACAGCTGTCATCTACGCGACTATCATGATTGGCGCCAAGTCGTGTGCCCATGGGCCCACCCCTCATGACCGGATCGGCTGTCGCCGCGTGTGCGAGTTGCGTTCGGCAGTTTTGGCACACCAGTAGGTGGATGTCTCAAGACGGTCGTGTGACCTCCAGTTGGCTCTTTCTCCCTCCTGTGAAGATGACAACTCGTTGCTCAGATGGTTAGAGCGTTGGCTGTATTAAAGCCTTTCCTTGATGTCGCGGGCTCGAATCCCACCGAGGTACTGAGTTTTTCATTGTTGGGTCAAAGTGAATTATTTCAAATCTGCCAATAACACCTCTGAGGATGACGACTGTTGGAGGAGCCGCGATTTGTTCGCCAATCCTGTTGGCCCCGGCTGGACTGATTTGAGCCTTGTACATAGCACCTGGTAGGCCGGATGCAGGTCAATAGTTCGGCCAGTTGTGCAAACTTAGGACCAACTTTGGAGCGATAATTTGGCCACCTCGCTGAACGGAAAAGGAAAATGTTTGAAGCGCTACTCCTTAAAACTACACCACTACCTACCTGTGCATACTGAGAAGCAAATATATGCCGGAGAAGACTCCGCAAATGCATCTAAAGCTGGCCGAATATCTACGGAGTTCTGACCTCCTCCTCCTCTCAGATTTTTTCCGCGTTCTCAGCAGACATCGGATTACATTTCACTCTGGCCATCCCATCCAGACACTCCTATTTACTGCATTTCCACGTGTTCTCTCGTTTTACAAGCTACTTGACAGGCATATTTCCGGGAAGGGCCTTCTTGATTGTGTTCCTTTCGCTATGGGAGGGCAACCTTTGCGGCGTAAGGCGCTGAACTAAGTCAACCGCGCAACATGTAGCGAACGTCTACCCCAATTAACGCTTCAAAATTTATAAAGAAACGTAAGTTTCTGGATAAAGCTATAAGAAAAACGATTTTCTGCGCCTATTTATAAGACACAGTGAATAAAAAGGACGAGGAAACAGCGGGCCATTTAAATAATAAGTTGATCTCAACGGATATCGTCCCGCTGGAAAGGCAGGATCCGCTGATGAAGTAGACAACTTGGAATCATGCCGAGTAACTCTCAGTATTTTTAAACGAATTTTACCAGACTCAGTTCAATACATTTGGTCAATGATTATAACATTTACCATGTTAGATTACGAGGAAAGCACTTATTTCCTCAGAAACCGTCTGACAGAAAGCGAACACTAACCACCGGCGCATGAAATGATGCAGAATTCTTCACCTCAAAGCTACTGCAACTGCGCCTACTCATCGGACTCGTGATGAGTCTATTGTGATCTAGGCGAATTGCAAGGCCAGCCTCGTAAACTCAGAGGACAGGTTAACTGCAACAGATTTCATACTCCTTAACAATTAGAACGGTCTCGCAGAAGAGCAAAGAGGATGGACAATCCACGCTGGCAGGGAACGGCCTATCACAATTATTTTAGCCGGTAAAACTACGGACTACGCCAAGTGGCTGTTACGATCCCGGTGCATAAATCACACACTTGGGTGCACACTGTGGAAAGTGGGCTGGGTGCACGGCATTAAAACCCCGCGGGGATTCGGAAAAGTGCAAGTTCCCGCTTACTTCAGCACGCAGAGCGACACCCACTGCTATTTTCTATAAACCAGTCGTGGAGACGCTGTCAGTGAGATCGAAATTGCCCGAGCAGATTTCTCGAAACGCCAATCGACGCATTCGGTCAGTATTCTCTGGCTCAACGAATCAGGCTTTTTTTCTTTCCTCGAATTTGGAAGCC
>CACRXP010000105.1:901385-915245 GCA_902702965.1 Spirometra erinaceieuropaei | reverse complement strand
AGTTAACTGAAAACTACAGTGAATCAAAACACCGACTGGGCGCGCGACGCTTTGTAGGCTCCAGTGTAACTCAGTGACACCAAACTGAGCCCTATGTTTTTTTGTTTCTGGCTGAAAAAAGCCCGCCTGCCGCCTAAGTGCCTACCTGTCAATATTGCTGTGCGTGTGTGCGTGTGTAAATATTGACCGAGGCACGGTCCCGTGTATGTGCGTTACTCATACACGCTACATACCATCGACCAAACGTTGCTAACGCAGACCGGAACGAGCAGGAGAAGGGGGCGGTGACGTGTAAGGAGGATTCAACTCCGGCAAGAATCTCATGAGACGCACACGGGGGTGGCGTTCATCGATTTATCCTGACTGCAGCATGAAAGACAGACATTCGTTCGGTCCTGGAGTGTCACAGACGGTTGATTTAAACAGCGTTTTTGGCGAGGTCTGGTTCTACAGCCACACCTGGGTGATGTCATATGGTTAACTTGCTAAAGCAATATTAGATATCATACCAAACTTAGTCACTCGCTGGATTAGCAAGGTAAAGAGAGCACAAGAAGAGCTCGAAGCAGGCACAGGGAAGCGAGTGAAAGTGGAGTCTACACACTCTCCCCCCGAGACAGCCACACGCTAGATTAAGAAGATAGGGAGGGTGCAATCGCAACTGGAGGACCAAGGGGGAAACCGCGTGGCAATTCGCACTGCATGGCCACTGTAATGGAACCGACGGAGTTCCACACCGTCCGAACAATTCCATTAGCAAGTCTACCTAGCCGCTCACTGGACTGGTATAATAAAGAGGGCGAAAGCGGGGGTCGACTTACGCGCAGGGAAGTGCGTATGAACTGATACCTGAAGTAATTGAAGATGGCAGATAAGCAATCCTCCGCCGTGGCACAGTCATTCGCTGGGGTGAAATGGTAAGATGCAAATACGTGATACTTGTAAGGTCGGCGTATTTACACCTACTAAATTTTTTAGAAAGCTAACCACATGGTATCCTTCAGGTAGGACTGCAGGACCAAACCTCGCCACGTTTTCTTCCTGGGCCATCTTTTTCAGAAACCCGTGCCATGGGGCTCCCGACCGACGCCACCTATCGTCCTATTTTATCGTTAAATCTTTTTTATATGCATCACGTCCGCTAACTTGTATCTCCTTTTTCTACTCCGCATAGAGGTTTGCCCTTAGTATCACCTACTAGTTTTTCGTTACTTTATCAATACCGACTGTCGCCACGTGTTCTACTTGTTCTGAGAATTGTCCAAGCCTTCTACTATCTTCAGTACGTTCGAGACTAAATTATATTGTGATTGTCGTCATACCCTGATCCATCCAGTCTGAGCTTCCCAGATCGCCGCCTGACTTATACTACGAACCTATACGCCCTTTAGACGAGAACACACTAACAACACCTCAGGAAGATTACCGTCCAGTTTTCCCGTCATATCGTGAAGACAAACCCCAGCCTACACTACCATTTTGGCAGTCGCAGGAAGTAAAGTAGCGAAGATCAGTATTTGTGTCGGAGACAGAGGGATGACCATTTCCAGCCTGCCTGATGCGATCTGCCGAGCATACCACCCCTCCTCTCCCCATACTGCAGGCCAGGAAGGGCTTGTCTCACCCACTTCAAACCTCTGGTCTTTCCGGCCTACAGACGGTTGACTTAGGACATCAGGCATGTCAGAAGTGGCCATTCCAACTCACCCTGTCCTCGGCACTAGCATTTCTAACGAAGGTTCGAGGTAATGTAGTAACAGAGACACATTTCTCCCACCTGTCTCAAGACACCCCAATCAGTCTTGTTTATTAAAGAGATGCCAATCAATAATTGAAGGTTGTAAGGAACAAAAGTGCAAAAAACACTGCATGGGAAGCCTAAACAGATGTTGGGCTTCTAACCAACAGGTCGCGAGTCCGAGCCCCAGGTGTTCCACACCTCGGGGTTGAGTGCGACTGGATGACGACGGCTAATGAGCCAGAAATGGCCATTCCAGTCTCCCTTGTCTTCGTCAGTAATAACATTCTGCCTATATTACGCGCCGCTGTGCGGCTGGTGGTTGGGCTCGAGAGACAGCCCATAAGGCACAACGGAAAGAGTGAGTTCCGTAAGAACGATCGTTAAGCGCCCCCTACTATTGCATGTACGCGATTGCAACCGACAGGACAGCGAGCCCGTGGCTCAGTGGTTAGAGGCGTTGGACCTCTAGCTAACAGGTTGCGAGTTCGAGCCCCCGGTGTTCCACACCTCGGGGTAGGGTATGACTGGCTAAAAACGGCTAATAAGCCAGAACTGGCCACTCTAGTTTCCCTTGTTTTAGTCGGTAATGTTATTCTGCCTAGAAAAGACTGGCAAACGACGGAAAACTGAGCACTTTTGCAAAATAATGCGCCATTTATCCACGAAAGGCAACTTTGGAGGAAACCTGATTTGAGTTTGGGACTTAACCACGTGCTTTGCTTTTCATAAATTGTATTTTGCAAAAGTTAACTTACGCTCCTCTGCCTTTGGGGTTTACATGTCTTTCGGTTCTCGCAGCTTGGTGTGCGCTGGCAGTTCTTTGACCCCCTAGTTCCTTACCGGTAGATACGCTTGCGCTCCCGGTAGGTTTACAGGTCGTGAGCATGGCCGCCCACTCATCCTCGTCGCTCTGATCCGTCTTTGTGCTTTTTTTCCAAAAAAGTCCTTGTCAAGTGTTTGTTGTAGACCAGGAAGCGTGTCGTGGTAAGCCTAGGTGCAGGCCCGACCGTGCTAGCAGCCTATGCCCTCTCCTGTCTCCCGTCTTTTTGACTGTGTCTTGGCACCGAGCCCAGACGAGAAGGAGGAAAGAGTGTGATAGATGTTGCGCTGACCTACTCTGACTATAAAATAATTCTCACGCGCAAGTCACCGTACATGCTTCACATCGCTGTGGAGCACACGGTTGACATCGTCAGGCATGACGGTCGAACTGTCAGATGTTTCTCACTTGCAAAGAACCTAGCAGGAAACACACCCCTTCCAAGTTGTAGATTCGTGACTTACTAAAGTAAGTGGATAGGTCACAAACTTAACAGTAGACAGCAAGCGCAATTTGTTTGCTATACGGTTCAACGATGAACTTTAAAATATGCCTGTTTACCGACTTGGCTTTGTGATAGGACACGGGAATAAGTACCCCTCCCCCCGTAATACAGGCGACCTTGCGCTAGATTTCAAGTGGTTACGGTTAGGGTTAAACCTACGTCACGGAAATAGGCGTGTTCCTGGAATTTAGCGCAAGGCCACCACTAGTAGGGGGGAGAGTCCATGTTCCTGTGTCCAACCTTATTTATTATCTGCACGGCACTGTTGATTAACTGATTATGCCAACAACTGCTGCGTCGAACGCTTTTTATGCAAAAGCATATTTTGGCCGAAGATCAAAAGCCCCAATGAGATTTGTGGTCCTTTATGGGGGGAGGGTCGAAGCTACTACGCCTATTGCTTAAAAAACCCCTCATCTTCTATTTGAATACTACAGCATAGACTTTTGGCTGGAATTTAGAAAACCCTCACGCACGACAAAGCATGCCGACTGACTATACTTGTGGCCGTTTATGGAAGATTGCCAGTTAGTTTGCAACGCCCAGTCCATTTGGCGTGGGATGACAAGGAGTCCGAAATATCAGTGAGTTGAATCATGTATCGTGACTCAGCAGCCGAACGCGGACATCATGACTATGGGTGGGGTAATTATAAGTAGAAAGATAAGACCATGCAACATGAGACAATTGCAACACTCGCCGAATTAATGTGACCAGAAGAGGGGATATGCAACTAAGTGGACGGAGACAGATGTAGGTAGTTACGACAGAAGCATGGAGAGTAGAATGGCCGGTTGTGAATCACTGAGCAAAACCTGCCTGCCATACCCAAACTTCCTGAGTGCGAGGGGCCGATATTTGAAACCTTCTGACACATACAATGAGTGACTGATCTCACGAAATGTTGACGAAAATTCTGAAATGCGTTTCCGATTAGGAAGGATTACTTGGGCGCGGTTGTAATACTGATTGCCTTGCGACATAATCTTATAATATTTCGAACTCGGCAGGATGGCCGCTTTTGAATACACCGCTTTTCAATCTCTTGTAGAAACCGTACTCGGTGAAAAATGATTACTTAAGTGACATGCATTTTTCCCACGATTATAGGAACTACGAATACAAATATGCTTTCTTTAAATTGCTTGATAGAGATCACGTCATCCTTATATTTTATACTCGAAAAAGAAGTATAAGTAGGTTTTAAAGAAGTTTTCTAATTCCCGAATAATTTTAAGCCTGATCAATCGTTGCACTGGCGTCTAGTGATTTCAGTCTGCAGGGTGCATGCGTTCCGCGTAAAGAAAATCACAAATTATTCTATGCTTTTAAAAAGATATCATATAGTCCATAAAATTTTACAGTGGATGCTCATTGTGTTGTACATTTCATGAGAAACAATGCACATTGCGCGGTCCTAAAAAATCTCATGAGAAAATTTTTTAAAACTTAATTATACTTCTTTTTCGAGCATAAAATATAAAGATGACGTGATTCTTTATCAAACATTTGAAAGAAAGCATATTTTTGTCCGTAGGTCCTATAAAATATACTTGAATTTGCATGACCATCGGAAATCCGTGGGAAAAATGCATGCCACTTAAGTAGTCATTTTTTGCCGAGTACAGTTTCTACAAGAGATTGAAAACCGGTGTATTCAAAAGCTGACACCCTGCCGAGTTCGAAATATTGTAAGATTATGTCGCAAGATAATCAACATTACAACCGCGCCTAAGTAATCCTTCCTAATCGGAAACACATTTCAGAATCTCAGTCAGCATGTCATGAGATCGGTCACTCACTGTATGTTGTGGTAGAGAACGATTGTGATCGCGTTACTGGGCCTGTTCGTCTCGTTGAATTTTGGAGCTCCATCATGAGCCCCACAGGCGGTCCCAAAACAACTAGACAAGAGGTTGCCGACAAAGGCACGGGAGAGAGGAATAACTGTTTCCGGCTTGCTGGACGTCATCAGCCGGCAATGCCTAACCCCAGGCTCGACCCCGCGACCCGCCGGTTAGAAGCTCAACGCCATAAGCCATTCAGACGCGGGCTCGAATATCTGCGGTTGACCCCAAAAGTCATGTCCCGAGCACTTAACACCAGATCCAGCATTTAGTAATTTCATAAATTGTTAGCTTAGTATTTATAGGGATTTCATACAATCGACATTAGTATAGGAAACGATGGGGCTCGCCGACCATCCGAGCCCCTCGCAGTTATCATGCAACAGAAGCATAAACATCAGTGAAACATGTGTCTGGACTTTTATCTAATATCTATGCTGGAAGTACGACATAAACTACTGTGTAATATATACATACAATATTTAAGCAGATCACTGAGAGTGTAACAGGCCAGATGCGTCTGGCATATTCCCGTGTCCTAACTCAACAACCCTAATATGAAACTACACCGTTGCCCCAGCCATATCCCAAACCTTAACTCTGCAATTGACACCGGCCCCTAACTTAACCCTAAACATGGTATTGGCTTACGCTGTCGTTGACTTTAAGTTTAACCTTAAACCTAACCCTAATCTTGTGGGAAGTTTGCTCAAGGCCACCCCTGTTGCGGGCTGTTTCTGTTCTCATGTCCTGTTTAGATGCCCGCATAAGTCAGTCTTGCCGTTCTATTGAAGCTGAGCCTGCTTTACTAACGAGAACAACTTGTGGATGCAGGTTCATCCCAGGATCTGAGGCCTTGGGATCTGCTCTCTTAATTTTAGCTTCAGCGTCCCCCCAGTACATCTCGCATGAAAGCCTGTCACTGGCAAACTCGTCAAGCTTCGATGCTTGACGGCTGGTTGTCGCAGAAAGTCCGTACAGGGCCGCAACCTCTCAAGGGTCCAGTTGGCTGACCCAGAGGTCAGCGACATGGTTGAGTACTGGTTTGGGCGCGGAAATACGGACCCCCCCCCTCCGTACTATAGGAGGCTTTTCACTACATACCAGGGAGAGTTAGTGTTAGGGTTAAGACACAAGAATGGAAACTCCGCCGGTAGGGGGTCTTCATTCCTGTGCACGACTGACCACTTTTGACAACGCGAAGGCCTACTTCTCGATCAAGCAAAGTTGTGCAGTCCGCAGTCAGTCGGCGAGTCTTCGTTGTGTGAACTGTGGGGCCTAGTGTTGTGCCGATGACGCTAATAAGTTTAGCCTCCTCTTACTGCTCTTCAAAAGGGACGTTGCACCTGCACAAATCGTGAAAGCACGCACACACACGTGCACAGAGCCCTGGTTCGAGAAACAGCACACCTTGGTACAGACGGACTGGCGACTGGCGATTAGTACCCCCGCACTCAGAATGGCAGTGAGATCTACTGGAGCGTCTTCGCAGCCATTGGCAGAGAACACGAGAGGGGAAGCAGCTTTTCTCAAGTCAGCTTCGCTAACCCAATACTGTATAATCACATTACAAGAAATCATGCCCCGTTCACATCTCGTGCCTGGAGGAAAAGAGTGCAGTTGGGTTTTGAAGGGAATTTACTGCCTCCTGTATATTTTAAAACCCCAGGCCATACAGGCTCCATGTGCGCTAAATTTTCACACCCTAAGGTTTCCTCCCTCTTCTTTGAAGAGTTCTTCTGCTGCTCGCAAAATATTACGATAATGATGGATCATAGTGTATGCTTAGTGATCAACGCATTGGATATTTTGGTTACATTAATACTCACGTGACCTCCTCTGCTTCCGGATACCATTTGTAGAAGACACAAATTATTCAAAAAAATGGCTTAGTTGGTTATCTATTTGGGCCGCGTTTCTGCAAAATACGATCAGGTTACCCTGATCGTCGAGATTCAGCGGAAAATATGCGTATCTCATAAAATATAAACTGAAATTTTGAGGTAGTATTTTGGTTAGAAAAGATTACTTTCAATACTGAGTGGACGTTTTTTCGGTCGTCTGCTAAAAACTCCCACTTATGTACTTACTAGTAGGATTTTCCCCATCGATACTCGTTAGCCCTCTAAACTCAAGCATATTTGACGGAAAACATGCACAAAATATCCTGTCATTTCGTAGGAAATAACTTATTTTTTCAAATCTTCTATTCAGAGGAACAGCATCCTCCAGCTTTCAAAAGTTCCCGATTATAAGCTTTTTTAAGACTCCTAAATGCCCACTTGAAAAAAGATCGTATCTATGCGTTCAGTAGCGTTCATTATGAAGTACATAACTTGGGCAATATATGCCAGAAAATTTTATGGACTTTACAGAATACCTTGACAAATGCATAAATAACTTTTAATGGAAGGTATACTGCTTGTGGATTGAAAATCCTAAACAGGGCAGGTTCACAATAACTCGGAAGTCGAAAGACTTTTGTAGAAACCGAAAGATGCCCTTTTACTAGACAAAAAAATGTTAAAAAGGACGTAATTTGATAGAAAAGGAGCACAGAAAAGGATATGTAAGTGCATGTCTTATAGGTAATATTTTCGAATTAACAAGAACATAGAAAACCATGGAGGAACTTCACAAGGGACCGGGAAGGTGAGCATTTAAAAACAGGAACTCCGGAGGAACTGGGATATTTTGGGAGCATACTGCATATTGATCAGTATAACAACCTCGCCTTAGTACTTCTTTCTAATAGACATCCCATTTCAGAATTTCAGCTAATGAGACACGTCATATATAGTACGCAATGACTTTCTCCGAGACCGGTTAGCATATATCCGGTTAGGAAGAAACCCATAGACTTGTCGGGCATGGTATCGTGCGGTAAATGATAAGGGATAATGACGCGAGTTAATAGATTTTGCAGCATGACCCAAGTAACCCTGTCCACTGGAAAATGCATCGGCACATCTCCATGTCTAATGAATTTCGCGAGATAATTTCTATCGACATTGGATTTTCGGCGAAGACATGGTGAATGCGAGTAAGTCTTCTGTGAGAGAACACCTTCAGATTACTTCTACTGACGAAAAATTATATATCTAGCCAACATTTTTTGTGATAAAAAAAACCACTAAAGTAGATTCGCGAGTGTTCTTGGAGTCATGGGCATGTGGACACACCTTGCCTTGACGCAAGCATGATTTTACAAAGTCACATGGAAATGGCACCTCGCCGACCTCATTATTGAAAAGAACATGCCCATTCTGTTTTGACTTGGGTTTCCAAACATGATCTCTCGAAGATTTGTGACAGAAGGTTCACTAACTAAAGTTACCGCATTGGTAGAGGGGCGTTCACCGATCGCCTTTTTTTCACGGAACTCACGCATCCCGTTGTGCCTTAGACTCTCTCTCTCTCGAGCCCAACCAGCAGAGGCACAACGGCGCATGATATAGGCAAAGTGTTATTACCGACAAAAACAAGGGAGACTGGAATGGGCATTCCTGGATTATTAGTCGTCGTCAGTCAGTCATGCCCAATCCCGAAGTATAAGACACCTGGAGCTCGGTTCCGCGACCTGTTTGTTAGAAGTCCAACGCCTCTAGCCACTGAGCCACGGACTCGTTGTCCTGTCCGTTACCGCATGAAAGTCGCGGGATCTCTCAGGCCAGAAGTGGACAATACAGTATTCCACTGCTTATATCGGCAGATTTTCTAAATTACTGATTTTCTCTCCAAGTAGAGCAACTGAAATAAAGTCATAGCTCCCACGCCGTTTTCGGGAAAAAAAGGTATACATCGGACGTAAAAAACGGTAAACCGCACCCTCGGCATCAATTTCACAAAACGTGCTATTGTGACAGGTGGAAGATCGAACGGCTCGCCCGAAGAGTGCTCATGATAAACTAGCTCCAAGCCCCACTTTGCGTCAAAAACGTGGTACAGATACCTAAGGCTTTTTTTATTTTTCGAGCGCACTTTGACACTGATGAGGTGGTAGGGAGGGGAGCGGTTCGTGAGGGAAGAGCTTAACAATAGGCAAAATCATTCCGTGGCGAATGTTGAATAACATATCAATGTAATTAAGTAAAAAAGAAAGCGAACATGCTCCAGAGGATACCAAAACGAATTCCGCCCCCCAAACCTTCAACGTTATCATTGGATGCATTCACGAGAAGGCCTTGTTAATGTTTTATTGAGCACTGTTTAGAAAGAGATAGAGAAATACCGCCTTTAATTTGGCCGGGAGTCTAGTACGCGTGTTCTGTCTAGTACTGTATTCAGCTATTCTATAAGTTTTTAAATTAAATCTACTTCATAGTCAGGCTGCAGAAGGACAGTCCGACCCATCACTGTGGGAGAACTGACGGTCGGAGACGGGAATAAGTACCCCAGGCCCGCATCGTAGCTTGCTTTACGTTACATTCTAGGGGGTGGAACCCTATTCACATGAACGAACTCTAGTCCTAACCCTTACGCCAATCCCGGCTCTTACCTGCCCTGGGATTTTCCCACCGAACTGACGACGGACAGCAAACAACGGAGCATAACGGATTTCAAGAACTGACTGGGTCGGATAACAACCAAAGGCGAAGAGTACCTCAAATGCTAACTCCAGAAAGAGATCATGCATGACAAGGACCTACACGAAGCCAAGAACGGGTAAATGAGACATCCCTAGGCCGCAAAGTCTCGATGAATGGTATGGGTCCGCTTGTTTTTAATAGGTGCATTCGTTGTTTATGTGACATACTGGGATGTTTGGAAAAACCTCAGTGTGGATGGACCGATCTTTATGGAACTCATTGTATTTTCTGAGCAATACTGCATGAAAGGTTGCATTTTTCTATTGAGGTTGCATCGATGGCATTTTGCTGTAAGCGAAATATCTGCTTGTGACCGCAATGTTTGTCCGAGTACTCTACCCCCCTAATAATGATGGTTAAGAAAAATCAACAAAATATTCAAGTCTATGGGAAAAAATAACGCTGGGTACCGAAAACGTTCTAAGCCCTTATTGCGACTCTCTGAGAAATGAGTGTGCTCTAAAAGTTGGCAGCAGTTCAGGCAAGATAATTTAGGCTTAAGTAATGAAATCGATGAAGCCAGAACACATCCCTTGTAGGGATGAATGAAAACCCATACTACTGCCTACTCTGCTACAGATGCATGTGCAGAAAACGGTCAGCCAGAACCTAGATCTCTTTTACCATGTACCGGTGCCAAAACCAACCATGCCGGGCGATACTGGAGCATCATAAAGCACAGAACGAGGACGGAAAGGAAGCTGGCCTCATTAAGGATAAGGTTCTCTACCGGCAGCTGTTAGATTTTCTGCCCGAAAACTTGTTTCTTTTTATATCAATCATATAATTGTGCTTACTTCAAATGTTTTAGTGGTTTTTTTACTTTCTAGAAAGATGGAACACTCAAGAACTTTTATAATGAGCAGATGTTCTCTTTCCAATGTCTTTTTGTAATCTTCGCGTCAGAAAAGTGCTCATTGATTGCCCGTATCATTCTAACTAACACCCTTGATTAAATTCGTCCGTCTGCTTTTATGTGTAAGAAACCGCCTCCGGTTGTCATGGCACCGTCTTGCGCGCAAATCTGCTTCAACTTAAACTAATTCATGCTCAAGTCACCACCCTCCGTGGGACACACGGGGAATACCGTCGTTCGCGACGATCGAACTGTTGGGTCTTGGTCGTCCATCGTATTAGTCACCGATACTAGAGTTTGGATTAATCTGGCGAGGTAGCGGACGCCACTGATAGGCTTAAACATTTAAAGTGGTCCTCAGTCACACTCTGTAGAAGATCGACAAATTTCCCGCTGAATACAGCCTCATTTTGTCAAGCGGAAATGGTTCAATGGAAAAAGGAGGCCTTCCACAGAAGATGGGTTAAAACGTGTAGCAAGAGCTACTACCAGAAGTCCCCAACGGACAGCTTACCTTCCTCCAAATTGAGCAAAGTCGGCAGTGTAATTCTGGCCTGTGGACAGTCCTGCCTTCTACCTGGCAATATTCCGCATAGTCATTCATTTGTCTGCACTCCTGTTACTTTCGGTCATCAAAACTACTTTTAATATCCTCCTCTCCCCCCTCTTTTCTTAGACATGAACCGCCCTCGCCCAAAACTGCTTCCTTGTCGTAAAATGCGTAAGAATATGAGTCACACAAATTCCAGTCTTTTTTTAAACAGCGTCAGGTATTTGTTGTCGCTTTGTTTTTTGATTAAAAACCGAAGAAACGGCGACTTCAAAGAACTGAATGTCGAAAAAACGTGTTATTATCATGACAGAGTGCAGGCCTCAAAGTAGGCGTTTCTACGTCGTCCACCATTTTCTGCAAGAATTCGCCTATTTTACATGCCACGCAGGATATTTTTGTCCCGTTTCATTTACAGTAAATGAAGATTCCGACACTAATTTTAAGACCGATTTGTCGAACGGTTTGAAAAGCTCGGTCATTTTTGTGGCGGACTTATTGATTAATTTTCCCGCTAAAAGGAACTACGGCCGGTTTGCCTAATTCTCGCCTGTGGCTTTAACTGTATCGATCGACCCGTAACTTTTTGTCTTCAACTCCATTTACAGGGGGCGTAACATCACATCTAAGAGTCAGTAAAAACTACTACTGCCACCTGCAGCGTTTGACGCAACTATCATTCTGAATCCGACAAAATTTATGACCTGGACGTCTAATTGCCAGTTTTGGTGTTGAGAAGCAGTTTTCCCAGGACATTTTGATTACAATGAACTCTAATTAGTCGGTTGACCAGTGAGCAGAACCAGTGGTTTGCTCCGGACAAATGCTGGAAACTGAAACAGACCGTAGACATTATTGTGAATATACTCTGCCTGTTTAGGGCTCCCATCCCACTCACCAGAGATAATGATTATTTCATATTGACCCAATTGTGAAAAACTCGGCGCCTCGGTGGGATTCGAACCCACGTAGTAAGGAGAAGGCTTACGTACAGCCAACGCTCTAACCCCTTGAGCTACGAGGCCCGGCCGGAGGACTCGAGTTTTATCACATTGGGGTCAAGTTTACCCGCCCAACCTACTGCAACGTCTGGAATCCACCAAATCTGATAAAGTAAGTTGACTGCCCAAGCTGGATTGCCTAAGTAATTCACCTAGAATCCACCAGATGACTACCAGCCTCACGTAATTCATAAGGATTATTCCAATCACACTTCAGGGGGTGGGGCGACACAAAGCTGAGGAAACAGGAGTTTAGTCATGTGGTTTGCGTATACCCGGAACTGGCGTGACGACGCAGGGGGCTAAGTGAGAACGCCAGTGAGGTGTCGATAGTGGTCATCCGTCCTCCGGTGATGGCGACAGAGACAAAGGCGAACTGTATGGTAGGTAACGCTTGAAGGAGAGGAAAGGAGTAGTAGCTTTGGTGCCGTTCGACAGCGTAGTGCCGACTGACTTACCTAATCAACAGTCAACTGTACTGGTAGCGTACTCACGCCCCTCACTCGTACACAACCGAGATGTCAGGGGAAGATTTAATAGGGGTTTGTACAATTGTCCTGATGGGCCAGGTAAGTTACCAGGTGATCAGCCCCAGTCATCGAGAAGTGGTGAAGAGGACAGAAGTGGCAAGCTACGAGTATCGTACGAACTGTTCTAAGAGCGTCAGAAAGTCTCACAAGATTGAAAGCGAAGACGGCGAACACAGACACTGAGAAAGCCCTTAAGTACTTGCTCTGCATTGGGACTTCGGATGACTGGGCCAGCCGTATAGCCGATCGAAAACATTTCGATTCAGTGTGGTCGATCAGCCTCATTACACTGTACATGAACATATTACGACAACTCGGCCGTCGTCGCCGACGATGTCCGCCGTGTGCTCCACTGAAGCGTGGAGCAGACACGGTGACTTGCGCGTGAATTAGTTTATAGTGATAATAGGCTTACGCAGCATCTAGCGCACTCTCTCTTTCCCACTCCCCACCTGGACCGGTGTCAAGACAGAGTCAAGAGGGCCGGAGGCGGGAGAGGGCGCAGGTGGATGGCACGGTCGAGCCTGAACCTCGGCGCTCCACGCTTTCTTCCTTTCTGTGGTCCATTCGACAAATAACCCGATTTAAAATAACAACAACAGGGGTCCCAATGTGCGCGACGTCTGCCGGGAACTGGGTCTGCCACCGCACCACGAAAAGTTGGCACTTTTTATGGTGCGCAAATCCGATAACGTCTGCCAGAATCCCATATGGTCCCCGTGTTGGTCCAGCGCATCTACCAGGTGCCCCGTTTGGGGGGCACTTACGTCAACATAAATGCGCTAGCGCTCGCTTATCACCCAGAGCAAGGAAGCCTAGAACAGCGAAAGTGCCCTACCTAGCCTTGGACCTGCATCGGAAGTTTCTACTGAAGATTCGGTTGAACCTGACTATAACCCCTGTCACTGTGAAAAGATGCCAACTGCGAGTGACAGGAACAGGTGATTGGTTGCCGTCTATTATGCAAAATATTGAACTGATCAAAATTCTGAGGGCCTATTAAATCGCAGATGACGATTGAATATGTGACCGTATTGACAAAACGGAAGACAAGGACTTCTTTAACACATGAATCGTGGTAATAGGGCTTTTATGGCTAGGGCAAACGGAGCTGACGGATATTTTTTCCTGAAGCAAAAGTAAAAACTTACACCTACGCTATCAGTTTGTTTAAATATAAGCCAGTAGAGAGTAAAAAATCCCAGTGGGTAATTTCAAATACGAAAAAAACGAAAATCGAAGGCTTTGTTCACATATTCCAGCCGAAATTATGCCAGCCCATGATGACCAACCACAGAAAGGAAGAAAGCGTGAAGAATAAATCGTTAGATCCAACTCTCTTAATAGTCTCGAATCAAGATACAACTGGACCCGACACGTTGATAGCCTAAACCCTAACCCTAAACTCCTAACCATAGCCC
>CACRXP010000105.1:859024-901291 GCA_902702965.1 Spirometra erinaceieuropaei | reverse complement strand
TCTAACTCTAGGCCTATAAGTGACATACCGGGTTGTCAACAGATTGGGTCCGGATAAACAACTGGCTGTTTTAATAAACTTACAGGATATAAGTCATCTTCAGTCTCAGAACCCCCTGAAGGTCGTCGGTCAAACGTGGTTGCATTGCACGCTAGACGCCGACAGAAAGTACCTAACAGTCATTCAAGCAAGACTTGATTCGACCCGCGGCAATACTCTTGGCAAACTCCAAAATAAAAGCCCATATTTTTACTGTGGTGTTTTTTCAAAGACAGAATCCTGAGTGCAAAGTAAAGGCCTGGTCTTGCCAAGATCCGAATCACAGTCCTTATAACAGGGCCTGAATTGAGGCTGCGAGAACCCGGCTCCATCATTTCTCATTTAGTCCCACCGGCTCGTCCTATCCACCTCCTCCCCCCTCTTCTGTCTTATTTGCCACAACTTCTGTTAAGGCTGCTACGAGGACTAACAACCTTCCCGGACTGAAGCCGCACATGCACACACACGGTGGTCGTAATCAGTTTTGTGAGGGTAGTCATGCTCGCCATGGCTTTCATGTTGACTCATTCTTCAGGGGGGGGGGGATTGTCTGGTCCCATCTACTCAAGGTCATTTAAAACACACTTCTTACAAACTGTTGCTCTACTGAACAAAACCGCATCAGTCATTTACGATGCCACACATGCATGGACTACTTTCAAAAACTACGATGGTGAGTAGGTTTTGGCTTCGTGTCGCTGCTGAGTTCTCCGAAAGGTGGCATTTTGTCTGTCACGACAGCGTGACGCCTGCGTGGTTGCATCATCCCCCCCCCCATCCACACGTTTCACAGTAATTACGATAATGTGCAAGTTAAGGCGACCCTGGGATAGACACAAACCCTGCTGCCAGCAATAAAACCACACACACGCGCGTGCACAGGCGTACATTGTTATGATCGAGACATAGTCATATCTACGATGATGGATGTGCTAGCGAAAAGGTAGCAGGAGTAGCTTCTAAATAGTTTCGGCTTAGACAGCACTTTCGGCAGCCCTAGATGCGCACTGATTAGAATGCGCCGGCGACTACCCTGACGCAATCCCCCTCCGCCTAAGCCGAGAGAAAGCAAACGGTGTCTCAGTTCTGCATCCTGACGATTAGATTGCTGCTTTCTACACTCTTTGGGAATTAATGCGCTAGCCTATAATAAATCCGTCGGAATAAGAATTCATGGGCTCAGTCCGAAAACTGCTATGGATATTTGAGTAGAAATTCAATCAGTTTCAGTGGGATAACCGCGTAATATTCAAGAACCGACAAAAGGCAGCCAGTAGTGCACACATATGTAGCATTCTCTACCATACTGATTTATGAATTAAAAAACGGCAGTATAAGCAGTACGCGGCTGTAAAAACTTGCCAAAACTGTCCTAAGTTTATTTATAACTAAGTGCTGCTTATTTCAAAAGACAGCTTATTGCTCGGGCAGTAAAACTGCTGCAAACTACTAAGAAGGGATCCCAGGGCACATATAGGGTGAAGAGGTGAATGAACGCGGAAGGGACATGACAAAGAGAGGATAAAGGAGGAGGAGGAGTAGGAGGAGGAGGAGGAGGAGGAGGAGGAGGAGGAGGAGGAGGAACCATCAGACCTGGGCTACCGACCAGAGCGTTATTTATCCAGATAGTTGGCGGTCGACCAAAACCAGGCTTCTGCAGCTGATGAAAGCGTTTCGTACATAGGAGATCTTCGTTTTTGTGTCGAGGCACCGGATTGCCTAGGACTGCTTCACCCATGTCCAACTAATGTCCCAGGGGATACCTCGGTTCTTAAGGCTTCCACCACGACTGGTCTCCGTGGCGCAGCCCTCCCATACTGACGCTCAACGTTTTTCCGCCGAACACACTGACCCTCGTACTAACACCACCAGGTAACAATCGGGAGATGGCACCCACAAAATCCGCCTAACTAATGCAGTCTGTCTTACGGGACAGGTGGTAATAGGGGTTTTATGGGTGGTGGCTGGTTGGGATGTACGATACTAGCCGAAAGAAAGCCTTATTTGAACAGGTGAATGATCGAAGCTGGCCCGCTCTCCGTTCCGTTATTACAAAATGGGTCGCCAAAGGCAGCATAGTGGTAACGGAAGAGTGGAAGGCGTATAATCGTCTTCCCTCAGGAAGTTATCTACATTTCTCTGTTAACCACTCAAAGAACTTAAAGAACCCTACCACCGGACGACACACCAATGCCATTGAGGCCTACTGGAGTAGACTGAAAAGGAAACTCCACGAGGGAGGCCCTGTATGTGATCGAGCCGTGTGGGCTCACATAGACGAAGTACAGTATCGTCTTTGGTTTGGCCTCAATGCCATGTCTTTGGCAGATGCCTGGGAACTGTTCCTCTCCCATGCTGTGCGGAATTATTCTACTTAAAAGTGATTTTGTTTTGTAATAAACTGCCATAATGCAAATCTATGCCGTGTATTCAGGTGCACGTGTGTAACGATGGGGAAGGTTGGGTAACAGCGACCATCTTCCATGTAACCTCTTGCGATGTTCGTTCGGCCAGCCCATGTTAGGCCGTCGAGGAAAGTCCAAGTAATGCGTGAAAGTAGGCCTGCCTGAAGGCGTTTGAGTCCACTGTTAAAGATATTATTTCTAGGTAACGGATCTTTTGGGTGCTATCTCCCGATGGCTACCCACCACTGTTCCCCTCTTCTCGCATATTTGGGCCAGGATGTCACAATGTAGACAGATTTTTAGCACTACCAATCATGTAGAGCCCCGACCAGACAGTCAATAATCCAGACTGCAATCCAGACTCAACAATCGGGATCATCCGACGAAGTTAGAGCGTTCACGGTGCACCCTCAGGGCAAGCAAAACTACCTAAACTAATGTCAAGGAGACACATCTGTCGCGACACGGACTATCGACTGCCAACTGGGGCTGGTAAAGGTCCAGGCGCGAATCTTACTGCCAGCCAGCATGGTCAATGTCCTGATTGACTTAATACAGATTAGGCAAGCGATACCAGACTACATAGTCACTCTGTGCTTACCGTAATCAGGAATTGAAGCGACATGAAGTAAAGTGTCCACATTAGCTCACTGTGACCGAAAAACAGAGAAGTTAAAATTCGAAACTGAACCTGCGTAGCCTGGGAAAACATGCGTAAGTTAGCTGTTTGTAATCTGGACTACTAATTATTCACCCTGATCAAGTGTTTGATGCGGACCAGGGGGTGCGGAGTGGAGCGCAAGTTGCGGGTTCCGCCGCGCCATCCCCGCCTCCGGTCTTCCTGAATCTGTCTTGACACCGGCCTCAGGTGGGGAGGAGGAGAGAGGGCGGTGGATGCTGAGCAAGTCTACTGACACTATAAACTATATCACGCACAAGTCAACTTCCGTGTTCTCACTCAGTTGTGGAGCAGACGGTGGACATCGTCGGATGCGGCGGTCGAACTACCACTGATTAATCGAAGCCACGTTCGAGTGCCGTTTACCCAGTTATCTTGACCACCGAATCAATGCGGACCCCCAGTTTTGACTGGTATCTTCAATCTGAACTCGTCGCAGGCGATAAAATAGTGACGGACGACTATTCACACTGAAGTATTACGAGCAAAACGAGGGAGACATATCCAGACTGTAGATCGACGAGAACGGAATTCGAACCCAGGATCTTTCTTATTGAGCCAGGCATCCTTCCAGTGGGTCACGGGCTCACGTCATGTCCTCT
This sequence comes from Spirometra erinaceieuropaei, assembly GCA_902702965.1. Classification (NCBI taxonomy): domain Eukaryota; kingdom Metazoa; phylum Platyhelminthes; class Cestoda; order Diphyllobothriidea; family Diphyllobothriidae; genus Spirometra; species Spirometra erinaceieuropaei. Next base: position 897,566 of record CACRXP010000105.1, on the reverse strand, counting down.
TAGTTATCTCCCATCCCAAATATCTACATTTCTTCGACCAAACATCGACCTTTCCCATCCCCACACCTGAACACGTCCTTCAATGAGAACCTGATAGTCCTCTTGATCCATCTGCCAAGTGGAAATTGTTCCCGCCACGCGGTTGAGGATACAGTTTCCAGAAGACCAGGGTTTCCTTTTTCCCTCTGTGAACCCCTGCCAGAGTATATCGACATTCAAAACAATCCTGACTGGTGTCGGTGTCGCTGTTGTTTTTGTGCCAACAAAGAAATAGCGCGAAGACCTCAATTTAGGTTATCAGTCATCGGGTGCGCAGAAAGCAGGTCAGGCTTAACCTAATCTGCCAGGAGTGAAGATACACACGTCCGGTGGTTTTGATGACTCACTATTCACTCGGTGACCTTGGAAGTGTAATCGACGAATTCATATACTAACGTCCACCCCCGCTAACTAGGACTTGAGTTAACGTCCGGATCGACCCGCAGGAACTCAGAAAAGACCCGACTGCTTCAGCTACCCCATATTACGACCCCGTAAACGCCGAGGGTGGAGAAAAGGGAGGTCCTGTGAACATCAGAAAACTGTACCTGACGAAGGAGGACACTGCCGGCCCTGTTACGAGAATTTTGAGTAGTCGCAAGGCTTGTCGGCCTGGAACTGGGACGGGTGGTTTTCCCCCTTCTCTCCCCTCCCCCTCTCTAGCTAGCCCGTCAGAAGATTTTGGGGCAAGTAGAAATGTCTGGCACTTCCGTGGGAGATGGAGGGACCCGAGCAAATGCGTCCTCGCTAGGAGACCCGAATCCGGGGCACTCTTTCCCGTAAGCCTGATTCCTGCGGAGTTAGGGTCACTTTGTCCGCCAATACATCCACACCCATCTCCAGCTGTTTTGGCCTTCATTTGGCGTCAGAATATGGTAGAAGAGGGGGCGAAGCGAGGTAGATGTTACGCGAGTCCGTTCTAAAGTCATGGACTTCACGCACAAGTCAGCGTTGTGTCCTCTGCGAGACAGCGATCGACGTCGTCGTTTGCTAAGGCCGCATTGTCATATGAATATCACATTTATACTCGAATACGATAACACACTTTTGGTAAGAGTCACACTCGTTAAAAGTGCATGTATATCCTGACAGAATCTACGTTGGCTCCCAGGTAGTCGCACGGATCTGTGCACCCGCCGAAAGCCGGCTTAAGTGACCTGTAGATATCGAACTGCAGGGATGCCCATGCGAACTTCCCAAGCGTTCTCATAATTTCTAAATCTGCAAAACGTAAACACCAGCGTGCTTCGCGGGCTAACTCTCAACAAGACCTCCTTCTCTATAAAATCAATAGCAAATTAAGGCGGCTAGATCGAGACAGTGGTGTTTTGAGCTCATTCTGCCTTCATTCGACCAATCACATACCTGACCACCGTCTGGGACCGGAAACTGAAGTCTGCGCGAGCGCGCGCCCTTCCGTAAACCAGTGTGCATCAGTGCCTCATCATCTGGCATCTTGGCCAAGGAAGGTGGGTGGAATGAAGGAAGTTAAGGATATAAAATGAAACAATGCCAGTTTCCCAATCCTCGGTGAATATATGTGTCCACTACAACCCTAGATGTTGGACTGGGGTTCCGATCGGAGAGATTTAAGAAGAATGAGCACATAGTTGGCCCTGTCGAGTTCGTTCTTCCCAGGGAACAGGTTGGTCGTGGAGACCTTCGTAAAGCCCAGCCGAAGTTTTTTTGCTCTCGGCGTAATTTGCAACCCTGCACCCCTACCTGCGAAACTTAACAGCATTTACTGGATCGCGTGAATGTTTGCCTGAACAGAGGGACTGAGTGCGCCCTACACCCACCACTCTAACATTTACTGGCAGCATCCGAAGGATCATGACGGCTGCACAGAGGTGAACCAAATCAGTTATCATGCTCAGACCAACTACTGCCGGTTCTGAATTTGTCAACCAGACTTCTACTTCCAGCAGCCGAGATGACGGGCAGGTCCCGTTTAAGATTTAAGTCGATGAACTGCGACAACCTCTGGCAGTTCCCTCAGATGACTTACGAACTTTCTTTAGCAGTCCACACAATGTGAACTTCCTAGCAATAAGTAATGTATCCCAGCAGTATTTTCTGGCAAGAGTGTTGACTGTACTGAAATACAAACTCCCTCCCAACTTAAAGTGCATACAAACGTGCAAGCAGAGAGCACCATTTGGGGAGAGCACTTACCCTGAGAATAGGGTCGACGATGATGCGGAAGAGGATGAAGGAGAGCGTCACCGCCAGGATGAGGCAGACCTGGAAGAGGCTGGGTAGACCGTCCGTGAACATGCGCACGGTGAATTCATGGTCGTAGGGGTACTTCTCCCAGTTGAAGGCCAACTCCCGCACTGCTATGTACGTTTGCCGCAGGAAGTTGACCACCGTGGGTGGGGCGGTCAACTGTCGGTCGTCCTCGACACCGTCGGCCTGCACTCCGGACATGGCAAACGCAGTGCTGGCGCCGGTGGTTAGAACTGTCCAGAACAGTGCACAGGCCATTTTACAGCCTTTTTAAGGGAAAGGAGAGGAGAGAGGAGGGAGGTCAGTACGTGCCCATTACGGCCTCTTAAACAATTATGGAGCATTTGGGAGGCCCGAACAAGCACCCGTCTCCGGACATCCCTCCTCCGTAGGCGGACTCGCTACAATGACCAGAAAGTCAACCCACGCATACAAGACGGCCAACGCGACTAACGTATGGAAGCAGTACACGACAGCGGCCAATGAGAGTGAAGCATTGCGTCGACAAACGTCCCATGGTCATTGGACGGTCTTTTGAACACGCGAGCTCGCGGTGAGTGACTTGCCGGGGCGAAAGGAGGTGGCGACCTTTGTGCAGAAAATAACAATGGCCATACAGCGGAGAGAAAACAGATAACAACTGAAAGCTCATGTAGGATGGCAGCCTATAGGCGGTTGATTCTAATCACCTCTGAGCAATTTTTGAGGTACAAGGTGAGCAGCCCCCACAAATACTGCCACACAGAGAGCTTCTAATAGTCAAGCTGGTGCGTAGTCGATGACGAAAATTAAGAATTTGAAAGTGCCTTAAACACGTCCGACTAAGGTTTCGGTTGGCAGTTGGTGGGTCTGGAGAAGACCGAAGGGCCACTTCTGTTTTTATCCCGCCTCTCCAACCGACTTGTCTTCTTGACATTGGTGGAAGGGTGTCGCAATCCACTATCCTAGTACGTGGACACCAAGGTCACATCTTAGCATCCAAACAGACCCTTCGAAGCCTTTGAATTCCTATTTCACTTGAGATAGTTAACAACTTATAGGTAACTCTTTTTTAACTTCGTAAACAGTCCCTCTGTGAGGGTTTTACCAGCACTACAGGAAAAAAAGTGTTCACAACGATACCACGGTCATTCATTTTGACCAAACTGAAAATACTCGGCGACCTAGGTGGAATTCGAACCCAAGACCACAAGGGGAAGGCGTGAGTACAATCAATGCTCTAGCCGCTTGAACTGCGATGCTCAATCGGGAGCCGTCGGTTTAACCATATTTGGGTCAAATTACCTGGCCAACCTACCGCAACGTTTGGAATCCACCAAATGTGATACAGTTAGATGGCTGTCAAAGCAGGATTTTCTAAGTACTCAATCGAGAATCCACCAGATGGCTTCGAGGCCCACTTAATTAGTCGGTGTTTTAGCAGATTTTTTGCTGATTCATTTACACCTCTTAATTGCGTGAGTCCGGTAGTCATCTGGTGGACTTTAGATGGATTAGGAAGTCCTGCTTGGACAGTCAGCTGGCTGTATCAGATTTGGTGAATTCCAGACGTTGCATTAGGCTGGCCGGAAAAATTGGCCCAAATGTGATTAAACTCACGGCTCCCGGTGGGGCCTCGCAACTCAGATGGCTAGAGCGTTGGCTATACACTCAGGCCTTCCTCTTGTTGTCGTGGGTTCGAATCCCACCGAGATCGCCGAGGTTTTCACAGTTGTGTCAAAATGAATTACTCAAGGCCTGCCAAAAAACCTATTACCAATAATCAATGACATAGTCACACTTTATGAGCGACTTGTCGTTGCGTAGGTTTTCACAAAAGGCAGCGAAGATCCGACCCGTTGAGCGGGGAAGGCATGTCATCACCAGTACCTTACACTAACTAACGCCGTTCTTAGGTTAAGGGTACGAATGAAAACGGCGGATGCGCGGGTGACTACGTAGGTTAGAGACGCTGGCTGTTCAACGGCCGACAACCTCCGGCCGGGGGTAGAACTATGTTGCTCATAAATCCAGCAGGTCGGTCGTTATGATCGGCAACGGATTTCCGGCTCGATGAGTTCGATAATCTGCTGGTAGGCTACACTTGTTTCTACTACACATTAAATCAGGCTCCCCCGCCCCACATGCCTGGATGGGAAGACAATCGGCGACTGTGTCAAGCGCATTCTCTAGGCGCTTTGTAACGACGAAAACAGCCTCCATCTCAACTTCAAAGGGCGTTAAATGAAAGACGGTCTTTCCAATTCGAAAGTAACGAGATCATAGTGGGTATGTATGTAGCTGCGTGCGTCACTGTTCGATACGTAGACGTCATTTCAAAGTGAAATTTAACCAGCAACGCAGGGTTTTCTGACCATAAGTCGGAGTCCACCCAGCGATAGTCAACCCATCTGATAGTCTTAGAAAACGGTTTAAAAGGAATCAAAGTGCAACCCAATCATCCGATATGTGAATTTCATAATGTTTTTCAGCCCTATTCCTGTTCTGTAGACGTCAGGTTTACTTTTGAGCTTACGTTTAGGTTTACCGTTAGGTTTGGGGCATTGCTGTCCCGCGTGTCCTGTCAGCCAGGTCATTTGCGGGAGTTCTAGGCTTCCTTCATTCGCACGGCAGATTTCCCATACATCAGGCTGCCCTTTTCCGTTTCAGCCTCGACTATTTTCCCCACTAACGATCTCAGCACCCCCCCCCCTCTTCCTTCGGCTTACTCTACTTTCAATGCCCACATTGCGCTAACATTTTGGGATCCGGACAGCGTAACCGACCCTTGCCAGCCCGGACCATCTACAAGGTGCCCGGTTACACCTTCACAATGTTGCGGAGTGAATTGCCTGGACGGCCCATGTGTAGTTTACTTCCAAGTCATTTACACACTACTTTTTCCACTTTTTTCAATAAAAGTTAGCCGAAGTTAGCGGTCTCCGCTGTAGTCCTCCGTCGATGGCGTACTCATAAAGTGGGCATTCAAATCAAACGTTTCTAGCAGCCGCTCCAGTGCCCCCCCCCCTCTTTCCAGCTCCTGCTTGTCAGCCGACGTCTGCGACAACCGTGCTAACCTGCAGACACAGCGTCAACGCATGGCCGCCCTCAAGCTTGATCTGAAGTGCCTCTTGTCCAGCTGCGCTGAGTCAGGACTTTGCCCAAGTACCGGGGGCCATCTCACGGGCGGCGGATGGAGTTGCCTGTCCCCCGTGGACCGCCTGGTGATCGTACACGCACTGCTCAGCCCATGGACTAACCAATCACGTGTTCAACGCTCAATTAGTTACCTGCTCGTGCTGGCATAGGCATGTCTGACTAGCGTAAACAGCACACACCACCCACTACGCGCCACCGAACGCGCAGTGTGTTTTGACACACAAGCAAACAATCAACTCACTGTAGCCTACCCTGTGTATATAGAATAAATCGGTTCCCACAGCCCGCTGACTTCTGACATTAGCCGGGACGAGCTTAGTGTGTGTCGGGAAAGAGAAAATCTTCTATTCTTCCAAATAATTGAGGAGTTCTACAAGGTTCCATCTTATCCCCTCATCTTTTCTCCCTACATACTGATGATTTGAGATCGCCAAACGATTGCCTGTATGTTAAGTATGCCGATGACATGGTCGTTGGCCACCCACTCAAAAACCTGACTCATTTGCAGTCTTTAAAGGATGGCTTAGATCACGTCTCCGCATGGTCTTCGAATAATGGACTCCTACTCAACAATCAGAAATCAGTACAGTGTGTGTTTCGATTGCGACCCTTTCCCATTCCTGGACCTTTGAATATTCTTCCCAATGAGGTATCTTCTTTCCGGTACCTAGGTGTTACTTTTTCCTCAAATCTCTCTTTCTCTCTTTATATGGAAACCCTTTTAACAAAAATTCAAAAACTTGTTTATTACATTCGTCGTCTACGTTCATATCACACACCCCAGTCCTTAATCTGGCGATTCATAGATGGCTGTATTCTTCCACTCATTCTTTATTGTTCTCCAGTTATTTTTCCAGCTTTACTTAAAAAAGATCTAATTATTTTTAAACGTGACGTTCGAATGCTCGTCTCTGCTGATGGTGTTTCCTATCATATTTTAGTTGATATCATCGTGCAGCGACACTTCAACTCGGTGGAGCAATTCGCTGACCGAATTCTGAATGACACCGTCCATCCCCTTCATAATGAGCTAATGGCTGCGAAATCCTTACGCCCCATGCGTCGATGCTTCCGCCACATCCCTTGCCGCACTTCGGCCTATCGGAATTCCATACTGCCATTTCTAGCCCGGTATCTCACCTGCAAAGATGTTGAAAAACAAAAACTAAAACTCGATCTTGCACCTTAAAGTCCTTTTTTCTTCATATATAATTATGTCCACCTGTCCAATACCTGTTAATCTCTATGGTAATCACTGTGTACTGGAGAACCGTTTTTACTGAAAGTTTTGAAAGTTATTTTCAAAATAAAGCATTCCTCTCTCTCTCTCTGACCGGCCAAAGCGGACCTCCCAAATTGGTGGCCCCGACGTGATTCCAACACGCAACCTCCTGGGCCGAGTGTGCTCATGTTTTTTGAGCTCAGGAGCCGTGATCACATGATTACTAACGCGACACTGGTATCAGAGGTAGAAGGGGTTATTCACACCGGAGACGCTACAAGTGTAATGGTGAGCAACGAAGGACAGAGAGGTATAATAAAGAGGAATTACAGTGAATTAGAGGGAAGATTGGTATTGTGTTTACTATCAAATTCGCACGTAATGCTCTACATCAAGTCTTCAGCGTTTCCGGAATATCTCAAGAACTCGATATCTACCCGATATCAAGTCAGCGGACAAAATCGGCAACTCCCCATTAACCTTTCTCGGAAATTAAATATTTGCTCGATATTGAGTCAACGGACAAAGTTGGCATTTCCTTGACATATTCATCTCAAAAGATGGATACCTTCTCGATATCGCATCGACATACTTCTGCTGCCATAGGTGTTGAGCGTACAACTTAGACTCCCGGTTCCGCATAGGGAAATTAGGCATTAAAGTGCTTGTCCACTCATTGCACTCGTTCGGCGTCCGATTGTCTATCTGGCTCGTATGCCAGCCGCAAACTTGGGACGCTTAGGGTCCATAAAGGCAGTCGCTACAGTAGATTCATCTATTGATCCGGGTGTGCACAGTTATTGTTGAGAATCACGGAACTGCGGACGCAATCCGTGATATCCAGCAGGAAAATCTAATCTGCCCGCGTTACACTGAGTTTTCAGACTGTAAGTAGACCTCAAAAACAAATCCTAGAGCAGTATTGATACAGCAAGATGAGCCCGAAACTGCCTCCAGCCGAAATAGAGGACTGTCCTTAGGAAATTTTTATCGGCTGGCAGAAACTCATGGCACCAGCCGATATCCTGTAACTTTTGAGTTCTTCTATGGCCTCCGATGGAAAAATCAATGGGATATGAGATTCGTTTGTCATTAGATCACGGGGGAAAATAATAAATTAGGTAATGGTATAGAGAAGGACTCCTTTTAACCGTCAATAGAGTGTGGATCGTGTCCTATGGGGTTTTATATTGGCACACATTTGCAAGTCGTTGCAGAAATTACACTGCCAACAACGATTACTTCCCACGACCTCACACACCTTAACTCAAAATCCCTTACTTTGTGAGATTTGCATTTTGTTTATTGTTTAATTACTACTCTCATTTTCGTCGTCGTACAATAGCGTAGGATAAGACTTTCAGCATAAATCCAGGCAATTTCTGTGTTTTCTTTCATTTGGTTAGCCTGCTGTCTAACGTGCTGCTCCCCCCCCCTCTCCCCTATAAAACTCCCTTTACCATAAATCGCGTATGGTACGACCCACAGTCTATTGACAGTTAAGTGGGGTCCTTCTCTATACCGTTGCTATAAATTATTTTAAACGCAGAAAGGATTGGGCAGATAATTCTGAGGATGAGATGCGACCGCTGGTACAAGAAGTTTATTTGTCTGACGTTTCGGAGTCTCACTCGCACCGCCCATCAGCGACAGTCCCAGAAGAAATGTTTAGTCATCCCATATTGGTTCAGCGATGGCGAAAGGTCGAGCATAGTGTTTTGGACGACATTCAAAATCAAAAAGCGAAATTGTGTTATAAGGTTTGGGCACCTTTTTAAGAAATTTTACGCAATAAACAGGTTAGTGTCGAGCATATAAACAGAGAGCCCAAAACGTCAGGATTTGCGAGAACGCCTACATTCGAAGGCAATGTTCTAATAACTGCTTCGTTTTTCCTATTTCGAACATAGGGGAAAATCCATCCCGAGACAGAACGGCTAACCCGAAGCACTGTTGTCCCAAAATGAATTTGAACGAAGCAAAGGCGGCGAAACGAGGAGAATTTGATAAAGCCATAAGATTCCGAGACCTCTTGCTTAACTGCATACGGTTATTGTACATCTATATATAAAATGAACATTTTAACAGGCCAACAGACTAGCGCGATCAAACGGATAGGTACACGGGCGCCAAGGCGCGTTGGTCATACATGCAGGCGGGTAGCGCCTCTCAGTCGATGACTGACTGGTTACCCGGCCATTAGAGGGGGTGACTCAAGCTAAATGCAGGACTGCGTTTCACCCCCTATAGGCTGAAAGGATTCTATGCGTCTTCTATGCTATGATTCAGCAAACCGTGGCCCTCGCGGCCTGGTGTGTGTTGGCGGTTCTTTGGGACCTGGTAGATGCCGCTTGCGCTCCCGCTGGGTATACAGGTCGTGTGCACGGTTGCCCGGTGACCTCTGTCATCCTCTCCTCTATTCTGAAACCCCGATAAGGTATGGTTATGTAGCCCCACCCGATGGACCCAATACTGTTAGGGTTGGGGTTAGGGGTCAAGGTTAGGGATTATGGTAATGGGTTAGGGTTAGGGGTTAGGGTTAGCGGCTAGGGGTTAGGGCAACTATTCCCCAGCCACTCAAAGTACAAGCGCGCATTCCCAGTAGCTTTTCTTTTGCACACAACTATTTGACCTCGTCGCCTGTGCGTTCCCCGGCTCCACCTGTGAAAAGCCCTATTATCACCAGTCCCATATTACGGGTGGCTGGGGTTTGTTCATTTCAGGTGGGGCTACAAAACCATATCTGACCCTGGCACCCTTTCGGTTGCTGGTTAAAATCTTGGCTAACTGTTTGTTGTGAACCATGGGGTGTGGTTGTACGCCTAGGTGCGGGTCCGGTCGTACCAACCACTTACGTCCTCTGCCACCTCCAGTCTTCTTGACTCTGTCTAGACATCGGGCCAGGGTGTGGGAGGAGGAGAGAGTGAAGTAGACGCTGGAAAAGTCCACTGCCACTATAAACTACTTCACGTGAAAGTCATTTTGCCTGCTCACCCTAGCCTGCCCTAGTTTTATAAATATGCAGTGATTGTGGGCAAGTCAAAAGTAGGTCTCGAAATTTTATAACGCTATCAAATCCCGTGGGAATAGTTAATGTCTTCGACATGAAATGCGCAAAACGTTTATTGGCCTGCAGCATGTTTTCAAAGCTGGCTCGTAAGTACGATGAGATGAGCTCTGTGCTAAGTATACCCCAGTCCAGCTGGAGTTCCCGGGAGTAGACAGAACAGGGGGTGAGAGGGTTGCCCAATGTCCCCTTGATCTAGGCCTTTTTTCCTCTGCTTCTCATCTCTAGAGTCATTCTGGACGTCCGAATGTTGTTGCCTTGACTGAGTTGATAGGAGACAATCAATGAGGCCACTTTATGGAGCACTTACAAACCAACAATAAAATTTAAACACTCAGAAACTTTGGGAAGTGTTCGAACACAGGTAGTGACGATCTTTCCAAACGGAACAGCTCCCTCCCCCCCCCCCCCGGCAAAAAGGGAAGCCTTGCACAAGATTTCAGAAAGGGCAAATATCCCCGTGTCCGAATCCTAGCCTTAGCTCATGCCGGAATCCTAGGGTTAATATTAACGCTCACCTTAACACTAGCCCTAATCTCCCTGCAAATTAGCACAGGGCTCCCGAGATAGTGCCATGTCGTGTCCAAAAAACAGCCAGACCCGCAGAACTTTTAGGCCTGAGGCACCTTACGGGTCAAGGGCATTCCAGCATAAATGGGCAAGACGAAGGGAAAACCTTCTGGCCACTTCTAAAGACTGTCCGCTGCGTTACGGGGAGGAAGGCGAAAAGCCTCGAATCACTGTGGCAAGGAAATACGCACGAGAGCTAAGAAGGGGCCTCCAGAGCAGTTGGTGAGCGTACGCTAAATAAAAACCTATCCAGGTCCCTACGGCTTGTGCATAGTCTTTCTCCCGGTCAATCTGATTAACTTCGATGATGCCTAATCAAAGCACCGTCCAGCCAAAGACTGAGTATCGGAACTCAGCAGTGGGCAGTATGCACTCCCGAAGCCCTGATCCTGCCCCAGTGTGCCTTACGTGTCAGCCCTGTCTGTCTTTTACGCGTGCATTGGCAGTTCGACGAGCGTGACCGGTAACGCAGCTTGCTCAGGCGGATGCGAGCTTCCTGAGTGGTCGATCAGTAGAGACCACAACGTCCATGATCAGCAAGTGAACTGCATGTAACAAGGCTTTCGACAGCTATACCTACGTTAAATGCTTCCTTGCGCACAGACACAACTTCTTCCCCTCAGACTACTCTCTCTGATACAGAGGTGTTTTGGCAGATTTCAAATAACTCACTTTGACTCAACGGTGAACAACTCGGTGCCTCGGTGGGATTCGAACCCACGACAGCAAGGGGAGGCTGTAGCACAGTCAATGCTCTACTCGAGTTTTTCACAGTTGGGTCAAAGTGAATTATTTGAAATCTGCCAAAGCACCTTTGAATTATGTGAGCTTGGCAGTCATCTGGTGGATTCTAGGTGATTTACTTAGGAAACCCTGCTTGGGCAGTCAACTTACTGTATCAGATTTGGTGAATTCCAGACGTTGCAGTAGGTCAGGCGGGTAAACTTTGCCAAATGTGATCAAACTCGCGTCGTTCGGCGGGGCCTCGTAGCTCAGGTGGTTAGAGAGTTGGCTGTACACTTTCGTCTTCCCCTTGTTGTTGTGGGTTCGAATACCACCGAGGCACCGAGTTTTACACAGTTGGGACAGAGTGAATTCTCTCTGAAATGCTCGCACACCGCCTTTTCCATTAAAGCCCGTTCTTAGAACACACTCTCTCTCTCTGCCTTGGTACTTGGGAACCCCACAGTTCTCGTGAATCTTCATCGGAAACTTATGGGCCTGAATTTTGTGCTCGCGCGGCCTACTTTTTATTCAGTTTGTGACAGTCCACCCCCCACCCGCGGCCGCTCACCTGTGTCGTCTTCGGTTTACCTGGCAGGTCTATTAGTCATTACCCATGCGCCCGTGACATCCTTTGACTTACTAACGCCGCAACGCCGGTCGGTATTTCTCTGTTCCCTGATTGGCTGACATCGGACGAGGCCTAGGCGCATGCACTCCGGCTGTCGTTCCTCCGGTGAGTCCGCCTGCTCTAACTGCTTTCTAAGCTGTCCATCGGCCTCCTCGTGTAAGAAAGGCTTGCCCAACTAATTGCCTTCCTTTCCTTCTGATTGGGGAACCCACGACAACTGCTTATCATTGCACTTTGAAAGGGTTACACATGACTGAAGCATTATTGAAGGGGAGCAATTAGTGTAGAAAACACTGCCAAACTGCTCTGTACAAGTTAATTACTCTTTAATTCGGGTAGAGCGAGCTGCGTGATATTGCGCTGATGTGACCCCGACGGGTCTTTAATAAAAAATTATTATATATGGGCTCCTCGCCCTCTGCCGAATACTACTGGCCTGCGCGGAATATCAAGTTTGATGGTTATCGGAAGATCAGAGAACACTACTGGGGGGCCGCAAATTTCATCGGTCATCATTTGACCAAAGATAACATTTTTAAGGGATATCCAGACTCAAATGGGAGGGCATTCACCTAACTAAAGTGACTGTCAACAGGAATGGTCCTTAATGTGACTTCAGTAGCACTCTCACACACAGTGAGATCTGAACTGCCCACCCCTTTGTGTTAAACGCTCGTGTAGTGTGTGGGAGGCCAGGCCGTGAGTATAACACGCACGCACGGGCTGCTTTTAGCTCTGTCAGCCACTGCGCTCGAGCCCGCACCAGACATCTTACCGGCTCGGGCAGTGGACTGGTGTCTGGGAGGAGTCAGATCGACGGTCTCAGCGCTATAAACAGTCTGGCATGTGCCTGAGAGGCTGCCAACTGAAGGGCTAGCCTGGTCCTTCCAGGGCGATGATTCATGCTGCAGTGGTTTCTTCTTAGTGTGGGCCTCTACTGCGTCTACACCTATCCGAGTCGCTAAGCCTGTGTTTCTGAAATAACTATCGTGCGCCTAACGGGTCGCACGTGGTACGCGTAGACGGGCCATTAGTCCCTAGCAGCCCGCCGCCGATCCTCCCGACTCTGTCTCGCCATCGGGTTTAGGTAGGTGAGAGAGAGAGGGTTCGGCGTATGCCACGCAAGTTTACTATCACTACAAACTAATTCACCCACAAGCCACTGTCTTGAGCCTCTGGGGCACTTGGTGGACATTGTCCTCCATGACGGTCGGACTGACACCCTTTCTGTGCGATTTCTACTCTCTCTAGCAAGGAGTTAATTGTTCTTCAGGAAGCATAGTCAGCGGAGGCTGCTGCCTAATGGACAGAGTAAGGACGACATTGTCTCCCGAATTGATGCTGCCCGCTGAGTTTTCTCAAGCCTTCGGAAATGCCTGTGGAACCGACGTGACCTCTCCATCGCCACTAAGATTCGCATGTACTGTGCATCTGTCCGGTCTGCCCTTCTCTACGGCTGTGAATGCTGGGCTTTACGCGTTGAGGACGAGCGAAAACTGGAGGTATTTGATCACCACTGCTTGATGACCATCCTTCGAGTGAAGTTCACTGAGTTCGTCTCAAATGAGACAGTCTGCGCTCGCTGCGACAACATCGCAAGGATAACTCAGGCCATCCAAGAAAGACCACTGAGGTGGTTCGGGCATGTCCTTCGTCGTCCACCTCAGGAGCTCAGTGTTACTGCCCTCGATCCGGCACCGTTGCCCCATTGGAGGCGTCGAAGAGGGGGTCAGTTCAAAACCTGGCTCTACACAGTTCGTTAAGACATGGAGGTGGTTCTTGGACCTTCGGTATTCGGTCTACGTCGTTGGCGAAGAGAATGGGTTGAGCTATCCAGGTCTGCTGCCGCGGACCGTCATGCGTGGCGAGGTGCAGTTCGGGACATCATCGAGGCCGGCTAGATCAGGCATGATTGCAGCCGTATCAAGTACAAGTACAAGTAAGTATAGTCAGAATCGGCAGATATCGCTTCCCTTTAGGGTAAGGCGATACCATACTAACAGCACAGGTACTAGCCAAAAGTCCACTGTCGCTTTTTAATTCCCTCAGAAATTATCTAGGAGGTTGGAGTAGATCAGTTTACTCAAGGTCTATAGGCAGAGAGTACTCCTTTTGTTAACTGTACTAAAACCGCTTCTGGTAGACACACATGCCCATGCAGGACTCTTATTAATGTTTTTTTTTTACCACGGAATGGTCTTCTCCTGGTTGTTATTAGAAGGTTCCAATCAACCCTTAGATGTCTTACCAAAGACCTTGCTATAGACATGTGGCATTGCCTGATTTGTACTCTGTAAGTCCAAACTCTGAAGTTGATGATAAACGAGAATAGGCATCAACAAAGGACATACGCTGGAAGTTGCTATGCAAACGTGTTCGGGGCATGCGACAGAAATTCGTTTGCTTGCCGGGTTACTTGACATGCTCTCCCTGTTGTGTCTTGAGGCTTAGTCACATGACGACAATGCCGGAAGGCACTCCAACCGACAGAGTAGGGTGGCCATTTCTGCCTTCTAGGTCGTCACCAGTCGGGCATTCATCACGCCAGGTTCGGTAAACTTAGGATTCGAAGAACCCGAGTTCTTTCTAGTCATCGAGCGTTTTCAAGTCCTATGCTCTGCCACCGAGTTTCGTTATACCTTCCTGCATATATTACTGGTGGGTATGCGACTCGGCCCGCGAGAGCTCTAAACTGAGCCCAAAGGCGCAAAAGGACGAACAGATCCCGTAACCTGATCGGTGAAATCCCGTCCTGCGATTTTAAAGCCTGAGGTCCCCATTGACAGGAGACCAAGCTTCATGTAGTACTTGGCTAAAGTTAGCATACGGAGGACCATAAACAAATAACGTTTTCATGAAAATGCCAAAAAGTGGGGAGGGGGTTAAACGAGTAAGGATTAAGTGTATGCCCAGGGTGAAAAAAATGCCAACTTTTTTTTAAACTAATTCAACAGTGTTTTAACACTCCTTCTTTACTGGCAGACGTATGCATTCCACCTACCATTATTTCGGGTATCTTTTTCTAACTGGCTGCTCTACGTGCCGAACATTTTTTAAAATTGAGTCTTTCTCTTATTAAATAATTACGTGTGCAGAACAATGAACCAATGAAGAAATCTCAGCTGTACCGGCTCCTCAGGGCGGTACAGGTCAGATAATGTCTTCCTGCCGATGAAGATTTGACGAACGAACAATAGCTTTTTGAAAAATATAGTACACAACTCTCCATAGGTTTTCGTCACCTCGAGCATATACTTAATCCTTACCAATTAACGGTCTTCCCCACCTGTTTCCCAAATTCTAACACACCCATTCCTTACAGTCCGGCCCTTCAGAGATTTCTGCTGCTGTAAGTCTGGTGGTATAAAACGATACAAATGGACTTTCTTTCGACCCAGGGTCAACTCCCAAAGAATTCAAACGTCCAGCGTTCGTTTAAAGTGAACTGATTTGTATCATCATGCACGTCTCAACAGTAGTATTCAGTAGTCAAAGGAAGATATTCGTTGAAAACGCGTGTCATCCTCTAGTTAGCCACGGAACTGTCTTTATGGTGACAAACGCAGTCTTAGGTCGCAGCGTTTGGATAAGTATTCTTGTCGTTCTTTAATTTCCTCAGAAATTAACTACGAGCTTGGATTAGATCAGTTTATCCAAGGTTTATGGGCTCGGACCGAAATGTTTATGCGTGAATATTTGGGCCGAAGTCCATCAGCCACAGCGGGTAACCACGTAATATTCATTAACAGCCGACAGGCAGCTAGTAGTATACTTTAGGGTAAGGTGATACCATACTAACAGCACAGGTACTAGTCAAAAGCCCATACACGCGTGTTTCGCCGATGTTTTGCCGCTGCATGGCGCAGCTGCGAGGGATTCGGCTCGTCAGTGGGTCCCCCAGCATTCCCCATGTGTTTTCTGGTAGATACTCCAATTTAGAAATTGTCGCTTTTTAATTTCCTGAGAAATTATCTACGAATTTAGAGTAGTTCAGTTTGTTCAAGGTCTATAGACTCAGACCGAGAATTTTATACATGAATATCTGGGCCAAAGTCCATCAGCCACGGATGGTAACCGCGTAATATTCATTAACTGCCGACAGACTAGCCATGCAGCGGTAGAATATCGGCGAAACACGCGTGTATGGGTTTTTGGCTAGTACCTGTGCTGTTAATATGGTATCACCTTACCCTAAAGCATACTACTAGCTGCCTGTCGGCAGTTAGTGAATACTTCGCAGTTACCCGCTGTGGCTGATGGACTTCGGCCCAAATATTCATGCATAAAAATTTCTGTCTGAGTCTATAGACCTTGAATAAACTGATCTACTCCAAGCTCGTATTTAATTTCTGAGGAAATTAAAAAGCCACAATTTTTGCCTTGAAGTATCTACCAGAAAACAGACGGGGAATACTGGGGAACCCATGCCGAGCCGAACCCCTCGCAGCTGCGCCATGCAGCGGCAGAATATCGACAAAACACGCGCGTATGGGCTATGGTACCAATTTCCACATAAGTATTCTAGTTCTGAGGGGAAAAACTAAAGAATTTGGAAGAGTCTAACACCTCGCACGAGCTTTTTAGCGAACTCTTCAAAAATTTGAGAACTATTCGAACTTTTTTAATCACAGTCTAAGTTGAGTTACATAATGTGCACGTACCTGGCAGTGGAGATTATTAACGATCCGCACGAATTACACCCGAGAGGACCTCGGCGCGCTCCAGCCCTGGACCTCAGGTGTGTACTATTCATTTGACGTCTGAGTGCCAGCTTATATGAGTGCGTGTGTGTGTGCGTGTGCGTACCTGCTACTGAGTAGGCGTGTGATTGTGCTTGCCTGAGCAACGCGCCTCCCGCCCAGAGATAGATCAAACAGGTAGCTCGCACGCACCGAACGTAGCCCCGCGGACCAATAAAAATGCAGCATGGATTGACTTTTCGCAGCGAGCAGAGTGCAGTGTAGGTCAGTGCTGATGCACGCGTCTTCCCGCCGCGAGTGCTGATTGGCCTGCGCACTGAGTGCCATCTAATATGGCTGCGAAAGAGGGGCATTAAAATATCCGCCGGGGCGCTGGAAGTGATTGCTTTCTTGAGTAAAACCCCCTCCCCTCCCCGTATTTGTACTCATTTGGCCTCTAAACAGAGGATGTCGCCGTGTGAAGCTGTGGGCTTTAAGTCACCTGTTACTGATGGGATGTATTTTTTTAATGACAATGAATTAATCCAGTGTCTCCACTCCGAGGAAAACAGGTAGGGTGAAGGACCCAACTTAACTGCCGGTAGACTGTGGATCGTGTCATGTGAGGTTTTATCTTGACATTCATTTGCGGGCCGACACAGACATTTACTTCCCATGACCTCGAACCATTACTTAAATTCCATTATTTTTTGAAAAATTGTTTTTATTTATTTTTTACTAGCACGCTCATTTCTGTTGGCATGCGAAAGCATATGATAGGACATTCAACAGAAACCCAAACAATTTCTGCGTTTTCTTGCATTTCGTCAGCTTAATGTCTGGCGTGCCGTCTTAGCCACAAAACCCTTATTACCACCATTCCCTTAATATACCAACAGTAAAGTGAGGTCCTCAACCATACCGTTACCAAACAAACTATACACTTCCTGTGACATCAAGAAGACCAATCTAAATAAGACCGCATTCTTCCGGTGACGAAGCCCAGGGTTGCGGGGTCCGAGGGAGATGGAAAATGGCTGTAAGACAGAAGAACTTCAAGGACAAGCAGCCCGTGATGAGAGCTAAAACCTCACTGCAATCATCAGAACAATCTTCCCTCCACATGCCAAGAAGACTACGTCATTTCCTAGTTCCGAGGCTAAAGTCCCGCTGCCAGAGATGCTAGGTCAAGCATTTCAGGGACGGCCTTAGCTACCGATCCAGGATCTGCGGGAAAGAAATCAACAAATCTCATCAACTGGAAGTAAGTGTTGATCTCGGGCGCCCAACTTCCCCAAACGAGGCAACCAGAACAATACAAATTGTGCCCAGCGCACCGATTCGATTCCAGTCAAAAACATCAAAAAA
This sequence comes from Spirometra erinaceieuropaei, assembly GCA_902702965.1. Classification (NCBI taxonomy): domain Eukaryota; kingdom Metazoa; phylum Platyhelminthes; class Cestoda; order Diphyllobothriidea; family Diphyllobothriidae; genus Spirometra; species Spirometra erinaceieuropaei. The sequence goes on along the minus strand of CACRXP010000105.1, from coordinate 879,900 downwards.
ACTGGCCCTTATCTCATGAATGAGTTTGTTTCACTGTTTCAAAAGATGTAACGATGAGGATGAATCCCGCATGATTACAAGAAAGCAACCACTGTTCACGTACAGGAGGTGGGCTAACTCATGAAATGTCAATCGAAATTCTGAAACGCGTTTACGTTTCGGAAAGATTAATTAAATATGATTGTAAAACTAATTATTGCGCAGCATAATTCTATCATAACTTAGTTACCTCAGCATGATAACTTTCGAAAAAACTTCTTGCCTTCTGCAAGCAAAAACAATACTCGGCAAAAAATGACTACTTAATTGGCGTGCATTTTTCCCAATTATTTTCAAGGTCCTTAAAAATTCAATCATATTTCATGGAAAATATGCACAAGAATATTTATTCTTTTGTTCATTCAGTAGAAAATGACGTCTTCTTCTATTTATATACTCAATGGAAGGGTATAATTCAGGTTTCACAAAGTCTCTAATTGTGAGACTTTTTAACACTATGAAATGGCCGTTCCTAAATCGTCATGGCTCTGCCTTTATTAATGTGGCTTGTAAAGTTAACAATAAGGCTCAAATCCACTGCTAAATTTTATGAACCCGATTTGGTCCCCCTTTAGTACCGTAGAGAAATGAGCCGTTTTCTGTACGCGGAAAATATACGGCTTGTAATTTGTAAACCCGAAGTGCAAGTGTAACGGCAGGTCGCGTTCACAATTTTTCGGGAATTGGCAGAATTGTTCAAAGCCGAATTATACCCTTCCTTTTAGCAGATATGTAGAAGAATACGTCATTTTCTACCGGATGAAATAGAGACTAAATATTTTTATGCATGTTTTTCAGGAAATATAATTGAATTTATAAGGACATCGAAAATCAATGAGAAAAATTCATGCTACTTAAGTAGTCAGTTTTTGCAGAATGTGGTTTTTGCATTCAGCGGTAAGGAAGTTCGTTCGAAAGCCAGCATCCGTAGGTAAATGAATTATTGTAGAATTATACTGCAGACGGCTTAATTTTATAACCCTGATTAAATACTCTTTTCAGAACGAAAATGCATTTCAGAATTTCGTTTAACATTTCACGAGTTAGCCTACCTACAGTAGGTAGGTGCAACGAAGGCCGACAACCACCAGGCAACCACCCTTCTCAGTATGGGTGTTTAAGCCATCGACCACGTTATCTCGGTTGTCTGAGGCACGGATTCCTTCCAGAAGTACCGTAGTATTGCAGGCATACTCCCCGCTGACCGTTAACTTCGACAAAAGTGTCAAAATCAGGATCTACCTCAACATCACACAGGTTGATCTGGCTAATTTCTTCGGCACCCTCAGCCGTGAAGGACTATATACAATAATGATGAAATTCGGGTGTTTGAGAATATTAAGGCTAACTGTGAGACAGTTCTACGACGGCACATGGGCATACATCATGGACAGTAAGTCGGATCCCGGAAGCGTTTTAGGTGACGAAATGCGTGAAGTAGGACCGTTTGCCCGTTCCCACCTTCTTTGGGTTCACATTTTCAGCAATAGTGATGGCCGCTTACCACGAGAAGCGATCAGGAGTCAACATCAATCGTTGAACTAACGTCCAATAACCCAACATCAAACGCACGCAGCCAAGAAGCCAAGTAACGATGAACGAGATTAATCAAACACCGAAATCATTTGTATACTCTTCTGAGTTTCCTTACTCATGCAGCAGTCCATTGTCAGAGATTATATTAGCAACAGAACAGGTAATAGTTATAAGGAGTATCAACCAAGCATTGATCAGGGACGCACGTCTGGAGACGACTGTACAGGTCTTTGCACCCCGCGGCAGATCATTACATCGATTGACTATGTTCTCATGCGATGCCCAGGCTTCAGCCAGTTACCTCCAGATCTGCGTTGTTTATCATTGATTGGCTACTACTTCCTATACCTATCGCTTGTCTGTTGCTGCTGCTGCTGCTGCTGCTGCTGCTGCTGCTGCTGCTGCTGCTGCTGCTGTTGCTGCTATCTCTGACGACGGACTCCTGCACGAGTTCGAAGGCCCTGGAAAGTAAAAATATGGCTCCGGTGCTCGACCGATCTTAGTCCTCCACACAAACATCTTAAATTCGAGCATCCGCTTCTATTCTTATGAAATCAAAGTATCCAAGGCAATCGCACATAACCTCCTATTCTCAGACGACTGCAGGCCGAAAAGCACTTGTAAAGTGAACATGCAGCGGGGGGTTCGGCCTGTTTGACTGCGCTTACTGACTAAGAAGTTTGTGGTCATACACCAAGAGAAATCAAGTGGGCAGTATAACGAACCCGTAAAAGCATCAGTGGAACGCGCCGCACAACTTTGAACAAATTCTCATGTACAGTACAGCTTGACAAAACTCTCATAAAGGTACTGTCTCTTGGTCCTAGGTTTTGCAATGCACGGCGGATGCCGAAGCAGCTAGAGTTAGAAGTCCAATTCGAAAGTCTATTCAGTCAGACTGCCGATCTAATACCTAGCGGGCCTAGAGAAGTAGACTATCTGAAGTCGACTATGGTTAATTGCTGTCAACAGTACTTAAGAAAGGCTCCAAAAAACAAAGGTCCATTAACAAGGGCCCATCTCGATAGCCTCAGCGAACTTCGTAAAAACGAAAACATTGTGCTAACCAGGCCGGATAAGGGTTCAGGAGCTTTACTGATGGATAGAAAAGAGTACGTAGAAAAACTAGAAGCAATCTTGTCGGATCGTACCAAATTCTCGAAATCCGAGAAAGACAGGGACCGCACCGAGGCCGTTGAAGGTCAACTGACGGCGGTCCTCAAAGTTCTTCACAAAGAAGGTCATCTATCTGACAAAGAATATGAGCGACTAAGACCAGTGGGCACCGCCATACCCAGAATGTACGGTCTTCCAAAAATTCACAAACACGGACTACCCCTACGTCCGATCCTGGATATGCGAAATTCACCCTATCACACCATAGCAAAGTGGCTAGTCGAAAAGCTTAAACCGCTGCAAAGTCATTTGTATCCCCTAAGTCTGAAGGACACCTTCGAGTTTGTCGAGGCGATAAAGGATATTAACGTTGACGGACGGAGGATGCTATCTTTAGACGTAGCATCATTGTTTACTAATGTACCCGTAGCCGAAACAATAGACTACCTTTGTGAAGTTATCCGCGACACGAACTACCCGTTAGGCATGCCGTTGGAGACGCTAAAAGAGCATCTGACAAAGTGTACGCAAAACGTCCAGTTTCTCTGCAATGGTCAATTGTACAGGCAAATAGACGGCGTAGCGATGGGCTCACCGCTCGGCCCATTCCTCGCAAATGTCTTCATGGGCAAAGTCGAGATGACAAGTTTACAAGACACCATTAATGACCTCAGCTTCTACGGTCGGTACTTAGACGATATTTTCTGCCTGACGGGTGTTACCACCGACACAGACGTACTGATTCAAAAATTCAACAATTCACACCCCTCGCTAACGTTCTCTGCAGAGTTTGAGGCAAACAATGAAATCGCGTTCCTTGACGTTCTTCTGCACAGACAAGAGGATGGGTCTATCCAACGTAGAGTATTCCGAAAGAAAACCTGGACGGGACAATACATTAACTTTCACAGTTTTGTTCCCCTCAACATCAAACGAAATCTAGTCCAGGGATTGGCAGCTAGAGTGCGACGTATCTGCTCTCCTGAGACTGTGGAGGCAGAACTCCAGCAGCTGCGGGATACAATCCACGAAAACGGATACCCAAACAGATTTATCCTTCGAAATATAGGGGAGCGCACTGCAAAACCTACCATGGCAACCGCAGAAAAGAAGGACTTATTTATAAGATTGCCTTTTCAAGGAGACGCAGCAAGTGAACTGGTAAAAAGACGTCTGAAGACAGTGATCACTAGCGCTTACCCCGCGGCGAACTTACGTGTGTGTTTCACTAACTCTCCCCTCCTACGCTTGGGAGGTAAAGACCGACTCCCGTTGCAGGCCACATCAATGTGTATTTATTCATTCACTTGCTCCTGTGGAGCGGGCTACATCGGCCGTACAATGAGGCGTTTGGAAAAGAGAGTACGTGAACACATACCGGCCTGGCTAGGCAAAGGTGAGAAGAAATCGATCTCGAGTTCTATTCTCGCACATCTTGTCGATACGAATCACCGAGTCGATGCCAAAGAAGCATTTCAGATTGTCTACCGGACACCAGCAGGCTTCTCCAAAGGCCTACGCCAACGGGTGCTAGCTACAGCTGAGGCAGTGGCTATACGGCTAGCCAATCCAGTGCTATGCTGTCAGAAGACTCTGACACAGGCGCTCTGTCTTCCGTGGCCGACGCCGACCCCAACGTCGCTCCAACCTCCTGATGCCAGGGTGGGTGCACAAGGTACGCGACGCACTCACAGCCGATGCCCCCCCCTCCTCCTCGCCCCCTGAACCCGGGACACGCCGACCACGCCATAGCACGCCTCGTCATGCGAGTGGCGATCGATGTTAATTGTCCCCGAATCATTTATAAGTCATGTAATTCGAATAACTTAAACTTCATTGTAACCGTTTTGGCCTGATGAAGAGTTACTGAAAACACGTGTTCGCCAATTTGACTTTTCAATTGCAACATGGGAATATTCGCTGAAAATTCTCATGCTTTGGAAATACCACCTGAATTAATACCAAGATCAAGGATTAAATCTTCTGTCGGATCTCCAAAGTCAGTCGGGACGTCGGCAAGCTGTCGCGATCTTCTCCAAAACATGCATCTGGGGATTTAGTGGACTGTAGTTTTAAAAGCCCTGCTTCGTGGGACAGAGACGTTGGTTGTGTATCAAACCCGATCATGATGACGGAACCACTTTCATCTAAACTGCTATATAAGAACAACGAGAGAAAAGGGTCCCAGACACTGAGGTCTGCTATACTATAATAAATGCAATTATGACGGAGCGGTCACTTCGCGAAAATGGCCGATAAACGCCTGTCAAATCAATTGTTCTACAACGAGTAGCGCTGCAACGAGTCAAGCATCTGTAAGGAACTAAGGGACCTGGGACGTCTTTCGAGGCCTGCTATGTTGCTGTAAAAACCGGAGCACACGTCCTCAGAGCCAGCCGAATAGTAAGGCCTAGGGCGATGCCAGAGGCATGCAAGAGTGGATGTATGGTCCAGATCGCCCCATCGGTCAACACGAGTAAACCACCTCCACACCTAAAATTACTACTGTCGCCACCAGTATCATCGCTGAAAACACCCCTCTTAGCTGTTTTCGCTGAAGCATCATGCCCCATTCCCAATTTAGGTTAGATCGCAGATGGAAGCCAGGAATGGGGAGGCGGACAGCCAGGTTCCTGCCGTACGGGAATGATGGGAAAGGGTTTACATTGGTGGGGTAAATGGAAGAGCTGGTACAAGAATGCTGGAGTTTCTGGGTAAGGGTGAAGTTACCAGGAAAAGTGCTGGGAATTTTTAAGTAGGGAAATAATGACGGAAATTTAAACCCAACGCTTAAACCTAAAATCCCACCCTGACAGCAACCGCAAAGCCTAACCCTAAGGCTCAAAACCGAAACGTAATCAAAATCCTAAAACCTAACGCTAACCTAAAACCTAGCCATAACCTTAACCTTGACCCTAACCCTAAACTGACCCTAACCTTCGCCCTAACCTTAAGCCTAACCCCAACCTTAGCCCTATCCATAACCTTGGCCTTAATCGTAACCCTAACGGGAACCTAAACCCCAACCCTAATCATAAAACTTTACCTACGCCTAACCCTAACCCTCACTAAGCCCAACAGCCTGGCCGAAAAGAGCGACCTGCCTAACTCAGTAAGAGCACACTTACTGATAACAAGATCCCTAGACAAGGTAAGCACACCTACTGATAACAAGTAGGCACGTCGCGGTATCAACATATAATGTCTGGCTACCAACTGCAATCTTACGCCGATTTAAACTACTCGGACGTTTTGTTGCCCGACAGTTCGACTGTTGTTTCCGACGTTGTTCACCGTGTACTCCGCAGCAGAAGGAAAGCATGGACGTTGACCTGCGAGTGAATTGGTCTGTAGTGATAGTAGACTTGCGCTGCATCTACCACACGCTCTGCTCCTCTCCCACCAGAACCCGGTGTCAAGACAGAGTCAGGAGGACCGGAGGCGGCAGAAGGCGCAGGTGGTTGGCACGGCGAAAACCCGTACATAGACATACCACTGTAGCTGACACGACACCACGTTCAGCGTCATCAGTGATATAACAGTATCAACTTGTCTAAACTATGAACTCACATGCTACTCACGCATCCGCTCGGCGGGTCACCTGGCAGACCATTCCAGAGTGATTAGTGGGGCCAGTGTCGGCGGCCACAACTGACAACCATCACAGACGCCCTTGCTGCCTGCACGGTCTCAGGACATTCGGCCATTGCCTGAGCCTAGTCAGTCGTATGCGCGTCCATAAAAACGTTAACCGAGAGCGCACAACCCCCATGGCCGCGCACCAGTACACAGTACAGGTAAATGCAAACACACTTAGATACTGCGTGAGCCCATTTGCTCACATATTATTATCAACAAAAAAAACACGAGTCTGGCATGCAGCAATCATGCGATACAGTTTGCCTGTGCTCCCCAAAACGGGCCACGCGGTGGATGCGCTGAGCCAATACCGGGGTTGGATTGAGTTCTGGCAGGCGTTATTTGGAATGCGCACCCATGACAAATACCACCACTGGGGCTGTGACGGCATGGCCAGGTGCAGACTTACGCCGAGTTAGTTGAGATCTGAGACTCCACCATTTTTTTCTTGCTTTGTAAAATCCTGATCAGTGTGTGACAGTTCGCGCCTCCTTGCTCTCCGCCCCTTTGTCACGCCGCCCTTCTGTCCGCCTCACAATCCCTGTCGAGTCGCTGCTGGGACGCGCGAGGCTTGTCACTAGCCTCGCGAGAGCGCGAGGCCAACCAACGTTGCCCCTCCTCTGATTGGCTGGCGACACTGAGGCAGAGCGAAGGGCACACGCGCGCTGGGGTCAAAGCACCTCAACGGCGGACTTGACATAACTTGTCTGGAGAGACTGCTCGCGGCGACTGCTTACAGAGCCCTTGTGTACACACTTCCTCAGCAGTAAAAGTTGTCCAACCTAAATTGTCTTCCCCTGACTTCTGATTTGGAACCTCTGTCTTATCGACCATATCTTCCCCGGTAAGTGTACGTTATGGACCAAGGGATGTGGTTGTGCGGGCTTTCTCTGTGCTAGCCACCTGTGCAGTCTCCCGCATTCGGTCTTCTTGACTATATCCTGCCACCTGCCAAGGGGGGTGTCCGGAGGGAGAGAGTGCGGTGCATTCAGCGCAAGACTACTATCTCTTTAAACTTACTCGCATGCAAGTCACCGTCTGTGCGCCCACCTTGTTGCTGACATCGTCGGTAACGAAGGTCGTTGTTATGGAAGATACGTCGCATGGGCACATCTTACTTCAGCGTTTTTATGAAATCTAGTTATGTGAAACGAGAGATCACCGTGGTGTGTTCATCGTTTGTGAAGTACTGCGGTTGCTCAAAAAACTCCGTTGTGTGCAGCAGTTTTTATCGTAGGTGACGGAGGTAATTACGTTTGCTCTTCCTCTTGCGTACCGGCGCGTTACCTAGGCTTAATCCAATTTATCAGTCGACTGGGCTTTGGGCTCTGTTACCCACTTAAATAATATGCACAAAGCTGTTAGTGACACGACCCAACGCATGATACATAGCTCATGCGCCGCAAGCAACCCAACCCACAACTTCCTCAGGTGGCAGTCGCAGCCGTGACGTGCGCGTGAATTTCTTTTTTTATCATTAAGTGACTCGCACGGCACCTACCACCTTCACAATTCCAACCCTGTTGGTGCTAGTTTTTCCTCTTGTCTATCATTAGAAATGTTCTCATGGTTCACTTGGCTTTTTCCTACGAAGAATGAAGCCCTTTGTGCTCTAATGTCCCTCCCGTTAGGTCGCATTGTTTGACTGAAGTGAACACACTTTCCACACGGGTCTGGGGATGGTGATGCTGCAACTGTGTGTCGGTGAAAACAGCTGGTGCCCTTCTATCTCAACTGCCAATCTCGATTCCGCAACTCTCTTCTCTCACTCTGCATCGGCACCCTTTACAGCCCTTCCCCCTGCGGCTGCCCACAGCGCTGCGTTCCCCACCGGTTGTTTAGCAGGCATGCCAGTGTCATCCCTCTGTTGTAGTGTTGTGACCAAACGGCGTGAGTGTGTGCAGCTTGTGAACTACAATAGTCAAGTCAGGTCCCAAGTTGGAGGAAGAAGACGGAAGGCACAAGAATGAGGAGTTTATTGTGCACTGAACCCGGAGTTTTCCTCTCAGGCGGCAGTGACCACTGGCGAAGCCAGCGCTGGTGTTGACTGCGTCCAGTCATGCCTGAGAGTCCCTGAAATAATGGTGGCAGCCGCTTTTGTAGTAGGCTCGTGGGCCAAGCTCAAGTGGTGTCCAGTCAGTGTGTGTTGCATTTGCCGAGGGGTGGTGTCCCAATGGCTTCTTTTGCTGGTTGAAGGGGGTGGGGTACTTTCAAGTGTCCACATAGGCAGCTGCGGCTGTGCGGACGCACGTATGCCCGAGTTGTTGGTTATGTGACTTCAGGTCAGCGAGTCTGGAACGGCTCACTGCAAAAGGGTGGATGACCTTGAGGCAGTGAGGTCTAGAACAATGACGCCAGACCCGTCATGATAGCTGCCCGCTACAGTAGCTCTTCCCTCTCGTACATTTAACTACTATCATATATACTTAGTTTTCAGGTTAGCAAATGTAAGAGATCCGAGTCGATAGTCTGGGACATATGAAGGGCTCATCGGATCAGCGGAACTGAGTAGCGGACGTTTCGGAAGGCTTGGCCGGCTTGGCCGGCCTTTTGTGAAGCTAGTTAGATGAAAAATCCGCTTACTCAAATAAACAAAAGTCTGGCAAAACTCAGAGCAAATGGGGCAATCACTGCCCGAGAGACTGGTTTCTTATGAAATCCTTGGACGCCGCCACGGCCAGGTTTTACGGTCTGCGCAGGTACACAGAGCAAGCATACCACTTAGACCCATCGGCTCCCTACGTGGTACTCCTAGATATGGTTAGGCAAACTGGATGTTTGCTCGTCTTAAGTTTTTGGCAGAAAGTTCATCAACAACAGTGGCTTCTTCTACTAATCAGTTCCCTGAATGTTTAAAACACCAAAAATTAGAGCCAAATGAATCCATATTATCTATTTACGTCGTTTCAGTCTTCAGCTCTATTGCACAACAACTAGCGATCGACGTTGTGAAACAGTTTCTGGCTGACCGCTACGACGAGAGGGACAATCGCCTGCAGTCCTAACATCTAATCGAGCCCTTAAGGCATTGCTTGAAAGCATACTTCACATTTGGTAGCCAAATTTATGAACAAATTAAAGACACCACCATAGGCTCCCCCATATCAGGACTGATTGCCGAAGCGGTCATCTAACGGATAGAAAACTTGGTGTTCACCAAGTATCAAACAAAGTTCTGGGCTCGTTACATCGGTCACACTTTTACCTGGCATGGAGCACCTGAAGGAATTACTGAGCTCGACTGACCCGAATATCCAATTCACAATGGAAACTAACGACCGAATCTCCTTCCTGGATGTATCCGTGCGCCGGTGTACAACTGGGCGACTGCAAACTATCGTTTATAAGAAAACCACCGGCACTAGACAAATACTACACTTCAACAGCAATGATCACCTCTCCACAAACGCAGCTGTTAACTTACTCTATTCCAAAGAGCTGAAACACCCTGCAGCACACCAACCGACAAAAGAGCCGAACGACAATGCCTCCATGAGCTCTTTCGGGCCAGCGGATACCCAGATTATTTTATTAAAAAAAGCCAGCGTCGAATGAACGGACGACGGACAAAAGAAAAGCAATCCAAAGTCGGGAGGGTTATTCCTTACAGTAAAAGGGTCGCCGAGGCGGTTTCATGACTGTTACAACCCGCCAGAGTAGGCATTGCCCATCGACCCACAGGCAACAATTCGTCGTCGTTTGATGCAACCCAAAGACACACTTCCGCCCATGGAAACCTCAGCAGTTGTCTATTAAATAAGTTTTAACGATGGAGACTGCAATTACGTTGGGGAAACCGGACGGAAACCGCAGACCCGTCTGCATGGGCACAAACTGGCAACTCGGGGACTAGACCGGGACTCACAGCTTATGACTCACATCGGAGAAACTGACCACAGTTTTGAAATCCAAGGAGCAACCGTCTTAAGCCGGGGCGCCTTAAAGATAGAACGTCTCACGCTTGAGGCTTGGTACTCAGATGCCAACTCCATAAACAGGCATCTAGACCTACCTGCGGCCTATAAATTCCTACGACACAACATACGCCATGACCAGGACAAGACGGTTATACGGGGCCTAAAAATACCAAGCAAGCACGACCCGTCGACTAATTCACCCAACAGGAGAGCGCAGGTGCAACCGATCCCCATTGAGGTGACGATACACAACGCGGGAGGCCGCCGATATTCACAGACAACGGTTAGAAGGCCAAAGCCACGAAAGGGGAAAAAAATTAATCGGCTTAAGGCCAAAGAATTGGGCCGTTTATTCAAAATCCTAGTCGATTTTTTGCCCAAGCGGCTTTGATAATGGAGAGTCGGCCAAGTCCTCTGAAACGTCAGCTACTTTATTCCACCAATCCGGCGAGCCCTTTATATTTCTCAAATACTTACTTTTCTTCTGTCTCTACCATACATTTATAACCACCGAATTCTTCTTCTACTCTTTCGTCTGGACGCATGTAACAGCTCCCTTCAGCTTGGTTTTCTCCAGGATTTATTCTCGGTGCTTCACTAACTCAATGTGCGTTACCCCCTCAGTCTACGAGCGACCTGTCACCCAGCCTTTCAAGGGTGATGGCCCAAGCTAAACGCAGGGCTGCGTGTCACCCTTCTGAGCCTCAAGAAATGCAAGCGTCTGCTATGCCATGATCAGCAAACCGGGACCCTTGCGCTCTGGCATGCGCTAGCACTTATCTGACTCCTGGCTCCCTGCCGGAAGATCCACTTGCGATCCCGCCGGGTATAGAGGCCGTGCGCATGGTTGCTCGGTGACCTGTGCAATCCTCTCCTCTTTCTGACTCATTTTTTTGTTGGGTAAAATCCTGCTCAAGTGTCTGTTGCGGACCAGGGGTGTGGGGTGGCACGCCTACGTGCGGGCCCGGCCGCGCCAGCCACCTGCGACCCCTACCACCTTCGGTCTTCTTGACTCTGTCTTGACACCGAACTAAGGCGGGAGGAGGGGGGGGGTGCGGTAGAGTCTGCGCAAGTCTTCCCTTACTATAAACTAACTCATGCGTAAGTCGCCGTGCCTGTTCCACCTTGCTGTGGAGCACACTGTGGACATCGCCAGACACGACGGTTGAACCGTCGTGTGCTACCCTCGACGTCATCAGTCGCTATAGTGCAAAGATTGACGAAAATTTGCAGAAAAATGTGCGTAGCGTGTGTAAGAATATCTTGTATCGTTCGCTTGTCATGCATGGCTAGAGGAGAGGGATCACTCTACAAACTGATCAGCTCTGGTGATCCCAACAACGTCTTCTCGTACATGTTATTATAGAAAGATACGCTTAAAAGTATTCACGTGTTACGGGCGGTTAGGACGGTAAACGTAAGGTTTGGGCTTAAGCTTAGAGGTGAGGTTAGGGCACGTAAATAGATACCTCCATGGACTTCAGCGCAAGACCACCCGTAGTACGGAGGGAGTACTTATTCCTATGTCCAACCGTTAGTAGGCATGAAAAAATGTTACAAAGTTCGGGACGTGCGATATTTATGCACTAACTGCATTTGCTATTTGGGTGCGTGTAGGTTGTCTCGAAGGCAGCATCGACAAGATGGCTAAACGTGTATCAACAGTTAGGTCAAGGCGGAGGAAGTCGGCGTTTGTCAGCCTCGGAGCCACTAGGCCTTCACCTTCACCAGTTGGAGCACTTTAATTCCGAATTGTGGCTCCCGGGGCATTGATGCGGTTCAGGCCAGTCAATCGATTGAGGTCTGAGGGAGAGAGAAAGAGAGGGCGAAACACCTTTACGACCTCGTCAGTATGCAGTTTTCTTTCACTAATTACGACCACCCTTCGGAGCTGCATTAGAACCTAAACGGCATGTGGACTATCCAAGCCTTCCATATCAGGTCTGATCGGAGGAGCTCGTGATGAGTTTTATCTGCGATGGCTTACCGCGGATGTACATGGAAGCGCATGTGGCTAACCAAGTCTGTGCGCCGGCTGAATATGCGTGGTCAGTGCTGGCAGTTGAGACGCGGACAGTGGATGTGCGTTGGGGCTCCTAGCGCAGCCTCGCCAGCCTCAGTGCGATGAATTCGCAAGTGATCGATCAGTCGATACGTGATATACACCTGCGATGACTGTATGGGCATGGAAGTTTGGAGCTGCTGAGTCGGCCGCAGAAGTGGGGCTGCTAGGAGTGGCCGCACTGGTAGATGAGGAGTGTGTGGGACTGGAGATGGGAGAATTGTAGGATGTGAAAGTTGAACTTGACGTGTCGACATTGCGGTGGATCTCGCTGCTATGGGTACACATGAGGCCGAATAGGCCCATGAGGTGACCAAGTGTGCGAGGCCAGTGCATATCGCGCGGCTCCTGGCACCAGCCTCTAGGTGCGAAGTGTCCATACGCCCACACGCGCTTGGGTGTTATTTAGCCGTTTCGCCAAGTGCCTGTCCGAGAACCAGGCTGTTAACCCACTCACCGCCGGTGCCGCAGAGTTGTAGGGATGATCGATAAGGGGACCGGCCCCATCATCGCGTGCATGCACTCAATTCCTTTTCAGCGCTTTGCCACGCTGAAAGAAATGATAACAGCCGTCTGCAGACAGGGGACAGTATCGTGGCGACTAAAAACGCGAAACAAACCAGTCGAATTTGTGGTTCTCCTCATATGAAATGTGGTCGAAACACCGCTGAAATGGCAGGGTAGCTCAAATGTCTTTCAGAGCATGGCCTACGCGTTTTTTAAAAAAATGTACTGCTCATGATTTACTGATAAGGGGTGGGGCGGTAGAAGGCGCCACTTCATTTACCGGCGTCAGTGCTTGTGATATGCAAAAGTACATGACAGCCTAGAAAAGGGCGTTTGGCAGGTCATCGGGGCATAAGGCGCTTCCAGGGGTTTCGCTCACTGAAGACTAAAGAAATATCATTTTCGGTCATACCGCGCTGTTCGACAGCAGACACATCGGTCCAACGATGCCGACCGGAGGCGTTATATTCTTAATTTCCTCCAGCTACGGGGGGTCCGGAAAGTCGAATGAGCAGCCGGATTTAATGATACCACAAAAATTCGAGGCAGCCCTATTAGCCGCAACCTGACACTGCATAACATGCACAACGATCAAAGAGCACAGAAAACGTTGGATTTGCTCCGAAAATCAATACGAATACAACATGGTTATGGTTCAGCATTCACAGTCTGATCGATGGGAAGGGTCACTCAGGAAAAAAACCATTCACAGAACGGGGAAGTGTACACTAACGTGCAAAAAGGCGCTTGAATCAAAGGACCAGGGATAGCTAGGGTAGCTTCCGGTTGACCAGACCTTTTAGCTGCACACACACAATTCAGGCTCCCTGCTTTCAAATATCTCCGTGTCTGAGTTTCTCATGCGCGAACAAGTATCCGGAAGAGAGTGGCCTCTATCAGAGAGGAGTTTAGCGGCAGGAAAGATTGGATTTAATTTCCCAATTGCAAAGGCAATTTAAGCAATTGCTCAACTGACCTGACTGCCTTGGCGTTCGCAGGTCCACTTGTATCCACAAGCACGACTACTCCAACTTCGTAGATAATTTCTGAAGAAATTAAAAAGCGACAATTTCTAGATTGGAGTATCTATCAGAAAGCACACAGGGGATGCTGGGGTACTCACTGACGAGCCGAACCCCTCGCAGCTGCGCCATGCAGCGGCAGGATATCGGCGAAACACGTGTGTATGGGCTTTTGACTAGTACCTGCGCTGTTAGTATGGTATAACCTTATCCACAGGGACGCCTGAATTGCCAGACACTTTTTTGAGTTGGCATACAATTGCAAAGCGTTTTTCGTCGCCTTTCATCAGAATTGTCTTCGTAATTCTGCCGAAACCCAGGCCTACGCGTGCTGCTAGACTACAAGAAAATGTTTGTTCCTTAGCTTTCTTCAGTAAAAAAAAAAACTGTACGATGTGTTTTGGTAGCCCCACCTGGTGGATACAATACTGTTGGGGTTGGGGTTAAGGGTTAGGGTTAGGGGTTAGCTCAACTATTTCTCAACCATTCAAGGCAAAACCACTCACTCCCAATAGCTTTTCTTTTGCACACAACTACTTGACCTCGTTGCCTGTAAAAGCTTCTTTTATCACCGGTCCCGTATAAGAGGTGACTGGGGTTTGTTTACTTCAGGTGGAGCTGCATAACCACATCCGCCCAAATAAACGTATTTTATCATGTGGGTCGAAGTCCACGTCCAACTGGTTCTTATTCGTTGACAAGCCATGGTGACAGTTCGACCATCGGTTTCGATGATGTCCACCGTGTGCCTCACAGTTGCAGCAGCAATGGGAGCAGGGACGGTGACTTACGCAGGGGTTTATAGTGCCGGTAGACTTGCGTAGCATCTACCTACACTCTCTCCTCCTCCCTCGCCCGAGCCCGGTGTCAAGACAGAGTCAAGAAGACCGGAGACGAGAGAGGCCGCAGGTGGATGGCTCGGACGGATCCTCACCTTGGCGTTCCACCACACCCCTACAAGCCATGGTACAAGGCTGTACTGAGGTAGTGTGTTTGGGGCGTGCGTTGACGGGTCTGCCACTGTGACCGCGTGCACTCCCGGTCGTCTTAATATTGACTTACCATCGGAGTGAGGTAGGACGGAGCGCAGTAGATGCTGCGCAGGTCAGACTCACGAATAAATAATTTACATGCAAGTCATCATCGCTTGCGAAATTCGGACGGCCTTCCACAAGTGTACCACTTGGTGATATAGTACAGGACAAATAATTTACTCAACTTCGCGAAAAACGCCACTTAATTTGATGAGTCTGGTAGTTATCTGGTGGATTCTTGACTGATTTCTAAGGAAATCCTACTTGGGCGGTCAGTTTTCTGTATTAGATTTAGTAAATTCTACGGATTTTTGTAAGCTACGTGGGCAACTTGACCCGAATGTGATTAAAATCATAGCTCCCAGTGGGTCCTGGTAGCTCAGGAGGTTAGAGCGTTGGCTGTACTCAAGCCTGCCTCTTGTTGTCGTGGGTTCGAATTCCACTGAGAGCCCTGTGGGTTTCACAAATGGGTCAAATGAAGTAATGATATGTATTCGTGTGTCTCCTGAAATACACTGCGATGTTTTGAAACTGTCCGATAAAATGTGTAATTCCTGTTTGATGCACACATATACAGGCGCATATGTCAACCCTCACCGACAGGGTGACGAAGAGGCGAACCGAGTTACAAGTACTCCTTCCAGAATGCCTTTATGTTTGCACAGAAAGACAGCTCAATCCAGTTTTCCCCAAAAAGTACGCCGAAAGGTCCAAATGCAAGCTTCGTGGATTTCCTGTCCGTACAACTATATTCAGAATATGCACGTCTTAAATCAGCTCTGGCTGACGGTTAGTATTCAGCCTGTGTTATACAAGGGCATAGAAATACTTTGCGGCTAAATGGACGAAACAATCAGCTCCAAAAAGCCCGCTATAATATCCCTGCATTGTAAGGGTGTCAGTTCTTCAGACATGATCATGCGACCCTTGTGATGCACCACTAAAAAAAGCTAAACTGCGGCCTAACTTATACTCGGCAGACCTGCGAAGACTATTCCAGTTAAAAGGACGGAGGGAGGTTGTCATTGCACGCCACTTCAAATGGTGTTTTTTAAATACATGTCTTGGATGAGCGCTAGGGCAATTGGCAGCTAGACAAGGGGAGCACTGGCCACTGGCACTAAACACCTTCTTACTCCAAGAAGCAACCTTCTGATGACCGACATGGAGTCGCTTGGAAGCGGCCGGAGGTGGAAACCCGTCTTGTACAAACAAGTAGACCATGCGGTAAACATGGAAGTTCCTGGTACTTATACTTAAGCGCCGCCCTACGCACTGGAGCACCCTTTCCCTCGTTTTAGAGTTTATTTTTTGGTGAGCCTTATCGATCAGCACTGAACTACGGTCTTGCTGCTTTCACGTTGATATTCTGAACAAATTCACTTTTCTGTACAGCCCTTATGCGTAACCAACTTTATTCAATGACAGATAGCAATAAGGAAATCGTCGTCAAATTCTTTTAGCAGAATTAAATTCCGTTTGTTTAGAATTTAACCGTCTCTCCTCACTCACGAGTCCGCGTTCTCACCACATGTAGTGGTCAACAAGTTTTGTCTTTGGGATGCTAGCAATTCACGCCGTTTTTCCGCCTCAGAGGCGACGTGTGGTGGCAACTGAGGTTCAAAAATGACTCGGCTGCATTTTGATAAAAACATGCAAGAGAGGACTGCTGTCAGAAACGATTGACTTAGCGCGATTTACTTCCACGACAAGTGGTTATCTAGTGCGACTGTATTGGAGTACGTGGCTGTGTGGGGATGTCCCCCGTGGTAGATGCGTTGGACTAACTCGGGGGCCATATCGGATTCTGGTAGGCGTTATTGGATCGCATACTGTAACAAATATCAACATTTCGCGAGTGCGGTTGTAGACCCAGTTGCTGGCAGACGTTGCGCACACTGAGACCCCTGCGGCTCCCGCATTTTTGTTGTTGTTGGTTAAAAGCCCGGTCATTCGCTGTGCAGACCAGGGGGGAGGGGGGGGGGGTGGAGCGCCAAGGTGCGGGCCCGACCGTGATATCCACCTGCGCCCTGCGCCTCCGGTCTTCCTGACTCTGTCTTGAGACCGCGCTCAGATGGAGGGAGGAGAGAAGAGGGTGCGATAGATGCTGTGTAAGTCTGCTTCAAACTAGTTCACGAACAAGTCACCGTTCCTTCTCTTATCTTGCTGAAGAGCACACGGTGGACATCGTCGGCAACGACAGTCGAACTGTCGACTGTGTGAGGCTCTAGGAGGACAAGGACGCTCCACTTTTCGTCCATATCGTCCTCGATTTCCTTGACGCAGTCTTTGACAGCCCATGATATGGCGGAAAAGAGTTTATAGAGTGGTCGCCAAGGTCTTACCATACCAGATTTCCTTTTTGGTACTACGTCAAAAACAGGATTTGTAAGTATAGACCAAGAACATGGAAGGGATATTTCGGGAAAGCATCTGAGGACATAGTCTGCTGTGGACACTTAATACCGCGCAGTCCTGTCTTTTTTGAAGGCGATGTAGATTTTTGCACAAATTATGAACAACGCTTAACACCTATTGAAGTTGACTTCCCACAAACATGTTATAGTACTAATTTCATATTTCCTGCCTTAGAAATGTGCGTTACGCGATATTTAAGCTCGAGCAGAAGTTGTCTAAAAACCTCCTAATGGCAATAATAGCTGGAATAGGGGCGCTTTGATTTCGCTTGTAATCGTTTACACTGGCGATGTCCCGACATCTGGAAGCAGGGAGGTGTGCTTTCGGTAAGGTCTGCCAGCGCTTCACCGGGAATTGAGCCACAAACCTCTGCACAAGAGACCCGAGGCAGTATCCACTACACCATACGCCTTCCAATTTAACTAAATTGACGAACATAGGCGGTTGTGCGACGGGGTGACGAATCATTGCAAGTGCTTGCCGACGCCATTCGAAAAGCGACGTTAGTTCAACTTCACAACCACTAAGATAATCGCCCATGCTAGAATCGAGACAAGCCGGGTAGTGATAGACATGGGCCTCGGATGAGAACCTTGTCAATCGCTGTATCGATCTGGCGCCGGCATACGGAGCCCTGCACAGTCACCTCTTGACCTGCGTCACTGTTTGTTGATTGGCTAATACCCTCTGTATTAGTCACTCGTTCTGTTGCTGCCTTCACCTCTGAAGATGGACTTCTGCATGAGTTCGAAAATCAAGAATAGTAGACAAACTCGGCCAGTCTTTTCTTCTTCTTCTTCTTCTTCTTCTTCTTCTTCTTCTTCTTCTTCTTCTTCTTCTTCTTCTTCTTCTTCTTCTTCTCCTTCTTCTTTTTTCTTTTTCTTTTTCTTCTTTACTCTTTCACAAACCTGTTACTCGAGCACAATCTCCATTAAACATGGCGAAACGCTGATGCCGCCAATTATCGATTTTTATGATTCCATTCAGAGTTTTTAGGCGGCCGACGGAACGGCGTTTCACTTATTGTCAAGTAAATCCAGATGACTGCCACGTCTCTGGTCTATAGTCTGTTCCGTCGCACTTTAGTTCTCTGCTGTCATCGCGTGTGTGTTGTTGTCCATTCGTTTTGAGAGACAAGGCTAAGTTTACTGTTGCGTAAGACCCTAAAAACTGGCTAAGTGCATGCGTTTGAGGGCACAAACTGCGTTCATGTTATTCGACGTTGAAATATTGTCGGAGAGGGTTGGTCACCCGGTTACGGTATGGGCACTTACCTAAATGGTTTATTGATATGAGCATGGGCGCATCTGAGTACTCAGTGCATGCAATTAACGCATTGGTTCCACTTTTAGAACAAACTATAGGACACATTATTTGATAGCATCATCTAAAAACTAAACACGGTTTGTCAGCAAAAACAAACTTCAGCTGTCAGTCTGCAGGGCCCTTTGCATCCTAAAAGGACAAATTTGTCTCACATCAGGAGGCGGAAGTTGTACACATAGAAGCGTTTGGGCAACCTGAGGTTTGGGAGGGAGAGAGAGAGGGGGCGGGATGAATTCGCTTTATTTTGAAGCATAGATTCAAAATTTTTAACAAAAGGGGCTCTATTCACTGTGGAGGGAATATGAGTAAAGAAAGTACTCATGAGTCAAAAAGGTTTACACAGAAATAAACAACTATTATAGGGACAGTTAAAGTCTTGACTTCTGTATTTCTATCTCTTCACACGTAAGACGGCGAGCCAGGAACGACAGAACAGCGAGCTGATATGCCGATGTACGGCAAGAGATGTGTTGAAAGCCACGGCACATGCGACGGGAGGACTTCGTAGAGATTAGATCAGAATGTAGGGGATGGGCAAAGTCATCCAGAATTCGACCAGTAAATTTCCTGACCGTTTTGAAATGTCGACTAAAAAGACGCCTGAAATGCCGGCGGCAGAAGAAAGCGTTCGGAGGACTCGTTCTGAAATAAACATCTTTTTTGGCCAAAGCTGAAAAAATGATAGTCCGAACTACACTGGACTGACTTTTGATTATTCAGTACGAGGCCATTTTCCGGCGGCAATGCTGAAACATGTTCAAGGCCATCCTTCAGAGACTAGAGATGTGTCCAACTTTTGAAAGGCCGTCCAACAACCACATCATCAGCTTACTTAACTAAGAGATGGTCATTTGGGGACGTCAAATCATCAGTGTGGAGGGAAAAGAGGTGAGAGAATGAAATGGAGCCTTACAGAGCTCCACTGTAATTGGGAAGGACCGTAGACTTCCGCTTGCCGAACTGGGGAAATTGAGTGCGGAAATTAAGGTAAGCGCCGAGCGCAGAGGCAACCCAGCCTGGAAGTCATCGATGTCGTACACTCGCCTCAACGACACAACTACTATCGCGAAGTTATCATGCTATCTGGCGAAGGAAAAAGAGATCGCAGACGATGGAAGTGTGGAAAGCATGTGGATTTAATAATCTGACAGTCATCTGTCTGCGTAAACTGAGAACCACTCATGATTATTCAGTGGTTGGAAGATGATTAGTGACTACCATCGGGACCGAAGTGGTGACCGTCGAGAATAGCGCTGGTCGCAGGCCACAGGAGACTACTGATGCGCTTTCGTTGTGACTGGCTTGCATGCTCCTCTTCCACTTTACAGCGTGAAGATGTAGTCCGGCCATTTA
Source organism: Spirometra erinaceieuropaei (assembly GCA_902702965.1). Taxonomy (NCBI): domain Eukaryota; kingdom Metazoa; phylum Platyhelminthes; class Cestoda; order Diphyllobothriidea; family Diphyllobothriidae; genus Spirometra; species Spirometra erinaceieuropaei. The sequence continues at coordinate 859,931 of CACRXP010000105.1, read as the reverse complement.
TGCGAGCTGAGAGAGGGATTTTAAGCAAGCGCGATTTAAAGACTGGAGGACAGCTGAACATGTAATGATTGAGTGGAAATCATAAACTTACCGCTCGCATTGATTTGCGCGAATTCGCATTTGGTATTTTTTTCTCAATGGGGTAGAGCTAATTGCGTTTATGAATCACAGTTTTGACTGAGAAAGATTGACGGACGGCTGCGGAGTTGGTGGTTGAAGAGCGCAGTGCCTGTGTCAACTGTGTAGGATTAATGAAGATGCTTAGTGACTTGGGCAGCTGCATGTAGTTGTAGAAATAACAGAACGGAAGTATTGCGGCTACACTTACTCTCAATACTGCTAAGCTTGGCAAGATCGATTTTTTTGGACATCAGAGCTCTCATAGTTCTCGATGCCTTCTATAGCCAATTGACATATCCTACCCAATCTAATAGAATATAATTTGGATAACTTTCTACGGATGATCCTGGGACGGCGTATTTGTAAACGCCTCCTACCAGCTTAGGTTCGTTCTTGCGAATGCATGGGATGTTATAAGGTTATAAAACAGTTCGCGTCTCATGAACGGCATGTGGGTTTTAATTTTGCTGCAGGTTCGGTATTCCCGATGCAACACAGTGGGTTAATGTACCTTCTTGGTCCCTATCTAACCAACTTTTAGGTAAATTGATCGGGGGGCTTGATTTTCACTCATTAAATGCTGTTTTCTAAAGATGTGTATTTAGTAAAACACAGAAGTAGAAAGCTTTCTCCCCGTAGGAGATTTGGCGTTTGCGCTAAATCCCAGGAGGGGTACCTATTCCCGTGTCTTAATCCTAACTTAAATCGCTCTGGAATTCTAATCAGGGTTATTTGTGATGCGAGGGGGTGATTCCTATTTCCGTGTCCTGCTGATTTTTCAAAGCCA
>CACRXP010000105.1:836433-858859 GCA_902702965.1 Spirometra erinaceieuropaei | reverse complement strand
TAATTTGGCAGTCTCTCCGTCTCCCTTTTTTGTTCCACTTTGGTCAATGACTGAGTCATTCCGAATTTACAACATCTTTACGCCATTTGCTTTTGCGTTCTTCTTCTTCAAACAACACAACAACAGTGTCTGTGGCACCCGTTGGCGGGACGTTTAGCCTCGCTCGCCTCCGGCCGTCTTGACTTTGCCTTGTCACCAAAATGCGGGGGGTACGTGGAACGAGGTGGTTGAGGTGGACGCGATCACGTTGGAGAGTGGTGAGCCCCGTCTTTCATGATGGTAGCAGTTGGGCATGCTCCAGAACTACTATCAGCACTCCAATGCTCGCGACTTGAAATACTGTCAACTAGGAGTAGAGGGGTGCTCAACGATCGTTTTTACGGAACTCACTCTTCCTGTCGTGCCTTGCGGGCTCTCTCTCGAGCCCAACCAGCAGCCGCACATCGACACATGATATAGACAGCATGGTACTTCTGAAAAAGACAAGAGAGACTGAAATGGCCATTTCCGGCCTATTAGCCGTCGTCAGCCAGTCATACCCAATCCCGAAGTGTGGAACACCTGGGGCCCAATCGCGCTACCTGTTGGTTAGAAGTCCAACGCCTCTAACGACCGAGTCACTGATCAGTGAGCGTCCCTCTACCATTGTACATTCCCGATCGCAACCGACAGGACAACGAGCCCCTGGCTCAGTGGTTAGAGGCTTTAGACTCCTAACCAGCAGGTCGCGGGGTCGAGCCCCAGGTGTCCCACACTTCGAGGTTGGGCAAAACCGGCTGACGACGACTAATAAACTAGAAATGGGCATTTCGTTCTCCCTTGTCTTTGTCGGTAATAACATTCTGACTGCCAACTAGATCAATAGTTGGCACCTCCTTCAGGCTGATAGGAAGATGGCAATGTCGTCTCAGGATGGCCCTCATTTAAACATCCCCCACTATGAGGTCTTAGCTGTTAAAGTCTCCTCTGTGCGAGACGTCTCAGAGACCTTACCCCAGACAGGTCACATCCACCTCACGCCGTCCTGACCTCGCCCGAAAATTGGAACACTACAAGTGTTGCGGGGGGGGAGAGAGACAGAAGGAGAGAGTCCGTTGGATGTCGCTCAAGCTTTACTTACTACGCTTCAAAGCACGTGCAAGACACTATTGCTTCTTCGCAGAAATGGTGTTCTTCCCCCGGGCTGGCGAAGGACGAACTGCGCGAGGAACACCGAAGAACGTGACCCATTCGGCTCCCATCGGAATCGTATGGTGAAAGTATGCGGCAGGGTTTCAGACCGGGGACGTGCTACGACACGCAGCCCAGAGGCTGGTGCTCCCCAAAATCGAAAGCACCCTGTTCGGACATTCAAGGCAGAAAACGATATCCAATGCCACCCCTCCCCCCTTAGCCCTGAATCTCAGTATGATTGACCACTGCCGGGATTGTATGCGACTCACGATTTAGCGACTTTCACCAATCCCCACATCATCAGGGGTGGTCCCCATCACCGTAAAGAGAGTTTGGGGCTAAAACCATACAATTTTAACAGTCTAAGAAATACTTGTTGGTGCGACACGGGAATGGGAACCCTCTCGACTCCGTAATGCAGACGGATCTGCGCTAAATGCCGGGGAGGTGAGGGTTAGAGGTGAGATTGGAATTACGATTAAGTTTGTGGTTAGTATTAAGGATAGAACTGGGGTTGATGTTAAGGTTAGTACACGAGAATAGGTACACTTCCTGGCCATCTAAAGTAGATGCGCTATCTCATGAAATATTAACTAAAATTCTGAAATGTGTCTTCGATAAGAAAAGATAACGCAAGAAGGGTGACAAGACTAACTGCTGTCAGCCTAATTATGAGATATTTTAGCCCCGTCAGGATGCCGGATTTTGAAGGAACCTCTTTTTGGCCGCATTCGAAATCACGCTTTTTAGTAATTCTGTGGATTTTCTCTTTCAAGTATCCATGCTTTTGCGCATTCAAGTAAATTTTAAAGACAGTATGCATAAAATATTCCTTCCTTCGTATTCGTTCGATTTTATGCTTGAAGAAAAGGTATTTTTTGATTTTAAAGAAGTTTTTTTAAATATGAGATTTGGTCAATACCGTGAATTCTCTATTCATAAAACACCGTGTCCGTCCATTTGTTAATGCTGCTTGCAAAGTATGCGACACGGTTCATATCCATTGCGAAATTCTACGAGGTCTTTTTAATGGCATACATAAATGTGGGATTTTTTACAGGGAAATTATGCGGCTTTTAGTTTGGAAACCCTGAATACAAATGCAAGAACAGGTCAGGTTTAAAACTTTTCGGGAATTGCGAATGCTTTCCGAAACTGAAAGACACGCTTTCTTATATTTTGAAATTTGAAGAAAGCATAGTTTGCCACCGAACGTGCACAGAAAAGAACATTTTTGTGCACCTTTACCATAAAATATATCGGAATGTATAAAGGCACGAAAAATCAGTTGCAAAATTCACGCTACTTAAGTAGTCTTTTTCACAGAGTGTGGTCTTTACAAGTGGCCGGAAAAAGGCTCGTTCAAAAGCCGGCATCCTGACGTGACTGAAATATCTTCTAAGCATACTGCGCGACAGTTGGTTTAACGAACCTACTTATGTAATCTTTTCTAATCGATGACACCTTTCAGAATGTCCGTTAACATTTCATGAGTTAGCACATCCATCGCATATTACGGGCGGGGTATCCCTTCCCGTGTCTAACCCATTTGTCTATCTGACCAATCCCGTCAACTTTGAAGAAACGACGTCCGGATTGGTTATGTGCATTGTGGAGTAGGGATAGGAGTGTGCAGAACCTTTGGGGAGTAAGACTGATCGGGAGTTTCATTATGGAAAACAAATCAAGTTAACCGCATCGCAGTAAGATCAGATAAATGTTTAACATAATTGAGGATACACAAGTTTTTTTCAATGCACGGATAGAGCATGACTAACGAGACCAGTAAACATCGAGGCCTTAGCGGAACACATCAATAACTTTCTGACGGAAGTCCAACACACTTACCCATGCATTAATCTGAAACGCCTGGAAAGTAAATTTACCGTCACAATGTTCTCATTCCCGTCCTTACAACCACTGTCTGATAACTGATTTGGAAGGCTTGGCACAGACTCCTTTTGGATTCATAGCCGCCTGTTCTATTGGCAAAAAGGCCGCTAGGCTAGATGAGCCGATGTGTGGGTGTTCTGTTTCAAACTTTTGAACTGAGATTTACTGCGTAGTCTTGTAGACGCATGAATAACCCAGTCCCCTTGACCCCGTCTGATCGGTGGAAAAGGGAGCTGTTAATTTGAGCACTAAATTTCAAGCTGACTGCAAGGGTATGAGGTACAGCTAGCTGCCCACGAAGCCATTGTCAGACATTCAGTGCCACCAATCAAAGTCAACAACGTGTTACTCTTTCCTCGCAATAAAACACAGAGGGGTATTGGGTGGAATTAATATCAAACGGATGGTTCGTCATGGTTAACTTCTTGATACTTTTTCAGTAAACTTCAGGGAAACCCCATAAAATGACTTCCGACAGGCCCTCTCTGAAATGCGGCTTGATGGTCGTTTATTAGTGACAGAACTGTAAGTAAGAAACCGGGCCTAGCACGAAAAGAGTGAGAAGAAACGAAGCAGCCGCAAGAATGCGGCGTGACGATAACTTGATATTGGAAGCCGTAACAATTTTTTAGCGCATTTCATGTCATTAAAATACACCCCTGTCAAGAGAACAGAGTTAGTGTGAAAAATGGGTTTGAATTAGACCAGTGTTAGGCATGATGTACAAGTTGGTTACGATCAGGGAAACGGATACGACGACCACTGCGCGCGTGGGGGGGAGTGGATTCGGGAGGGGAGGGGAATGCACAAGGTTATCCGGTGGAATCGGAGGCGGGAAGATCGATGAAGGCATTGTGGCAGGACAACAGGATTGATCTGTTGGGGTGGGCGGAGGGTCGGTATGGGCCAACTTCAACCGATCGATTAAAGCCCCTTCGGTGTGATCGCCACGGGCGATTTTGAAATGCTTGTCCTTGCGCGACAGGACTTGAAATGGCCCATCATAGGGCCGTTGTAGTGGCTTATACACGCTATCTACGCGGACAAATACAAAAGAACACGTTAGCAAGTTAGGGTCAGTATATGACTTACTTCCTGGCACGCGTGGAGGTATGGTCCGGATAGTAACCATTGCTTAGCACAACCGTTGGGCATAATCGGTTGCATCCAGATCGGCAAAGCTTTGGGATGGCCCGAAAAAATAGCCGGGAATTTGTAGGGTAGTCCCATAAAAAGTTCGGCAGTGAACACTCCAAGTCGGGTTTTAGCGAGGTGCGGATACCGAGTATGACCAAAGGGATACGCGCACTCCAATGTGTGAGGTTAGCATAGGCCCGCAGTAAGGCTTTAAGTTGATGGTGTAAACGCTTAACTAGGCTGTTGGAGGTGGGATGGTAAACTGTCGTACGTATGCGAGAGCACTTGAGGAGATCTGTAAGGACCTTAAAAAAGCCTAGATTCAAATTGCTGACCTCAGTCGGAGTTAATAGTAGTGGGGCACCATAATGGGAAATCCGGCATTCCAAAAAGGCACGACTCACGGTATCTGCAACGATGTTTGCAATCGGAGTTACGATGGGCCATCGCGTAAAGCGATCAATAGCAGTGAATGAAGAGCTTCAACCACGGGATGTTGACAAAGGACCCATGAGATCTACGCGCAAATGCGCAAAACTTGCATCGGGTGCAAAAATTACCCTAATTGGGCTTTGTTATGAGGATCGATTTTGACTTTCTAACAGGCCAAACATGGACGAGTCCATTGGTGGATATCAGTGTTCATGCCGGGCTAGACGAACCGGCGGCTGACGAGGCGCTGATTAGGCCGGATGCTAGAGAGGGCGAGATTGTGTAACACGGTGAAAACATCTCGTTGCATCTCGCTTGGTACTATGGGGAGAGAGGGAAAGCGTGACATATCGCACAAGATTGGGCAACGGTATAGAGAAGGACCCCACTTATCTGTCAGTAGACTGTGGATCGTGCCATACGTGATTTATGGTAAAGGGAGTTTTATGAGTGCGGCAGCACGCTGGACAGGAAGCTGACAAAATGAAAAAAGACAGAAATTGACTGGATTTATGCCGACGGTCTTATTCTACGCTATTGTACGACAACGGATATGACAGTAGTAAGTGAATAATAAACAAAAAGTAAAATTCATACCATAACGGATTTTGAGTTAGGATGTGAGGTCGTATGAAGTAATCGTTGTTGACAATCTTATTTCTGCAACAGCCTGTAAGTGTATGCCAAGATAAAACCCCATATGACACGATTCACAGTCTATTGAAAGTTAAGTGGGGTCCTTCTCTATACCACTGTCCAAGATTGTACTGGAGGTGGCGAACAGGGGGTTGACTTTAAATTAAAGGCTAGTATGCGCTAGTTATTCAGAAGAACTCGACTGGTGCTGCAGCTCGGCCATGCGCTCCAGGTTGATGGAAGGGTGGGTGACGGCATTAATTCCACGTCGGGATAGACAGTCTGCGACTTGATTAGAGGTTCCTTTAAGAAATCGAATATCTGTGGTATACTGAGAGATAAAATCAAGATGGAGGGTCTCACGGGACGAATACTTGTCAGAGGGAGTGGAGAAGGCATAAGAAAGAAGTTTATGGTCAGTATAAACGCAAAATGTTTGCCTTCAACAAAGTTACGAAAATTCTTAATGACGATATAAATGGCAAGGATTTCTCTACAAAACGTGCTATAACGAGTTTTGGGGGGAGGGGTGTCAGTTTAGAAAAGTAGAAGGATAGTGGTTGGATGCCCGTTTGGGTCTGTTGCTGGAAGGCTGCACCTAGTGCGCAATTGGAAATGTCAGCGATAACGGGCAGGGAAGCATCAGTTAGAGGGTGAAAAAGGGCAGTTTTATCCCCAAGGGTCTCTTTGACACGTTGGAAAGCGTCCACGGCTGTGGCAGGAAAATAAAAGTCTCAGTTGTTTCCTCGTAAAAGATTTGTGAGGTGTAACATTACTTGAGCACAATTAGGGTGAAACGTAGGTAAAAATGGGCAGGACCTATTAAACGGCGCAGTTGTCGGAAAGAAGTGGGAGCAGGGAACTCGCGAATGGCTGAAACTTTAACATCTATGGGATGAAAACCGAAAGTATCTACGGGATGTCCTAGGAACGAGAGCGAGGGAACGCCAAAAACGCATTTGGAGGCGTTGATAAAAACGCCAAATTGGCTCGACCGCTTAAAAAATAGACGTAGGCGTGGTAGGTGTTGTTGTTCACTGGAATCTGCAACTAGAAGATAATCAACATAGACAAAAACGAAGGGTAAGTCACGAAGGACTTCGTTAATGAAACATTGAAATGTTTGAGCGGAGTCACTGAGTCCAAAAGGCGTCCTGACAAACTCGAAAAGACCAAATGGAGTTGCAGTCGCCGTTTTTGGATGTCTCCTGTTTCAATGGGGATTTGGTGGATGGCTTTCAGTAGGTCAATGCTTGAGAATATTGGTTGACGGCCTTTTTAGTCCTGTTTTCCTGTCTGAACCAATGCTAAAGTACGACGACTATTCTACCTTCGATTTCCCCGATGTGCCCCACAAGAGGGTGAGAGCAGAAACAATTACCTGGACCTGCATTTGTTCTTAATGATAGTATACTTGCGTAGCATCTACCGCGTCCTCTCCTCATTCCCCATCTAGGAGCAGTGTTAAGACAGATTCAAGAAGACCGGAGGCGGAAAGTTGTTTAGGTCGCTAGTACGGCGTTAACTCCCACCTAGGCGCACCACCAATAAAAACTAGTCCACAACGGACACTGACAGGGATTTTGCACTATAACGCAAATGGACGAGGTGGCACGGGTTCAAACTGGCGCGGAATGGGTCGGCGACTGGACCTGCCACCACGCCCCCAGTGTTGGGGTTTGTCATGTATGCGCATTCCCCATAACGCCTGCCGGACTCAAAACTAGCTCCCATGTTGGTTCAGCGCATCTACCGCGTGGCTCGTTTTAGGCGCAACAATGTTCGAGTACACTGTCGACTTGACATGACCACCTCTCCCCCCTACAAAAGGTCGCCGAAAGAACTGCCAGTCCCCAATTCGTTACCGCCTGCCTGGGTACTTCACACCTGGACGAAGGAAACGTCGTAACATTTTTAAGGCCTGTTGGCCGGCAAAAAATCACCAATCACAAGTCGTTGCTCTTTAGGAGCCTGACTAATTACTGAATATCTTCTCGGTTCGCATTCACGAGGCTTTTCGCACAATTGAAAGCATCGCACGCTGCAGAAACCTCAATTTGGGTGTCAGACGTAAACGGATGTCGATTATTTGCACAGCGGACGGGCGCTACATTCATAGTTCAGCAGTCAGGTGCCTTAGTCAGGGGCCTAGAGGTTTTCTGGAATGGCTCAGGGCAGATCTAAGACGTCAGTTCGATTTTGCTTACAGCAGACATTTTCCGACTGCTCTATTTCTCAGTTTCCCCCAAACTGTCTCTAAGATTGTCTCTTGACAGAAAATATAGTGAGAATAAGTTTGAACGCAATGCGGGCATTCAAAAACGTCCAGTAAAAGGTCCTGTACTCGCCATAATAAAGATACGAATGACTTGAAGAATGAGACACGATCGCTGGGACAAAAGCTTTTTAGACTGACGTTTCGGATTCCTGCCCGAACCCGTCCTCAGAGACGAAAGCAGATACGGGTGGTTCATGCACAAGGGGCTGCAGTATTTATAGGATGCAGTCGCCATGCTACCGCATACCTATGAATATTCACGGCTCCCCCGACATTTCGCATCGTTAAGTGTCGCAACTTCATCACGTGTGTTGGGTGTTGGTGTAATGAGTGCTCGACCATCTGATCCACCGACCCTGGCGTTGGGAAAAGTGTTCACCTTTGCGCTTTACGGCGTGGCTAATTACGCCGCCTAGGCGAAGTCTCAGCACTGAGTATGGAATGGAAAGGTTATCGCACTTGTTAATGGACTGGGGGCCAGTAAACCATGACTCAAGCAGCTCCCGGCTCTTGCGGTTGTCACCTCTTGCGAGAACTTTGGCCTCGTCGAATGACTGTCAGTTGACAAAAGTTCTCAAAGATCTCCGCAAACAGGATCTTTTCTCTGACAAGAAGTTTGGACGATTGTCCGGCCTTCCGAAAATTCACAAACAGGGGCTACCCCTGTATCCAATCATGGATATGAGGAATTCGTCCGAAGTTATCTGTACCCGCAAAGTTTAAGAGGCACCTATGGATTTGTCGACGCCACTGAGAATTTTAATGCTGACGGGTGGAGGTTGCTCTCGTTAGATGTAACACTACTGTTTACTAAAGTACACGTAACGGAAAAATAAGCTTCCTCAGTAATGTACTTCGGGATGCAACCTACCAGACAGGCACTATAATGGAAACCTTAGAAGAACAGTTTACGCGACGCACAGAGAATATACGGTTTCTAAGTAATGGCCAGTTATGCAGGCAAATAAACGGCGTGGCGATGGGTTCACCGCTTGTGCCGGTTCTCGTAAATGTTTGCATGGGTAAGGTCGAGAAAACGACTTTAAAAGATACCATTGATGACGTTGACTTCCACGGTCGGTACGCGGACGACATCTTCTGCCTGACGGGTCATACCACAGCCATCGACGCCCCAGTTCGGAAGATTAACGGGACAGAACCCTCGCTCGAGTTTTCCGCAGTGGCTTAAGCAGATTATGAAATTGCGTTCCCGATGTGCTTCTACATAGGCGGGCGGATGGATTTATACAGCACAAGATAGTCCAAAAGTAAACCTGGGCAGTGTGGTACGTTAACTTTTACACCTTTTTCCCCTAAGTCTAAAACGAAATTTATTTAGGAGATTTGAATTTAGAGCGCGAAGTACTTAATCTCCTGAAACTGGTGAAGCTGAACTCCAGCAGCTGTGGAACACAATTCGCGAAAACGGCAATCCAGAGAGATCCATCCTCTGGAAGTACTAGGGAGACGACGGTCAAAGACAACTAGCTTCCCCGCGTCGAACTTACGCGTATTCTTCACAAACTCAGTCTTTTACGCTTGGAAGGTAAAGACCGACTACTGTTGCAGGCCACATCGATGTGCATTTGCTCAGTTACTTGCTCCTGTGGAGCGGGATGCATTTGTAGTGACATTTAAGTCTGTTTTGTTTTAATCAGTTACAATACGCTTCGATACAACTTTGAATAAGACAAACAACACGCACGTGCACTTTTACCTGCCGACGACTTTGTTCTTATTTACTAGTTTGTAACTGTTGGGACACTGCTATTTTCGTATCCTGGATAGCCTACTCGCTGTGCCCAACTAGTGGGTTTGTCTCTTACACATTATTTGTGCAACGAAGTAGATGGGAAAGAGGGTACGCGAACATATACTTACCTGGCTAGTTAAAGGTGAAATTACATAAATGTTGGTCTCCATTCTCCCACACCTAGTCGATACGAAACCCGAGTCGACGTCAAAGAAACCTTTTAGGTTCTCTTCAAGGCGCCGGCAAAATGCTCTAAAGGCCGTCGACAAAAGGTGCTAGCAAAAGCGCTTTGTTGTCAAAAGGCGTTGGTGCAAGCAATCCACCGACCGCGGCAAACACGGACCCAAGGTGGTGATCACACTCCGCCCCAACCCCACACTGACAGTTATGTCCACTCTGCGTGTTTAACCTACAGAAATCTCTCGCACCCTCCCCCCACAGTCACAATGGCCCCGACACACCGACCTCGTCATGAGGCTGGCCTGGAAACGAGGAGTGCGACTAACCCCCTCCCCCCCTGAGACGCTAATAAACCCTTTACATAAAGTCCGCATTAGCCAGAAGATGAACTACTTAAAGCTTACGTTCACCATTTTGACTCATCAAATGTCCAGAAAACAAAATACTGCAGGAAAGTGGTGTGCCTGTTATAGCAGCAAGCTCAGTCGTGATTTGTAGGTTTTAGTTTCATTGAACGCGAGACATTGTGTCGGTAATGATGTGTGACTGATCACTGTTACGCCGAAGTGCGAGAGGCAGTATAGCGGAAGTCACACAGGGTTGAGTGTAATGAATGAATGACGGGAACGCAAACTGATTGCGCGATGTCAGTTGTCGCCGTATTGCGCCAGCAACTGGAAAGAAATGAGCGATATCGGTGGCGGAAGAGAGCATGCGGAGGACATGTCTTTACCCGATGGACGTTCCGCCTATGGACACAATGTTATCACCGGGACACTACTCGCACCCCCTCCCCCCGTGATTGTAGCCACCCAGTTGGTGGTTTCGCTCGATGGTCATTTGCAGAAGCTAATCCATGCAAGCAATTTCCCACGTCCTCCAGCTCCTTCACCCTCCTTCATTAACATGCTTGTTCATAACTCTCGGTACCTACGAAATCGCTGCCTCTTAGTACCTTCTACCCCATAATCCTACACTCCGCCTGTGTGTTAAGAGGAACCTTAATCAAGTTCTTTAATCAGTGACATGTTTTACTTGACCCTGCTCCACGTACTGGGCTGAGGAGATTTTATCGAAAGTCACCGAATACTCACAAACGTGTCGTCTGAGTATGTTCTATGCCTCTGCTGATACTTTAGTCTGCATAAAGAACAGGGACTTCTGTCCCAACGTCAGCATCCCCGGCCCTTCGAAATCTCACTAATTCCGCTCAGATGCTTTCGGATGTGCACTATATTCTACCATCCCTCCTATCACCGGTATTCTAAAGCCTCTTTCTGAACAAACACAATGCTTCTCACTTGTCTGCCAATCAGCTATTTGTCCTGCTGGGTGCCCCAACCGCCATGAAGAGTTACTTCCACGATCTCATTCACAGAACTGCCGTTTGGAGGTGAAGGGGTCCAAGTCATGTCTTTTAGTTTGTGAACTTTAAAGCCATCTGATAAATGTAGCGCGTATTATCCCACCACTACAATCACACAGTCCCTCTCCTTTTTTTCGATATTTTTTACACATTTTAGCAGACTTTTCTAATCAACAATTATTTTAACCAAACTGGCATGAAAAGCGTACTTCTTCCAACTTCTGGTGAGATGTCAAATGCTAAGTTAGTGCTGCCTCTGCGATATGGAGCACCTTCTCCGTTATATTCCCGTTCGTCCCCTGTTAGGTTTTTGGACTGGCTTATTTTTTCCCTTAGGGATCATAGCACTGGAACTTCGGGGATTCCTGAGATCGTGACATGTACAGCCCTCCGGTCGGTAAACTACCACGTGATTCCACGCTTAGATCCCGGATTGAGCATAAGCTGCTGATTTGTCATTCTGTGTTTGTACGCGTAAATACCGCTTGACACATTTTCCTCACAAAAAGCAGTATGACGCGCTTGAGGCTATCACGTGGCTTGGAAGTTTGCCAAATGAAGGGATAATTTAAACTTCATAGTCAGCCCAGTATGTGTTTGTGTGGAATGGCGGAGTGGTGAAATGAGAGTGAGGCTGTAATTGGCTCCTTCTTAATGTAGAATGGTATTACCGACAAAGACAAGGGAGATTGGAATGGCCATTTCTGGCTTATTAGCCGTCGTCAGTCAGTCATACCCAACCCCGAAGTGTGGAACACCCGAGGTATGATATAGGCAGTATGTTATTACCAACAGGGGGGCTAGAGGCGTGGAGCTCTTAGTAACAGGTTGCGAGTTCGAGCCTCGAGTGTTCCACACTTCGGGGTTGGGTATGGCTGGCTGACGACGGCTAATAAGCCAGAAATGGCCATTCCAGTCTCCCTTGTCTTTGTCGGCAATATCATCCTGTCTATATCATGCGCCGCTGTGCGGCTGCTGGCTGAGCTCGAGAGAGAGAGAGAGCCCGTAAGGCAAAACGGAACGAGTGAGTTCCGTATGAACGATCGGTGAGCGCCCCCTAACATTCCTTCTTAATGTGGCCTCTATGGCGCTCTCACTCTGTGGGATCATAGCCGGGTGGGGTGGCACGCCAAGGAGCGGTTCCGGCCGCGCCAGCCACCTGCGTCCTCTCCTGCCTCCGGTCTTCTTGACTATATCTTACCATCAGGCCAAAGTGGTAGGAGGAGAGAGTGCGGTAGGTGCGGCGCAAGTCTACTTTCGCTATAAACTAATCACCGTCCCTGCTCTCATCCTCTTCTGGAGCACACGGTAGACATAGTCGGCAACCACGGTCGAACTGTCATATCCGACGGGTCAGGGAGTCTGGAGACAATTAGCAACCCCTTCGATTCGGACAGTCGGACTGCCCCATGGTGCTCGTAACCTGTGGCATTCTTCCTAGGGCGGAATCTTCTCCCATTTCTCTTAAAAGCCTCGTTGTATCCCTGGTGGCCACACTGAGGCATTTTCTGTCCGCAGCTTCAAGGCGGCCAATGCTGACTTTCCCCCGTCATCTCCGAAGGACGAGCTTTCTTTAACCAACCCACTGTCTTCAGTAATCGCCTGTCTTCCGCGCTTCCGTGGACTGTATGCGTGCTTTCGTCCCCCACTCCCTACGCCGGCAGCAGTATTTGTTGTCTTTTTACCTGGTCAATATCAACTTGCTCCTTGCCTTCCTGCGTTTACGTAATCGTAGGTGGAGGGAGCTAAATAATCTAGCGGTGGCGAAACTTACAATATCGTTGGACGGAGCCTTTGAAATACCGCGAAAGTTTGTACCCCCACAGACCCCTCGTATTACAGGTGGCAATGCGCTAAATTCCGGGGGAGGGGGGAAGTTAGTGTTGGGAGGGTTATGATTAGGATAATGATTAGGGTTAGGGGTGTGTGAGGGGGTTAGGCTTATGAGGGTTAGTTCTAGGGGTATAGCGTAAAAGACAGGAAATACCGACATCTATTTTCGAGGAGAAGAAAATTACTACTAGGGTGAAACTTGAGGCCAGCTCAGTGGGAGGTGGAAGTAAAACGTTGGCGAGGCCGACAGAGTGGACCTCTACGGATGTCCACTAGTATTTCTTTCAAAAATTTTGAAATTCTGTGTTTTCTCGGATGCCAGCCCTAGCTTTTAGTGCTAGCTCCTAAGTAGTCTATACAGGAAGTAACTTAATGATAGGCTGCGGCTTTCGCCCATAACTGTCTACAACCCATTTGAATGTCACCTTGTTCACCGCCAGTCCCACACGGTAGGCGATGAAAGGCGCAGGTCGAATAGGAAATAACCTTCTAAACTACCCCAATGCGAGGGGGAGGGGTTGAGGTCAGTGAGATAAAATCACCTTATTTGGCCAAACATTCTCCGTCTCTCTCTCTCGCCGGAGAATGCCCCATTTTTATACTCGCTTTGGGTCACCGACCGAAGCAACGCTGCCAGCTTTTCGGCGCTTTGTACTTTGCTGTTGGTGCTCTGGCAGTCTTCTGTACGAATACATAACAATGACCGCACCTCCATGTTGCCATGGCAACCAGGACAAGTCGCGTCGCTGTGGCGACAACTTTATGGTCATTGTTCTGCCCCAAAACAGTCATTTTAGTGTTGCGTCGACAGACCGGGCGTCCAAGTGCATTAAAATCTAACTTTAAATTAAAAACATGAGAGAACACTTCCAACAGGTAGGCTGGTAGGCCTTATCGTGGACGTACCAACGCAGCAGCAGCAGCAGCAGCAGCGGCGGAGAGAAAGAGCATTTGCAGTGTTTACTAAAGTTGGGACGGCTTTTCGACAAAATAAAAAGTTGCTGACTTCTTTAGCGTTGAAATACGCTGTCAGCAGGTTGAATTATAGCGAAACACACTCGATAGAGAAAAGTAACCGTTTCTATTCATCTAAGAGGTAGAGAGAAGGATAAACTCTCTAGAAGGCAAGGCAGATAATTATATGGGGATTTCAATCCGGGAACTAAACGCCCCCCTTCTTAAAAGGTAAGTGCCCTGATTAAATTGTGTTAAAATTTCGGAATGTGAGACACACTCTTGTCCTGAATTTGGATAAAGTAAAGTAAAAATGACTGGCATTGGTTAGGACTAATGGATCAGTGTAGAAGTCTGAATGCATTCTGATTGTGTTTTCCTACCTGCAAGCACCATATATATATATATATGCATATAATGGTAGGGGGCGCTCACCAATCGGTCTTACGGTACTCACTCTTACTGTTGTGCCTTATATATATATTTATTCACTCAGGAATGGGCGCACACCAATCCATTGGCTTCCCGAAGCAAACAAGCATCGTATGGGCGATAGGGGTCACGAACAGGCAACCACCTACCAGGCCGAAGTCGGCCAAGCTATGATAGCAGAGCGGATACGACAGAGTCTGGGGGGTAGATTGATACAGCACTGCTTCGGGCTTGTTTGCCTTCATTCAGCCAACCATAACCCTGACCACCAGCTGGGACCGGAAACACAAACATGCGCACAGACGCACCTGGCGCAGCTGGTTCACCACTGGGGTCTACCAGATGGGTCATATGCACTTCATCGAACCGAAGCTCATCAGTTCCTCGCCACCTGCCATTCTCTGTCGCTTCAGATCGGGTATATATATATATATATATGTTAATAGAATTTCCTACCGAATGAGCAAAATAATGAATATTTTTATGTATGTTTTCTATGAAATACAACCGCCTTTTCAAGGACATTTAAAATCAAGGAGAAAAATACATGCCACTTAAGTAGTTATTTTTTCTAGAGTGTGGTTTTTGTATGCAGTGGAAAAGAAGTTTGTTCGAAAGTCGGCGTCCTGAGACAACTGAATTATTATAGAGTTATGCTGCATGGCGATCAGTTTTACAACCCTATTTAATTAATCTTTTCGAATAGAAAACGCATTTCGGAATTTTAGTTGACATTCATATACATATTAAGTCCAGGAACTGAATGGATGGAATTCATCTCCCTCCAGCGGAAAAATGGGCGTAGATACGCGTAGGCGCCATGGTGGCATCTCCTCAACGCAAAACTTGGGATGTATAGGGCTTGTTTCCTGTCAACGCATTTGAAAAAGACAGACACGTGAAATAAGCATGAAATTCAACCAAGAGCACTTACTCTTATTAAGCCCAACTGTCTTCGGAGAACGATGAATGTAAAACAGCAGGAGAAGATACCCGACAGCGAGATCCTAGAAAGAACCGGCGTCGGGTTGAGGCGGGTGAAACTGCGGTGGAGAGGCCTTGTCGTGAAGACAAATAACTATCCTCCGTCCAAGTGGTCATTCTATGACAGCGTCCCCTATAGGTGCTCGCAGATAAGGTGGACATAAGCGTCGTTACAAGGGCGTCTTGAATGCGTCAACCAAACACCTGAAAATCGGCTGTGAGATTTGGTAGGGCCTCGTTCAAGATGGGCTGCTTGGCCCACCACCGTGAAGACTGGAGCAGCCACCTTGGAAGCCAGTCGAGTCGTCGCTGTCAGGAAATCCATAGAAGCTCATAAGATTCAAGTGTATCAGACTAACAACACGAACACCCAACATCTACCATCATGTCCTCACTATCAACGGATATTCCACATACGGATCGGTTCCGCTAGGCGCCCCCAGACCTAATGTGATTCCATCACGGCAAAGCTACACCCCACCTATCAAAACGCCACTGCCAGTAGAGTCACGCCTTAAGCTCTGATGTCTATTACCAACCCACTACAAGAAATGTGGATCCAATCTCAGCCACTGCCGGGAAACCTCAACGCATAACTGCCGCTCTCGTTTCATGTGTTTTACTCGCACCAAGGTATTAGGTCATCACATGGCCTATTAAACCATACGCGTCCAAACAAAAGCCTTGGGTGGGAGATTGTAATCCAAAGCCAATGACACCCCAGAAAGTCCACAGGAAACTCTCGGGGACCCACTGATAAACAGGACCCCTCGAAGCTATGTGTCCTGCAGCGGCAGAACATCGGCAAAACACGTGTCTAGGCTTTTAACTAATACTCGCACAGTCAGGCATGCCATATCTTGCAACCTCTACATACACTACTGCCTACCTGTCGGCAGTTTATCAACAATATGCAGTCAATTCACTGTGGTCGATGGACACATCAAATTCCAGTCTAAGCCCATAAGTCTTGGATAGACTAGTTTACTCCAAGCTAACGATCAATGTCCGCCGAGGAAATTAAACACCCGTAATACCACACACTTCGGTAATAGCATACTGCCTATATCATGCGCCGCTGTGCAGCTGCTGGTTGAGATCGAGAGAGAGCCCGTAAGGCACAACGGAACGAGTGAGTTCCGTAAGAACGATCGGAGAGCGCCCCCTACCCATGTATATTCCCTATTGAAACCGACGGGACAACGGGCTCTTGGCCCAGTGGTTAGAGGCGTGGACTTCTAACTAACAGGTCGCGAGTTCGAGCCTCGGGTGTCCCACACTTTGTCGGTAATATCGTTCTGCCTATATCATGCGCCGCTGTGCGGCTGCTGGTCGGGCTCCAGAAAGAGTCCATAGGGCTCATTACCAAGACCTGATGGTCAGAAGTTCAACGTCCCTAACCACTGAGCCACGGGCTCGTTGTCCTGTCGGTTGTGACCGGGAATGTACAATGGTAGAGGGGCGCTCCTTGACCAATGACTCGGTCGTCAGAGGCGTTGGACTTCTAACCAACAGGTAGCGGAGTCGAGCCCCAGGTTTTCCACACTTCGGGGTTGGGTATGGCTGGCTGACGACGACCAATAAGCCAGAAACGGCCATTTAAATCTCCCTTGTCCTTTTTGGTAGTAACATATGGACCACACACTTCCCCCTACCTGCCCACACAAGCACACCTCCCTAGGCTACCTGTGAACCTACTTAAAAAACGTCTGCACACACGACAGCTTTCCGAGACCCACTGTGCGTCATTTCTGCAACAAACTTGTCATTTACTTTGCGGAGGAGGATGGGTGAGGAGTGAAACATAACGTGTTAGAACTTGTTCATCTCAAGTGCGTGGGAGGCATGTTCTTCGTCTGGTCAGGTGTATGGCGAGAGCGTAGACGGACTGACTAGCTTTGTCTCATTACAAGTTGGCTGACAGGCTCAGCCAGTCAACTAGAGCACAAAGAGTGAGAACCACATTGAGAAATCCATCATCTCAACAAATCACTGCGTTCCTTAATGTTGTAGCAGCCGAATACGTCGAGGTTGGAGCACACACACACGCACGAAAATTCAACCATCGCTTTCGACGATGTCCACCGTATTCCCCACAGACTGCATTGTGGGAGCAGGGACGGTGACTTACGCAGGGGTTTATAGTGCCAGTAGACTTGCGCTGCATCTACCTACACTGTCTCCCCCTCCCTCGCCCGAGCCCGGTGTCAAGACAGAGTCAAGAACATCGGAGACGAGGGAGGCCGCAGGGGGATGGCTTGGACGGATCCTCGCCTTGGCGCTCCACTCTACACTCCCTGGTCCACACATAAATGACCAGGATTTTTACCGCCAAGACAATGGGGTGGTGGCAGTGGTCCCAGTTGTGCGACGACTTCCGACAACAGGGTCTGCCAGCGCACCCCGCAGATGTTGGCATTTGTTAGTGTGCAGAGATAACGCCTGCCAGCGTACTATGTGGCCCCCGTGTTGGTCCAGCGCATCTACCACGTGACCCGTGCAGGGGACACACACACGATAGTTCGACCGTCGCATCCGACGATGCCCACCGTGTGCCCCACAGCAGAGGTGGGAGCAGGGACGGTGACTTGCGCAGGGGTTTATAGTGCCAGTAGACTTGCACTGCATCTACCACACTCTCTCCTCACGCATACACACACGGAGGAACAGATCATCTAGGTTAGCTTTCCGATTATGTAACAGTGGATAGAGTTGTAAACACCGCATCAGACAAGCAAAAGTGATGTAATAAGACAAGGAGTTTGTGGTGTAGAAAGTCCATGTTACGATAACAAATGAGAGAATAGAAAAAGTGGAAAATAAGGAATACATGAAAATAACGGGGTACTGTACAACTTATCCATTTGGAATGGTAGATGGTCATGTCATATCAGTTAGACGCCAGTGGGGATTGCAGCGCTGTCGACAACTGCGGGTGAGGGCCGGGGAATGTGCTGACGATAAGAGATGCGAGTGACGAACGGACGGCGAGAGCGTGGAAAGCGGTATCAACGGTAGGAGGGGATGGAACACCGGCCATTTTCACTGGTAGACGACCAGACCGGACCCATTCAGGATCCGCGTCAAAGTGACCTCGGCTCGTTCAAACAACCCTTTGGAACTTGTGGTATGTTACAATATAACACATCTGATATGTTTAATCTCACCGCGACGTATTAGAATTCGTGGACAACCGACGGGTAACTGGGTTCCTCTCGGGACTGAGATCAAGGCTCAACGTCTCCTTCTGATGTGGCCTCTAGGACACTCTCGCGCATGCAGGGTCTGAGCCCTCCACGCCTCTGTGAGAAGACCTGGTGTTTTTTTTTCAGGGGCCAAATCGTGGGTGTTGCTAATTAGCTTTCTCATTCACTGCGAATGAATCGTCTTAATATTGCTTTGTCAGCGGAGCCATGTGGGCAAGGGAGAAGAGAGTGCGATAGATGCCCTGCAAGTCATCGATGCTGCACCCACCCTGTGCGACGCGCGGAGGACGTTGTCGCTTTCTCCAGTCGAGCTGTATTCCATGTATGTGAGACTGCGTTTCTCTGAATGAATCCAGCAATGTGTTTATTTTCCGAGCTTGGTTTTACGAGTGCTGATCACGAGTGATGGTGAACGCCGCAGGTGTTTTTCGTATATGTTATGCCTCTTCGACTTCGACCGCCCACTACTACTACTACTACTACTACTACTACTACCACTACTACTACCACTACTACTACTACTACTACTACTACTACTACTACTACTACCACTACTACTACTACTACTACTACTACTACTACTACTACTACTACTACTACTACTACTGACAGTTCGATCATCACATTCGACGAGGTCCACCGTGTGCCCCACAGTAAGGTGAAGCACGCACGGTGGCTGGCGCGTAACTCAGTTTATAGTGAGTGCAGACTTGCGAAGAATCTATCGCAGTCTATCCTCCTCTCCCATCTGGGCCCGGTGTCAAGGCATAGTCAAGAGTACCGAAGGTGGGGGAGGGCGCAGGTGTATATCACGGTCGAGCCCGCACCTTGGCGCTCTATTTCACGCCCCTGGTCCACACAACAGTCGACCACGATTTTAACCAACAGCATCACCACGACGGATTAGAAGGAGGAGGGGGAGGATAATTGGGTGGCCATGCTCACGACCCGTATACCCAGCTGGAGCTCAAGCTCATCTAGCGACAGAGAACTGCAAGCTCACACCAGGCTGTGAGGAGCACGGTTAGCTGATCCTAGCATAGCAGACGCTTACAGACCTTTAGGCCCAGATGGGTGACACGCGACCCTGCATTTGTCTAGGCCGTCACCCCTCAAGGGCTGGTAACCAGACAGTCGTCGACTGAGATGCACTCCTCATGTGCATGACAGTGTCACAGAACAGCTAAGGCGGAGCCGTGACAGCCTGGCTCTCAGCCCACCAGACCGCCACTCCACACAAGCACACACACAGCTGGGTAGATTGCGTGGGCTGAGTTGGGGCGTCAGTCGACAACCCCTGCATGCCGCGACGCTTGGCGCATAGTGGTAACCTCAAACTCGGATCACACATGCAGCCGCAAGGAGAAGGAGCCGAGAAGCACAATTCCCACTTGCTTAGGAAGTGGTATTTGGATGCCTGTGATGGGTGATGGTGTTGGGAGGTGCAGGTGCTGAAGGGGGAAAGTATAATGGTGTGGTGCAGTCGGCGGTTGTCCAGCGCGGGTTTTTCCGAATGCGCATATGGCCTAACAGGCCTATGTGATGAGTGAATGTGTGGGTGCAGTGAGGATAGTTGAGGCGAATGCGGGAAGCATATGTTGGCGCTCCAGGCCCAGGCTCGCCACTCTCCGTGTGATGGATTCGCAAGTGACCGACGAGGCCGATGTGTGAGGTGATTGTGCGATCGCAGTGAGGACAGGCATCACCCGAGTCCACAACGCTTGAGGTGGGGATGTTGGTGATGCTTTAAGATGATGAGACGTCTGACTTCGTCCCACTGGTAGGGGAGGGGCGTGAAGACGTGGTGGTGATGATGCTGGCCGCTGTGGTCGATGGTGGGTTGTGGCGGGGCGGATGGTGGCGATAGGAATGGGGTTTGCGGCAGAGGAGAGAGTGGGTGGAGAGGTAGACGTCGTCGGGTTGATGGCGCATTCGTTCCGAAGGTGTCCAACGAGACCGACTCGTGCGCGGAATGCGAGTTGACAGCGCGGGCGTGTTGGAAGCGGCTGATGAGGAGGCAAGGCACTTGCGATTTGTGAGCCTCCCGTTTAGATTCGGCAGCAGCGATCCGATTTGCTTCGTAGATTGCAGCTCCGGTCTTCACTTCTCTTCTCCAGGCGAGGTCCTGCCGGGTCTCTGAACTAATATGAAGTTGCTTAGGAGAGTTCTTCAATGTGTCCTTATAGCCTCGTTTCCTTGTCCTCCCGGTCGGCTAGCACGAGAAGCGACATTATTTTAGAAGAGTTGTTTCGGTAGGCGTATGTCTTCCATCCCCACTAGATGGCCGCAATTCCTCTTGATCCGCGTCCTCAAGACTAGGGTTTCTGATCATGTCCGAACAGCGTCGAGAAAACGGTCTTCGATCTTCTATGATGGGGATAGAGTGGGACACCAAGGGATGGGTCTCCGACCTCTGAGTCCAACCGATTACTTTAGGGGAAATAACAAGAATCACCCTAAAATGATGTCAAAGCAAAATCTATTCTTCCGTGTCCAACCGCCAACGCAAACTCAAGGCTAATATTACATTGGTGGTGCATCCCTGCAGTCGTTGTTACAATGACTTCAAGGAAAATGCGGGCATAGACGGCAAAACAAAGGCGTTGGACTAGGAAATATGATCCTGGTTTAAGATGAGGTTCTGTTTCACTCATGGTCGAAGGACTTTGTTTACTATTTACTTCTGTCCCACCACATTCCGCGGAGGGTACCGTCTAGGATGGCCGAACTAAATCCTGCAATTCTGCTTGATTCACGCCCACAGGACTAGGGTCTCTGATCATGTCCGAACAACATCGACAACATGGTTCGATTTCCTACGCTGGCGGGAGAGCGGGACACTAAATCGCGTGGAACAGGAATCTAGTCCGAAGGATGCGTCTGCAACCTCTGAAGCCAACCGAACAAATTAGGCCAAGGGGAAATAACAAGAATCACCGTAAAACGATGTCAGCGCAAAACCTAGTCTCCCGTGTCCCAACAGTCAAAGCCCACTCAAGGTCGATATCACATTGGTGGTGCATACCTGCGGTCGCTGTAACAAGGCCTTCAATGACAATGGGGACATTAACGGCAAAACAAAACCGTTGGCGTTACGCCGAGCAGTACTCCGAGACCGGATCAGTCCTTCCTCACCTACCTACACTGTGAACTTATGTTCCGGACCCGGTTTATTTATCAGTCGAGCAGATCAACACACCCGACACTGCGTTTGGGACCGATCTCGCCGCCACAGCTTCCAACACCCTCAACTTCCCTCACCGTGAACGTAAAGTCAGGGTAATGAAAGGAGTCGCCAAGGCCTAGGGAGTCACAGAGGACAGGGAGAACATCGGCTGCGGTGTGAATCGTTAACTTATTTTGCGTCCTCCTGTTTGACTAGATCAACCGCTATACTCTGCAACTTCTATCTTACCGACCTATCACCCATAATTTCTCTAGCGTACTCTTGAAGATGGGATAGATGTAGAAAACACCAGTGTGGCCGTCGCTGCAGTTACCGCTGTTTTCAGCTCTGACGTTGACCACTTGGGGTCGCACATCACTTTTCGCTATTCCTAACGCCTTCCCCATTAATACATGCCTATCAGCGTTTGACGAGAAAAGGATTAGTGATATTGATATTGGCAACAGTTGTAGTAAGGGCAATAGTAGTAGTAGTAGTAGTAGTAGTAGTAGTAGTAGTAGTAGTAGTAGTAGTGGTAGTAGTAGTATTAGTAGTGGTGGTGATAGTTGCATTGGTAACAGTATTGACAGGGGTGGTAGTGGTAGTAATAGTAATAGTAGTAGTAGTAGTAGTAGTAGTAGTAGTAGTAGTAGTAGTAGTAGTAGTAGTAGTAGTAGTAGTAATAGTAGTTGTAATAGTAGTGTGTCCGTATTAGTAGTAGTATCGGCAGCAACAGTGGCAGTGGCAGCGACAGCATTACTGGTAGCAGCAGCAGCAGTAGGAGTAATGGCGTTGGTGGAGGCGGCGACGGTGACCACTGGAGCTACAAAAACGACAAAATGCTCAAACTCCGAGGGTCCTCGCGACCCACTGCGGAATCCCTCTTAGTCATCTCATTTGTTTGGTCTTCAGATTGCTTTGATGCGGGCCGACAGTTATCTTGCGTGTAGGTTTAAGGGATTTTAGCCCTGCTGTCCTTATATCGACCACCCGCGTAGAAAAG
>CACRXP010000105.1:702349-836389 GCA_902702965.1 Spirometra erinaceieuropaei | reverse complement strand
TCCTCACGGAGGCCGGTGGACAAACTATAATAGTGAGATCAACTACTGGTTCATTCCTATTTTTGGCGTCTCCACACGTGGATGATTGTAAGACCGGACCCGCCAGTAGTCCGTCTGGATCGCCCTGTGTACTTTAAGAGTTCATTTGCGTCACGCGTTTGCGGCAAGTGGGTGCTCTACGTTCGCGATGACTAACTGAGCCTACCATAGCGCCCGTCTGGACTTTGGTGACGATTTCATGCGCTCTCACGGCACAATTATTCTTTCAAAAGCACAAGTCAGGTTTCTCCCCCGGTTCGTAGGTTGCATTCAAATGATGCCGTATGTCACTTTTTCATGCGTAAACAGGTACTCATAAGGCGGCATTTTGCTTAACAGAGTTACCACTATCAAGGAGGTGTCTAGTTGTAATACCCGAGTTACCTGAAGGTTTAGTCTCTCCTGTAACGAGGTCTTTGGGAGGCGATCGGGACTGTCCGTCTGAAGGGGTCCTAGTAGACATATCCATTATGTCTCTGCCTTGCACGGGGGGGGCATGTAAGTCAGATCACACGGATTCCAACAGACAATATCAGAAATGGACTGTCGACAACGGAACGTGTATTAAATTGAGGATTGGGAACGGGCGACTCGTGGTTCGGGGGTCAAATGATAAAGGGGGGAACGACAATGGAGTAAGTAAAACCAGAAGATATGACTGAGCCTTCTTCCGATTTATCCTCCTTCTTGTCCAGGTGTCGGTACGCGGATTTCCACCTTCTGCACGTCCGTTTGGTGATCCGTCACCGTGGCTTCTAAGGAAGCGGAATGTCGCTCAGGAGAACGTTAACAAAGGAATTAAAACAAATCTAACTAAAAATATCTGTCCTTTACACTAGTGTTAGAAGAGCGGAGATTTGGTTTTCCGATTTTGAAAGCCAATGGGCTAAGCGCTGAGCTGACTTGGCTGCCAACTGTCTCTGTATCTGCTTAATATACTTAGTGATTTCATGCTAATTTTCCCCAAAGTGTGAACGTGAAGTGTACCCCACTAGGGGCTGAGCTGTAAATGGGAGGGACAACCAAGATGAGGGACCAGACTGGATCGCGGCATGCGTTAATTGGGCTGTGATGAGTCCGTGCATCCCATAACTACTGTCGTGCACGGAGGGAGGCGTGTTGGCGCGCCTAGGCGTAGGCTTCATGGCGTGCTAGTCATAGCGCCCAACCCCAGCCCCAGACGACTGATAGGCTTGGACAGTTGATTGGTACATGGGAGAAAGAAGAAAGGATGACGTCGATAGGTAGGATTCGAATACTCTCATTCGAAACTCTAGTAAATCCAACGCGCCGTGGCCTGGAAGGCAGCCAACTGAACAGTTGATTCAGCACTGGCAGTCGGGCTCCTTGGCTGCTTAGTGTAGCTTTTATCCCTTCCCCGCCAGTGAGATCCGAGCTGTCCTCTGTGAATGCCTAGTACATCGTGCGGGGTCCTTTTGCTATCTGACAGAGGAAAAAAGGGTTGCGAACGCTAGAGATGTAAAAGACCTGTTCAGGTGAACCAAGAACCGTTCACTGTTGTGTAATGGCCGGGGTGATCGAGACGACAGACGAATTCCAGGGAATTCCTAGTAGCAGTTGTTTATCATAGGACTGATGCCAGATCCTAGAGGGCATTTAAGATGCATTCGTTGTGACCAGTACGCGTGCTTTCGTCCCCTTAAAGCGAAGGCGAATTCCCGGGAATTTATCCTTGCGGACTAATGGCAAGAAGGTCTCTGAAAGCCAAGTGGATGACTGGACATAATTAAAAGCTCGGAGCAATCTTAGTGTGCGTGGGAGTGTGCGATAGGTGCTTCGCAAGTCCGCAATCACCAAAAAACCAACTCACGCGCAAGAAACCGTCCCTGCGTCCACTTTGCCGTGGAGAAGACGGTGACTGTAGTTGGCGGCGACGATCAAACTATCAGTGTGCGCGATGAGTCATTACCGCGACCTAACCGAGATTTCGACGTTGAAGGGCGTACGTATCGACGACGGGATGAGGATTTCGGGTATGTGAGGTTCCGGAGGTTGCAGTGGTTTTTCGTCAGTTGTCTGTACTGCAGAAATGGGCAGTCCGGTTTTTCACGATGAGAAATCTAACGCTTTTTGCTCCACGGAACTAGCTCGATTACGCTCACCTTCAATGTAGTCAAGCCTATTTAGATCGCATATTCATGGGGACAGTGCCCTCGGTCATCGATGCCACACCCCTTAGGATTTAGAGGTGCTATTAGATGCCCCTACGACCAGCAAGAATATATTCACATCAAAAATGAACGGTCTATTGAATGTCCGGAGTGTTGAATACCGCAGGATGCATTTTTCTGAGAGTGGTAGAGTTGAATTCACTTCCGGGGTCATCGAGGCGGTTCCTCCCCTCGTGAAATCTTCCGGTAGACGGATTTGTACGGAGGGTTAGCGATTGTTCTGGATGAACGGACGAAATAAGTGCACGTGTAGGCTAAAGGGTCAAGCCTCCGTGGACTGGGCAGGTAAAATAGATGTCAGTCGGATTTACCATGGTCTCCGGATTGTGCCGGAAGTCGGCGTGCCCTTAATCAGAATAAGCGTGCGAGCTGGAACTTCTGTACTTTCCGGGTCAATTGAATTTTTTTACTGACTTGTTGCCTCATTGACCTTCATCTGGCTTCTAAACAGCAGCCGCACAACAGCATTTCGCTACTTTAACAGAGTTCATTTTTGAAAGCCAGAGGAATCCATTGTCTAGTCTCCAGAAATGCTAGACCACAAAGAAACATGTATCGGAGGACGTGTTCTCCTCCTTCTCTTCCACCACCACCACCACCACCACCACCGCCGCCGCCGCCGCCGCCGCAAACATCTCCTCCTCCTCCTCCTCCTCCTCCTCCTCCTCCTCCCCCCTACTCCTAATCCCATACGGGCCTGATAACAGGAGACCGACCTTACACTGTTCCCGGTGGCATCAATGACTTGATTGTTCCCTCACTGTAGTGAGGACTAGGGAAACTTTGTACTGATTCCGGGGCCGTTTAATAGAGGGAAATGAAAACTAGCATGAGGTTTTTTGACTATACAATAATAACTAGTCTAGCGCAAAGCCATGGGTAATAAGGGGTGTTCCTATTCCTGTGGCGTATTAAATCACTCACCGCACAAAGCCTTGCCTGGCAAATGTGCGCATTCTCTAACGCCATGTCGGCCGCGAACTGGTAACAGTGTTAGCTACCAAGGAGTGTGTTGGGCAACTATCTTTCTCTCTTAATCCTAATGTAGATTTAATTCTCTGTTTTGATAACCAGAGCACACCCACTAACCTAACCCCACCCCCCGTCCCCAAGGTGACTAATAAACCAAAAGAGTAATGCCATAATTTCTTGCAATATTTACGGGATATGTGCAAAACGTTCGACCATATTCCCCTTGAAATTTGTCAGGTATGCTGCCTCTTTCTGAGTAAAAGTACAGGCGACTTGAGGTTACAAGTCATGAAGACCAAAATTTACTGTGTTTTTGTCAGGGTGAAAGTTGTGGCCACGTCCTTTTGCCTGAGTACAGACAGGGGAGGGGTTTATGGTGATCCCGCGTGATTTTCGAGGGAGGACCTTTGCGTTGCTAGCACGTTCGACATAATGTACAGGTGGTCTGAGACAGAGTTCAAATTGTTGCGCCGATACCTTTTACTCACATACTGTTGTACACATGATAGAAGCAGTAGAGGAGGAGATGGAGGACGGCGCAATCCTGGCATGTATGTGACTTTGCTTACCAACCGCAGAATCGATACGTCAGACAGAACTTCATGTATGTAGCCTGTTTTTTCCCCCAGAATCTGGCACAGTCACTGGCAGTTTCCGGTGAGTTCTCGACAGAACACTGGAATATGGGCCTCCCATATTGCAGGTTTTCTTGCGCGTATTTCCAGGATGTTATAAGAGTAACGGTTAGGAGGAAAAGGGAATATGCACCATCTGGAAGTTAGCGCAGGGTCACCTGTAGTGCAGTAGAGGGGAGAATATTTCCGTGTCTGGCTGAATACTCCGATCGAGGTACTTGACCTGGAGTGGCATAAGCAGACTTCTTGATTTTGGACGCAAGGTATGCAAGCATCTGCTATGCCAGGATGCAACAAACCATGGTCCTCGCAGCCTGGTGTGAACTGGCAGTTCTCTAGAACCAGCATGGCGCCCAGTCATCCTTGTCTTTCTGCCTCGCTGTGGTGCTGTTTTTGTTGTTGGTTAAAACCCTGGTCAATTGTTTATTGTGGACCAGGTTGTGTGATGGTACGCCTAGGTGCGGGTCCGGCCGTGCCGGCCACTTGCGCCCGCTCTCGCCTCCGGTCTTCTTGCCTGTGTCTTGTCACCGAACCCAGGTGGGAAGGAGTGGAGGGTGCAGTAGATGCTTCGCAAGTCTCACTATAAACTAATTCACTTGCAAGTCGCCGTGCCCTCCCCACCTTGTTGTGGAGCGCACCATGGATATCGTCGGGCATGACAGTCGAACTGCCATATTTGAAAGGCACCAAATGTAGAGTGTGTCCCCAAGTTCCTAAAACACGGATTAATGCCCAGACCCCAGCTGTTGCTCGCGACACGGATCAACACTGTCAGCGGAGAATTAACTTATGCAAGAACTCCTCCCACACCGAAACTGTTCAGGTGATGCGATAAAATGCAGAGATCTAAAAATAAGCCTGGCGTACCAGTTGACGAGACTGAATCTACACCCACGAATGATACAAGAGTGGTGGTGCAAGGTCCAAGGTCGTTACACCCACATGAACGAGGTGTCGGTGAAAAAGGTTTCGGATCCGTAAGTGAAAAGAGATGTCGCAAAGGCCGTTTTAAGAGGGAACCATTGCAGTCTGATCCTCGTTTTGAGGGGAGGAGGAGGGGTAAGCTGGCAGCCTTCCAAACTACAACTCTGGCGCCTCCTGATAGTTCTGAATAAAATGTGAAGCGGACCTTCACTAACGACGCAATATGTGACCCTATCCAGAATGTGGAGGATAGGTCATCGTGTCTTACGAGAGCGGTTGAAGTGGGAGGCTATATGGGCAGAGCTAATGGATGGGGAAGAGAGTGATGAAAAGGATGAAGTTGTGGAAGAATGCTCTAATTTATAGGTTCTAATAGATCCTTGCATGACCTTGAAAGCGACCCGGAAAATTGAGTGCTAGTGAAATTTAATACCGAAAAACCAAGGAAAACTAAATACAGCGCCTGCAAAATGAGACGCCACGTTCAGTGATCAGGACGGTGACACAGCCAATAGAAACCCAAGGACGAATGACGTTGGCGAACCCCACGAGAGTAAAGTGGGGACGTTGACCTAACGGCACGACATAATGATGCAGAACAACGGAATACAGAGAAGCCGCCAAGGTTGCCAGCACGAGTAAAGTATGCCAAATTAGTGTGTATATCAACCGGAAAATAATCTGAATGTGATATTTAAGCGAAAATTACTGTTTTCTTGAAAAAAAAGAAATCAGTATACCCTAATTAAACAATACTGTTTTCGTAAGAATCAGTAGGCTGTAATGCGTAATGCGCAAAGTTTAGTCGCATACTGCGTCCCTTCCGGACACGCGCTGAATGCATTCCAGTTTATTTTGTCTTCCAACAACATTTTAGCGTCGGGCCTACAGTTAGTGACCTAACTTATGAAATGTGTCGAAATTTACGAATGATTGTCAATCCCTCGCAAACCGACACCATTTCATGAGTCCGATTTCTATGTTAATTAAGTACAAGTTTAAAAGAATTGAAAACATAAAAGAAATGTTAAAGACAGTGTTGTGTTGTTTAGAAATGTCGACTTATTTTTAAAAGTGCAATATACCGAAAACGTCAGAAATGGCCCTAATTAAGTGAAGTTTGTTTTTAGATGTATAGAATGTATTTTCATACCAAAAACGTAGTAAATATGAAAGTAGACATAGAATAACGTCTAATAACAGTGTTTTAGTGAAGTTTACATCTAAATATCGTTTAATAAGTAGTGCGATTTCATATATGACTATATGTCAACTGCCTACATTCTGAATGTGGATTCCAAAACAGTTTCCCACTGATTCCTTTTTTATTTGTTTGAAGTAAATGATATGGGCACCAAATCGCACAGAACTGCTAATTTGACATTTAACAATTGGTAAAACCTCTGGTTTTCTTAAAGTAACCTTTTTTAGCAGGTTGATCACCATGGTTAACATCGGACAAAAGTAAATTTTCAAGTCCGGCTAAATCTGTTTATTAAAACTCTCGCGGATAAACTACTATCATTTCAATGAAAAAATCACTCAGGTGCGTAACCGGAGTCAAGGACATGTATTAGCATAGGAAATTGCTCAAATATATTCCAACGTTCATGTTCGCTAACATTTACTGATATTCTACTTGATATAATTACGTAAACGCTAATTTTGCACAAGAAAAGGACGTTTCATTGAAGGACGTGGATGATCGAACAAAATACGCGACGTTAAAGGTGTCCAGAAATCCTCTCAGTAGTTTCCGTTATCAGATTTCACGAGATAGGTCACGTACTTTACAGGAGACACGATGGGATGCAGTAGTTGGCGCGTCGTAAAGCCTCCGTCCAATCTCTGCTACACGTCTGGGTCTGAAGTAGGTACGGTCAGTCGGCTGCTGTGGCCTGCTGCCTGTTAGTTGATTCGCCTACGGATTTGGCGGTGCGTGCGAGGTATCTTTTGGTTATTGAAACTGCAGGACGTAGACGAAGGCTTTCATAGGCACGAGACGTCCTAAAGAAGTAACTAAATGTCCTCGATCAGTTTATCTTCCCCGTTTAGCAAGTCGGAATGTTTCTGTGTTCTCCACCTGATGATCACCGTCCATCTGGCGGTTCAGGAGAGTAATGAGGAGGAACCTGACCTCGGACTGACCACTTCAAACAAGGCTGTCCAGTCCTTCAACCCATTAAACTGGACACGCGAATAAATACTTCACGCCCTGTCTACTCCTCCTCAGCTAATGATTTTCCCACCCAACAACTATACCTCACATTACTGTAAACATACGGACAAAAAGGGCCTTTTCCGCAAATCGGACCAAGCTTGTGCCTCCAAAAGTTCATGCCTAGTGCAACAGTGGATTTGTATCTCGAAAGCCTAGCTTGGATAAAAAACAAAGAGAAATTCAGAGATCATATTTACGTGAAAGTTCAGCCTCATAGATTCTGTTACTGCTGCTTTGCCAATCCTCCGCGACATGCTTTCGCCAAAATGACCCACATATGCAGTGGTTGTAGCTTTCCAAGTCCGGACCAAAGTAACGTGCGATAATTTCAAGTTGAGTCGAAACCCTGCCTGATTGGGATCTAATCCCACATATTTTCAGATGTGCTCAGCCTAGCCTGGTCACGGAAAGGCTCATATCCCTTAGAATTGTGCAACTACTTTGTCATCTTACAACATGGAATTCTCCGGTTCTGTTGCGCCCAGTGCTATTCGTTCCTCACCAGTAATCTTTCTATACAGAATGGGACAAGTAAAATACAGTCAGTGATCGATCTCATGAGATGCTGACTGAAATCCCGAAATGCGTTGTCGGTAAGAACAGATTACTTAGGAGGTTGTGCAATACTGATTGATGTTTGGCATAATCCCACCATATTTTGGACTCACTGGGACGATAAATTCTGAATGCATTTCTTTTTTTTGAGAGAGAGAGAGAGAGGAATGCTTTATTTTGAAAATAACTTTCAAAACTTTCAGCAAAAACGGTTCTCCAGTACACAGTGATTACCATAGAGATTAACAGGTATTGGACAGGTGCAGAAAGCAACTTAATAAAAATGACTATTTAAGTAGTATGCATTTCTCACATTGATTTTCGTTACCCTTATGAGTTTAAATGTATTTTATAGGAAAAATGAACGAAAAAGGCCTTCTTTTACTCATTTGGCAGTAAATCACCTCTCCTGTACATTGTATACTCGAAGAAAAGGTATATTTAGGTTTTGAAAAATTTCCCAATCCTCGAATAATTTTGAACCAGATCAGCCGTCTCATTAGCGTTTAGCGATTTCAGTCTACAAGATGTAAACTTTCTGCGTAGGACAAATCATAGAGTTTACTAGGCTTTCAAAAAGATACCATGTAGAGCTGGTAAAATTCTGGACTGGATGCCAAACACGTTTTATACGTCATA
This sequence comes from Spirometra erinaceieuropaei, assembly GCA_902702965.1. Classification (NCBI taxonomy): domain Eukaryota; kingdom Metazoa; phylum Platyhelminthes; class Cestoda; order Diphyllobothriidea; family Diphyllobothriidae; genus Spirometra; species Spirometra erinaceieuropaei. The sequence continues at coordinate 828,212 of CACRXP010000105.1, read as the reverse complement.
AGTGGCATTGCTAAACGGATAGGTACGCTGCTGTAGGAATGCATACTGCTTGGTATTCAAAACCTCATAATTATAAACTTTCTAAAACAAAAGTCACAGTTTCCTCGAGCGTAAAATGTGAAGACGTGATTTTCTACCAAATCAGCGTAAGAAGAAATATTTTTGCGCACATTTCCTGTAAAATATGTTTGAAATTATAAAGGGCATCGAGAATCAATGCGAAAAATGCCTACTACTTAAGCGGTCATTGTTACCGAGCGAGGTTTTCGTTGGAGGTCGAAAAAAATAGTTCCAAAGGCCATTATGCCGGCGAATCTGAAATATTATGGGATTATGCCGCATAATAATTGGTGTTACAACCCCACCTAGGTAATCCTTCCTAATAAAAAAACGCACTTCAGAATTTCGGCCTACATTTCATGAGATCGATCCCTGACTATTCGTTGGATGCTTCGTTCCGTCTGTCAAGAGGTCTCGAATAGATACTTAAAATGCTCGGTGCAATAAGTCGTAAGCAACGTCGCATCTTCATTCCACTTTCGCATTTGGATTGGCAGAACATAACAAAGGCATGCGTCTTAGGCGTCCGCCCCTTAGACCGAAGTAATTTAACCTCCCACCGCACGGGCGCAGGGATGTGGGGGGTTAATACTCGCGTTCCGCCTCTATCTCCCATGGATTCGCGTCGTCTACGGAATGCTATCTTTGCCCGACAGATCTACGAGCTCAGAATTCTCATGCCTCTTTGCTTAGAGTTTAAAAAGACGCCTAACTCAAGCTGTATCACAGACCTTTCTAGCAGCTGACACCCGTGCACTGTTCTCCACCAGTTACATCCTATAAGGAGAGGACAAGGACAAACTACCAGCTCAGACCACCTCTCTGTGTACTTGCTCCTTCACCTGCTCCTGTGGGACAGAATATATTGGTCGCACGAGCCGGCGTTTATCCAAAAGAATAAAAGAACATCTCCCAACATTGTTAGGAAAGGGACAAATAAAGAACATTAGCAGCTCGATCCTCGCGCACATGGGAGACACAGACCACCGTGTAGGCGTCAGAGAGGCCTTCAGAGTTATAAACAAGGTCCCATCAAACTATCCAAAACTATTTGAGCAGCGCTTGTTGGCTACGGCAGAGTTGGCTGCAATCAGGCTATGCGAACCGGTCCTGTGAGCACAGAAGAACTTCATACAGGTCCCACAGTTGCCATGCTTCAAAGCCACCAAGCCAGCCACCCGCATGTAATTACCTTCGCTGAGACCCACCTTCTCCCTGACGCTGACTGGAATTATGGTGTTTCACTCTTCCCCTCCCCAAACCCGAGCTACATCTCAATTATCTACTCGCCCGTATCTTTTAATGCATTACTTCAATAGCCATATAAATGTACAGGCCTGAAGAGAATTTATCGAAAGCAGACGTATGCTCGCCAAATTGCCTGTCGAATTCTACTTGATTACTTGAGGACTTGGACGATTATTACCTCCACATTCCGATGGCTTGCAAAATTTGCTTTGTTCTAGAGGCACACATTGTTTACCTGCATGCTAATGAGTCGTTTCCAGTCCGGTGGTGAGTCAGCTGAATTTGCTACCGTCCTGGGCCCGAAAAGGCGTTGACCGCTGTGCGCAGGCCTGCAACATGGAGGGAATCGGTCTGGCTTTTTTCTCACCAATGAGACGTATTTTAGCGGCAGTACCTGGTAATTATTAATTAAAAAACGTCAATTTGCCTAAGCTGACTTCTTTTTGCTCCTCCTCCTCCTCCTTTCCACCGCCTGTTTACACCTTTCCCAACTGCAATAGCACCCCCCCTCGTCACTGATTTCTAAGGAGTGAGTTGTTTGTGTGAGGAAGTAGATTCAGGCATTGAACGAACGCAGAAGGTGCCTTGCGTTGTAAAACACAACAGACCACTTAAGCCTGGGCCGAAGTTCATGATGGCGGACTCGCAGCTCGCGGGAAAACATACTGTTTGTCACACCCCACATTCACTCTTCTGGCCTTCCAGTATGTTGATGCCGAGCAAACTGTTCTCACGTAGTCCACTCCACTTTTAAACGATTTTCTCAGGTGTAGCTCTACCACAATAGATTCAGTTGATTGGGAGTCATCAGCATTCTGCAGATTGTACTGAATGAAACTGAATCAACCGGGATCGGAATCTGCATTTATGGGACCTCGGGCCTCGCGATCATTTTTGAAAAGCGACCGCAGTGTTCCTCCTGGCTTTGATATACTGTTATTTCTCTGAGGTTTTGAATAAGGGCATTTTTATCACTCCCTCCAATTTGATTTTATTTAGCTGTGAATGATGACAAACAACCTGTCTTCTAAACGACATAACATGGATGAAACTCTCCTGAGGATCGAGATTTTTCTGCGTACTCAAACAACCCTTCGAATTCGACAATACTTTTTGAACAGGATCATAGTCCTCTTCCTGTGAAGGGGATTGAGTGTCGCGGACTGTTGGCAGTTAATAATTTAATGACAGCCCTAGGTTTCCTGAGGAATTCATGCTATCAAACCATTCTGGTGCCATTGTGCCGAAAATCATCTTGACAAACTGTTATGACCCTGGCTGGTAACTGGAAATTACGCGGAACGTATGCGCACTCGACTCATGTTCCCACTACCAACGCGGCAGAGGAAGCACGACCGGTCACAAAGTAGTGTATTAGGAAACTGCAAGTCAAGTCTAACTGGAAAAATAATGCGTATTTATAACACCCTATTGGGGTTTGTCTGCATTCGGTCCAATGCTTTTCGAAAAGAACACTCTAGAAGAGCTGATCGATTACTCACATACACGGATCAATCAGGCTTGAAGGGAGCAGCCAATGGCGAGGCGCCACCATCATACTGACGGCGTGCTAGACAAGACGCACGTGGCCTCCAGCGATTGGCTGGCTCTTGTTTTTGGGAGTGTAGGCACTCCCAACACAACCGCCTATCTAGTCAGGGCGTTTTGGGTTTTCTGCATTTGAACTTTCTCCGAACGACAACGCTGATTCCAAATGCACTAGTTTTCCTCAGTTGCCAGTGCGCCATTCATTCCTTTTTATTCTATCCTTTTTAGCGAAGTTCGCAAAATAGCCTACCAGATTCGACTTTTAACATCTGGCACTTCCCCATCGTATTGCTCACCTACATTTTGTCTGTCTTGCTAGGATATGCCGGTCATACTGTATGTTCTGCTGCCAGCCGGTGTTTTTATTTCATGTTCAACATCTTCCTGCGTGGCGAATTTCAGCGACCAGGTGGAGTTCCTCAGGATAAATCCTCCTCACAGTCTGTTAGTAGCCGCTCGGAGGGGAGAGTAATTATCATCTGTGTGAAGACGCGCCGCCCAAACGTGCCACGCGGTAGATGCGCTAGACCAACGCGGGGACCATATCGGATTCTGGCAGGCGTTATCGAAATGCGCGCCATAACCACTGCCAACATTTCGGGGTGCGGTGGCAGACCCAGTTGCCGGCAGTGGTCGCAAACATTGGGACCCCCGTCACTCCCCCATTGTTGGTGTTAATTAAAATCCTGGTCCATTGCAGAGAGGAGCAGGGTGTGTGAAGTGGAGCGTCAGGTGCGAGTTTGGTCGCGCCATCCACCTACGACCTCTCCCGTCTTCGGTCTTTTTGACTCTGTCTTGACACCGGACCCAGGTGGGGAGAAGGAGAGAGTGCATTAGATGTTTTAAAGGTCCACTATCACCATAAACTAATTCACGCACAGATCGCCATGTCTGCCCTCACAGCCTATTGTAGAGCACACAATAGACAACTTCGGCAACGGCTGTCGTGTAATTACTCACTGGCTGGAGTTGAATCACACCTTCATGTAGTTATGCCACACAAGGCTAATCAATCAAGACGCCAGTGATCCTGCGATAGCCGATCCAGACGTGCAACTTGTTAAACGTACGCATTAAACTCGCGCCCCTGTCCACCAAACACTAATTGGTCAGGCTGAAGCAGACGATCCACGACTATCACAACGATCGATATGACTAACCTCAGTGACATAAGATCAGACTGACTGACCAACTCACGAGGTAAACTGCTTTATCAGTCTTTTAATATCTCTGAAAATGTGCCCGAGAACAGGTCCAAAAGCTCAGGTGTGTAAATTAATGTCCGCAGATAACGTCTATCTTACTTTAACTGCCATCCAAATTTCTGGACTCTCTTCATTGTCTGATTCTTCTCATCTGCACTGCGCAGAAGGCGGCGTTGTCCTTTCTGAGTTTATGGTTCTCGAGATGCAAACTGCATGTGTCGGTCTTAACCTTAACTCGAATTTTAATCTTTTCCTTGAGCCTCAGTGATCGCTGAAGTGTTTCATATTAATGATAAAAAAATGGTCAGCACACTTGTTGCCCAGGTTGATCGCCCCTACTACATGTAAGTGCTATTGCTGCAAACGAAGTTTGACGGGAAATTATTAGATATTGACTCAACACAGACAGCGGCCAGTAGCCTCGTTCGACGGAATATTTGTTTCCATTTCTACTCATACATGTTCAGTAAGCGTTTTTTTTAACATTTAATACTAATCATCGTTGTTCGACTAGGTCTTCTATTCGAGCGGAGATCAACTGAAACATATGAACAGGTGGGAGTATTTACAAAGACATGCGGCGGTCAAAAAACAGACATGTAACAGACAAGCACGGGGTGGGCAAGCGGGTTTGAAGAGCGAGATCCCCTACACCGAACCATATCGCTCTTGCCAGTCCCTGTACTTCGCAGCGAACCCGCGGGCAGATGGCATGGTTGAAGCTATGGCCCGTTCCACATCGGCCGTAGTGACGGTGTCCAGTCGGATTTTTGCATCTTTCAGACCTAAATTGGGCAAAAAGAGAAAATAGGCAAGTAGAAGCAAAGCTAAATGAGTCTCGGAAGAAGTAGTAACTCATCCGAAAATTTACAGATTTACACAGGATGCATCCTCAGTCGGTTCTCTTATTGCCGCACTTGCCTGTATTTTGTCCGAAAGACCTCAAACCAACAACTTTCACAAACTGAAGTTCTGGCAGTGATTCTTTTATATAAATATATGCCGAAAGGTGTAGAGGCCTACAGGCCAACGCTGCCAGATAGCCGCATCCAAACTCAGGTTTTTTGAGAACATGGGATAGGTTGGCTATGGCTGGCTGATTAGGGCTAATAAGCCAAAAATGACAATTCCAGTCTTCGGTGACTTTTCCGGTACTTCTTTCAGTATATATTTATAACCACTATATGACTGCCTTCGTGGGCTCTAGACTGAGCCTCAAGGAACAACGGGATGTGCATGTCCCGTAACCCGATCGGTGAACGTAATTCAGCTATTATAAATGTATATATTTAGGCAGAATAACATGACCGACAAAGACATATACATTCCATTTACAGGCGTACTTGTTTATAAGGTTTCAGTGAGGCTCCATAACTTATATCTTCACTCACGACTATCTGCGACCACTTGGGAAATTCGACCAAAGGCCGATGGTTCAAAAGGCACCTCCATGGCATCGCGGACTTTGTTGAGTCAGGTTTTGTGCTGGTCCCTTCTTCAGCGCCTCCAACAGCGTCAAATTTAGGGCAGTGATACCTACCTCATACGGCAGGTGACGCAGAACTTGTCCAAATGCCCTAAATATCTCCACTGTTTGGCTTGAAATATCTCCGCTATCTTGCCAAAGCGACTGCGGACTAACGTGCTCAACACTACGTGGGATTGCTTCATTCGAAGGAATAGCACGAGGCAACGGTAACTAAAAATCGTCATTCACAACCTTACAAAAGGATTGATTTGATGAATACTCTGTGACGTTAATCTTCTTGATAATTGAATTACTACAACAGGTTAATCGATCCATCATGAAACTTGCGAAAACGTATTGTCAGACATTCTCTCAGAACTACCTCCTTCTCCGGACACTGGTGATAGAGAGATCGTTCTATGCTAAAATCCAGTTTCCACACCCTCAAACTACTAATAACATGCACTACTAAACAAGGAGCATGTAAAACTGAGCAGCTTGAAAGGAAACACTGCGGTAGAGTTGTTGATATTGATTGCGGATATAAGTTCCATGCGAATGAGATGAGGTAGGCCCTTGACGGAACTAGTTTGACACCCACACTGGTTTTCAAGTAGCCTGATAAAAATTTTGATCGTTAAGGACTTACAGTGTCATTTTATGTGAAATGTGAAATGCTCGTTAGCGTGTTACTTTGCCAGTCTGACCGTCGATTCCGACTATTTCACCCCCATGCTGAACAGCAAGGTGGTTTCAGAGACGTTGGATTGCGCGTGGACTAGTTTATAGCGGTAGTAGACTTGCGCTGTATCTGCTGCGCTCCTCCTCCCAAACCTGGCCCCGGTGTCAAGACAGGGTCAAGATGACCGGAGACGGAATGGCGTGAAAGTGGCTAGCGCGGCGTGCGCCAGAAGCTAGGCGTGACACCACGTCTCTTCGTCAGAGCACAAAGGGCCAGGATTTTACAGAACAAGAAAGGGGGGAGGAGGCTTGGATCGTAACTGGATGGGAGTGCCATAAAAGCCACATAAACAAGTAGTCATTGCAGCCTGTATCTACGCCCTGGGAGGAGTATTGAGTGATCCCATGGGTTGGCAGTCTTTCCAACCCCGGTTCTTAGCCCGGCGTGATAAATTCAGGCGCGTTAGATTGTTTATAGCGGGCAATATGCGCTAAGACCGTCGACCTCTCTCTCTTTTCCCTCTCCCAGACAACAGTTTACTGTTCCAGCCTGTCAATCATCCGGTGTTGGGATTGGGCGCATTGGCTGGCCGAACAGAAACCAGCCCGACTTTGCGTGTCGCACACACACACATGGGCTGGCATCCCACACACCACACCAGAATTTCACACAAAGCGGTGGGCAGCTGGGATTCCATATGCGTGAGAATGTCATAGAAGTCACATTAAGAAGGCACCTTGATGTTAGTTGCTAAGAGGCTATGAGTGTTATCTCCATTTAGGAGGACTTCTTCAAACAGAAAACTTAAAGGAAAGCCTGCTCAGACGTCAAAAGCGCATGCCAAAGTAAGATCAACTGACCATTTCCTGAGTTATCTTCAAGGATCTCGAAGATTTTTCGTACCACACTCATGGCTGACTCCTTGCATACAAGACGAATATCCGAGCCTGAGTATCCCTCAGTTAGCTGAAAAAGGGCAAAATAGCTTGCGGTGAGATTGCTCTGGAATGCTGCACAGGAGGTCATGAAATTCCTATAAGACATATAAGCGATGCAGTAGGCCGTTAGGGAGGCCAAGTACCTCAACTATCACCGTTACACAAGACGATCCGACCGAACCGACTTGTCTTCGCGACAGATGCTATGCGCGCATATTTTGCGCTGACAACGACAGTTCGATCGCCGCGAACGACGACACCTGCTGCTCACAGCACAGCAGACATGCTCAACATCTACTACACCCTCTCCTCCCCAACCCCGGTAACAAGACCCTGTCAGGGCGTGAATGTGGACGCAGTTGCTGACAGAGTTAAACAGTCCCTGTATGTGTGACATACACAAACTTATCTCTCCTTCACGTACCAGGCTGCTGTAGGGTCCGTTCGGATCTCGAATGGGTAGGTGCCACATGTAGAAGGAGCCATTACGGTTTGACTCTCAGTCCTAAGAAGGGTCGAGTTTTACCTCCAGTTGGCATCTGCATAGCGCAGCTGGATAAACGCATGCTACGAGTCGGCCTAGCCCGCGTTTCTGTGCGGCGTATCTACAGCGCACTCCATTGTGGGGGTCCGAAATAAATAAGTACTAGTTTGCACCTACTCTGCATCTGCACCGACCCTGGGCGTAGGCCGGCTTCCCAGCAAGTATCGCACGCATAAGTGTTTGTCCAGAAGTATCACTTCCTTCTTGGACTCGTGTCTGTGATGCAGAATTTCTATAGTGATCATCAGGTCGTTCCCTGACAACTCAACACCAGCGGACGAGATCGATAATTTGGCGTACGCTGACTGGCTCCGGTTAAACGTAGTTCACTCAAAGCTTCCGTGGACCTTCGCAACTGGTTTCAATTGTTCTCAGTGTGAATTTGCTTTTTCTGAAAGTCCTCCGCTGACCGCATTTCATCTTCTGCGCACCGAACACATAGCGTAATCTGCTCCAGCCCAGATGATGAAAACGCGATAAGTAGGACAATTATAAAAAAGCGATGTCGGGCGTCACAGTTCTTTCGCTTCCAGGGCAAAGAAAACGTCCTTTGTTCTCTGTAAATGTCGTCACCCATGGTAACCAGTGTTGCAATCAATTTTTATTGACTACAATACGGAGCTCGTTAACTAAGCAAGTCTAACTATTCCTAGGGGATTTAATGTAAACTTAATAAGGAGCAGCTGTCCGCTATAATTGTTACTGTTCGGAAGAAACTTAATTCTAACGCTCAGGCGTCTCCCCACTACAATATGAAATACTAAGCGTCCGCCTTGTTTACTTGAATAAGTTCCTTCCATAAGGACTGTAGGCAACATAAAAAATTAGATACCGTCTGCCCGTGTTATGGGCAACATACACACCAAATACCTCAGCGACACGATCATAGTCTATCTGCGTGTTCAATTCCAGTCCTCCAGGTTCCGAAGATGCCTGCTTCTGAGGGAGTAGGTTTTCAAACATCCGTTTTCGAGCTTCCTTGTTTGGCAAATCCACGATGATTCGCTTTTCCAGTCGTCTTAGCATAGCATGGTCCAGTTCCCTAAAAGTTCGAAAAAACAATGTCTACTTGTTTGTCGTCAGTAGATGTTAATGCTTCGTATATATCTAATACCGAGTTGAGCAACTAACCATGGTATATTGGATGCGGCCAGCAAAAAAACAAGGTCGTCTGATTTTGCCAAACCATCCATCTGGATAAGAAGTTCCGTCTTCATTCGACGCGATCCCTCGTGCTCCGTGGACCCACCTAGGGAACCGCAGCTGCCCTGCGACCCTCCTGTAGAGTCGCCTGCACCAAAGGAACCGCGTTGGGACATGAGGGAGTCAAGCTCATCAAGGAAGATTGTTGACGGGGCATGAAACCGAGCCAGTTCGAAGAGAACCTAAGAGATTACGAAGCGGAAATTATCCAATTTACATTTTTAGGCCTTTCTCGAGATAATATTTCGCCACCTAGCGGTTATGGCAGTGACGGGGGAGATGGTATGGAGGAGAGATCTTACCCTGACCAGTTTTTCCGAATCGCCTCGCCATTTGCTAACGATGGTTGAAGCGGATATGTTGAAGAAGGTGGTTTTACATTCCGTTGCAACAGCCTTTGCAAGCAACGTTTTGCCCGTCCCTTTTTGTCAAAAAAGTATTCCATTAGGGGATTATCCCTAGCGTTATTTTAAGTGGAACACGAAAAAAGGGGTTAAGTTACCTGGCGGACCGTAGAGAAGCAACCCCTTCCAGGGCGAAAGTATTCCAGTAAAGAGTTGTGGATACTACAATTAGAAAACAAGTACAATCAGTTATTTGAAAGACAACTGTATTACAGTGATATTTGCGCCCGCTCATGAAACGAAGGACACCGGATCAGCTGGAACGGGGTGCTGTAGGTCCTCGAGTAGAATATTATGCATGCATTTGTGATGAAACCCCAGGCGACTTGTCGGTCGGATAACCTGTTACTTCAAGTCCTTTTAGATCTATGAGGTCTACCTGCTTACGGGAAATGATAGTCCGACTTCATTATAATAGGAAGTATATGCTGAACGGAGTGGTCACTCTAACCTGGAGCCTGGTGATGTGAAAAGCCCGGCGATTATATGCCGCTAATGTCATCACGTTAGTATTACAGAACCACACGAATTATCCCAATTGTTCTGATCGTTTTCTAGCATTGCCTTTGACCTAAATTGTGTTTGTTCCGGTTGAAAAAGTCACCATCGAAGCAGAATGTTCAGCGAATAATATCAGGCGAGATGTTCCTTATAAATACGAGTGTTGAAACTTCTCTGAGCACGGTATTCGCTGCCACCGCCGCCGCTACCGCCATCACGATCATCGACATCGGCAGCCTCATAAAGTTTGTCGATATCATTATTATGATCCTCACCATAATCAAGATAGTTTTTATCACTAGCGGCACCGCCAACATTCTCAGGACAAAGAAAGAAAAATAACCACTACCAACAAACCAGTCACTGAACTGAAAATTCAGTGAATATTTTGGTTTTTGAGCGAATAAGACAGCCTCATAAGCACCCGCAGTCATACGTTTCTTACATCACAGCCATCTTTTAAACAGATGATGGAAAGAGGTATAAACTTGCAAAATGACAATCGTGCATTTGTTTTGGCTCACTGATAGCGGGTAAACAACCGCCTCCTTGACTAGGCGTTTAGCGGATTCCAAACCGATTATATCATTCCAGTGAACGTCCGGATTGTGAAGATAAATGTCCTAAAATAAAGATTACAATAGGTTTTTTCGTACCTAAAGACAGTTGTTCAGCGGAGTACTCTTGTCAATAACAAAAACCCTGAACTCGATTAATTTTATCTTAAGAGGCATCCTCGTTGGTGACGAGATCAGTTCTCTCATGAAAATGAGCAACATACTGTTTCGTACTTGACTCATCATATTTCATCAGGCACACGGAAAACGGTCGACCGAAACGCTTGCAACAGAACGGTTTTGTGTATTTCGAATGAGAATAGCCTTCAGCGAAGCACGCTTCGGACGCTCAAAAGGGCACAGCTTGACGTAATTTAGTTTTTGAATCTGATGGATGCGGATCCTACGGATCCTAATTACTCGCGGCCACCAAAGTTTTCTCTCGACCTGCTGTGCACTATTGAGGAAAAGCCCAGTTAAAACCCACTACAAGTCCTCCATATTCATTAATGAAGACATAATTATCTGTTGTAATTTTTTAATCTTACGTAAGTCGAAACTAAGCATCAGCTGTCGTAGTATGCCTGGCTAAATCCATCATTGGTAGAAACGTTAAAAAGTATTGTAAGTGTGTACATAAGTAGATATCTTTAAGAGACTAACATAGTAATTTTGATGATGAAGACCCGCAAGTCTAGAATTAAGAATAAGCCGTCCTAGTGAGAAAAAAATCCTTTTTATGAATATATCAGGACGCGTATTGGAGCAGATGTCGATAATTCTTAGCACTCCGTCTTTGCCTGAGGTTTTTGAAATAAGCTGACTTAAAAAGTGCGTTAACATACCCTTGAAATCGTAGCAGCAAACTCCCTCCATTCAGCCGAATAGCCGGCGTAGGAACCCAATGGTCTTAGCAATCTTTCCTAAGAAAAATGTGTAAGAAAAAGTCAGTATATTCGCACTTGTTTGGTTGGGCAATAGGATCAAAACATCAGGTTAAGTGGACAGAAGTTTTAAAATGGGAAGCTACCAGCACTGTCACTAACTATATCTCTGTCAAAATGGTACAGGAGCTCCAAATGTGGCTAAGAATGATTATGTTTAAGGCTAAGATACCACCTATATGAATTTGTAACGCACCTACAACTTGGTCAAACGGCTATTTTATCGCCTTCACGGCGTTAAAGAGAGGAGTTTGTTGAGATTTAAATTACTTTCAAACAGGCTGTTCTGTGCTGTATGCTCTTCCTACGCCATGCAGACTAGCCTCTAAAGCTCACCAGTGTGGGCAAAGTTTCGTCATCCATTATTTTAGATAAAGAAGCAAAATAAGTTGAATTAGCAATTGCAACATGAGAAGGCCCCTTCTGACCTGGTGTGGAATTTCTTCAGACTGACTCATTCGGTTTTCTTGATTAATGATTGCGCGGAAGTCAATTATTGGTCCAAATTTCTGCGACTTCCGAGTATCGTTGGAGATTGTGCCGTTCTGTACGACTGGGCACGGAGACGAGGCCGAAATCCCTTCTGCTACCAAATCCAATGTATTTGCCTTGGGCCACAAAGGCAAGGGCAAACTCGGTAAGATAAGACTTTATTTTTTGAGTATAGGACAGAAGCGATGCAAAACTCGAAGTGAGGAGACAAGCAAGCACACAATATTGAGTGGTCCTTTTGCACCCCCAAAAGCCCTGGACATATAAATTGGTTGATAAGCACACCTTTTCTAATCGTTGCTGTTTGTCGGACGGCGTTATATGAGGGTCAAACCCACCTACAGTTAAAAAGGTCTGACTTCAATTCGACCTCGGTAAAAGATATGATACAGGACAAAGCGATTCATTCAGTGTTATTGCATACCATTTCTCTATAACCATTTTTACTATAGGTCGACATCTGATACGTATGCAAAAGATAGCCAATATTTGAAACGGGGTACAAGCAGACGTAGTCATGATGTTTGCGAATGATCCGTTTATAAATGCTTTCCCAGCGCATATTGGCATATTAAGTCAAAAATAACTCTCGTTTTACTTTATAATAAGGTTTAAATACTTAATATTTTTAGTTTTTATTGGTTTTGACCGTAAAATGTCCTTATTAGGCTATAATAGATCAATGTTTAAGTCTACAGTGGAACGGACGTACCATGCCTTCTGAGGAGCTTGCAGAAACCCCCTTTACACTGGGTTGGGGGTTAGGTACAACGGTAGGGGAATTCGTAGAATTAGTGGACGAGCCGCCGATTTTCGGTAAAAACGTACTGTATTTGCTGGGGTTTGTAATAACATGATGTCTAACACAAACCTTTTCTTTCTTGTTCCGTTTTCGGAACCGGCAGAATTCTTAAGTTTTTCTGAGGCGCCTACAAGTATATCCAATATTTTTAAACTTACTAGCAACTTTCTTGGAAATCTTTGGATATTTATTGAATTTAACAAAATAAAAGCTTTCAAAATCCATCAATATAGTATCCAAGTCAATGTTGTCGCAGATCTCGTAGGCAGCAAAATCGAGATTTGTTTCATGAACTAATGCCTCAGCCGCTTGTAGAAAACTTAAATAAAATGCGTTCGCATGTTACTAACATACCCCTCGCTTTTTAAGTAATGCATTACTAAAAGAAGAAGATTCTTTTTTCGAGAGTCGGATTTGAGTTGATCCTAACTCCTGTATATAAAAGAAGAAAAGTTACTGCCTCTCGTGCCTTGTTGGCCGTACGAATCATTTGATAATTCAATTCTGTCATCTGATATTAATTTATTTAACTTTCCGAAGCGAGTTGAATCAAGCTCTGCCTCTAGTGCATCGCTTCAATGAGTAAAACAAATTTCCCCTACAGGTTCCGTTATTCTTTTACGACTTAAGGTAGAAAATTTAGAGTCCTATTTCATATCCCTATATTCCATGATATCTGGACATTTTAATGCAAGGATGTGGGTGCATTTATGGCCGATCCTTTGCAGCTAAGTTTTTAGCATTTCCCTAGGACAAAAATAGTAGTTCGGCATATGCAATGGTAGTAGGTAATTTACCTGGAATACACGGTCAGGAAACGGAGCAATGAGATACTGTAGGCATAAATCTCTCACAATATGCCTATCTGACAAGAAACCAATCAAACGAATACGAAGTGCGAGTTTGAAACTCGAACTGGATGTCGAAAATTGCCGAAAACAGAGACCATGGGGAGAAAAAATAAGTATGTTAGGTCTACTAATCTTCCGGTGTCATAAATACCATAGGACATTAAGGTCATTTGGATATTGTAATTTACAGTAGGAAAAGTTAACCAGATGAGTTTGGATAGTTTTAGCTTCATGAAGATCTTCATGGCTGCAAGAAGGTAGAGAAATGCGTCCGTCATTACTTAGCTGGCGCTCTTGGTCAATCATGAAAAATATGTTGAAGGTTGGCATCACAGGATACTCACTTCCGAGACTCCGTTTAGGCATTGTTCAAGGTGTCTTTGTTCTCAAAATAATCTTTGATTTTATCGTAATTGGTCCTTACAGGATTTCTCAGCAGTTGCAGACTAGCATCAGAACCAATTGGACGACCTTTCATGGCAAACTTGTCTTAAGAGTGTAAAACCAATTACTTTGACGTAAAAACGGTAGGCGTTTAGTTCGGCATAGTTCAGTATATGTAAGCGTAAGAGATAATGCCTTCGAGGATCCTACAGAACACTCTACATGCAATGTTTGAGTTCAAACGAACACGTTACTAAAATGACGTCCGTGACATATACTTTACACATAGCGCATATCAAATGTGCGGACTGCAACCCGTGCAACCTCACTTGTGGAGGGTAATGTGAAATATAATATACTAGTCATTCACACTAACGATAACCGCTGGTTTGATGTACCAAAACTCTCCTGCCTGGTTGTCCGATGTTCTTCAAGCAAATATATATAGATTGTTGTTTTAACATCTCGATTGGGCTTGTCACCGCTACTTTCTCGAGGAGTCCGTTCTAGGCGCCGAAAACTCGGCGTGAAAACGAATACCTTCGAACGTTCAGGTGGGATTGGGTCTTCGAAGTCTGAGTGGCCTTCCACAGGGGTTTGTTGTTGTGAGCAATACGAAGAAGTAGCATAAGTGCAGGGTACAGTTTTGATTCCTCAAAATCCCGCAGGTCTGCTCGAGATCTCTTCGGATCCGCCTGTACTCACAAACAAATAGGTTGAGCGTATCATGACGGTACTTATAAGATAAAGTCTTATGACTCTTCAAGATTTTAGTCACCCTTCTTTGGGCCTGTTCCAGAAATCTATAATCATTTTATCCAGGGTCGCAATGCCCGGATTGCATATTCTAGTTGCGAACGAGCAAAGGCTTTGTATGCTTTTCCAGATAGCTCCCTATCTATTTATATAAAAATTCTTTTAATGGCGGAAGTAACATCGGTTGCAATTTTATCTGCCCTGACGCGTTGAGAGGAGGGCATCAGAGACGGCGGGATGATCGTTCCGGGGTTCTTTGGTTCAAATAAACTTAACAGGCATCTTCCGTCAGATAAGCGTTGATTATCATCTTCATCTATTTTCCCTTTCTTTGTTCTGAGCTGCAGTGTGACGAATATCTCATGGCGAAACTTCAGCAACCATTTATCGAACTATTCACATAAGCGGTTTAGTCCTTCTTGTAGAGTCCACCCACAGTTATTGCATGCGATCTCTCGTCATAATTTGACGTCATTTGCAAACATGACTCCCTAGCAGTCAAGTCCATTCATACAGTCATTGGTATAAGTTAAATCGCCGAAGCACAGCTCACCTCGGCCGTATGGAAGGAGTGTCTTGAGGCTATAGAGACCCTTCGCAACAACGTTACTAAGACGCCACCGGAACAGCTTTCCTGTCAACTTATTTGTCCTCTTCTCCTGAAGAAGCCTGGCCTCAAGGACAACAACTTTCAGGTGTGTGTGTGTGTGTGTGTTCGTTCCCTTTTAGACAATCCGAGGAGAAACCGACCGGAACGGAGGACGGCGCCAGTGGCCCGGGAACTGGCACGCTACAAGGTGGACATCGCCGCACTCAGCGAGACCTGATTCTCCGACCAAGGTTAACTGGAGGAGGTGGGTGCCGGCTAAACCTTCTTCTGGATTGGTCGTCCCAAGACAGAGCGACGAGACGCGGGTGTCGCCTTCGCCATCCGGACCGACATCGTGGACGACTGCCCTGTTTGCCGCAGGGAATCAACGATCGCTTGATGAGCCTCCGCCTGCCGCTCCGACGGGGAGGCAAATTCGCCACCATCATCAGCGCCTACGCTCCGCCGATGAGCAGTCCCGAGGCCGCGAGAGACAAGTTCTACGAGGACCTGAACGCACTCCTGGCGACTGTGTCGAAGGCGGACAAGTTGATTGTCCTCGGTGACTTCAACGCCCGCGTCGGCACAGATCATGCTGCCTGGAGAAGTGTGCTGGGTCCCCATGGTCTCCGTGGCTCAAACGACAATGGCCTGCTGCTTCTCCGCACCTGCGCAGAACACCGCCTCATCCTGACGAATACCTTCTTCTGTCTGCCGGAGCAAGAGAAGGCCACCTGGAGGCATCCTCGGTCGCGCCAGTGGCATCTGCTGGACTATGTCCTCGTCCGGAGGCGAGATCAGCGGGACGTGCTGGTGACAAAGGCGATCGCGGGTGCTGACGGGTGGACCGACCATCGCCTCGTCATCTCGAAGATGCGTATTCGCCTACAGCCTCGCAGGAGACCACAAGGTAAGCGACCCCCAGGTAAGCTGAATGTTGCTTTGTTGTCTTTGCCTGCTCACCGTCTCCATTTCAGCAATGAGCTAGGTCAACGGCTAGACAAACTTCCTATCGCTGCCGCCGCAGACGCCCCCGATGCCGAGAACGCCTCCGTGGAGAACCGCCGGTGCCAACTGCGTGACACAGTCCAGACGACAGCGCTATCCGTCCTCGGTCGCGCACGCCGCCAACACCAGGACTGGTTGGACGACAACGACGCCGTCATTAGCAGTCTGCTCGCCGAGAAGAACCGCCTACACAAAGCCTACGTAGATCACCCCACTGAGGACAACAAAGCAGCCTTCTACCGCAGTCGCCGACAGCTTCAGCAACGACTGCGCGAGATGCAGGTCGCCTGGACTGCTCGCAAGGCCGAGGAGATCCAAGGGTACGCGGACCGTAACGAATGGAAGAACTTCTTCTCTGCGATCAAAGCTGTCTACGGTCCGCCGACGAAGGGCACCGCTCCTCTCCTCAGCGCCGACGGCAGCGCTCTCCTGACTGAGAAGACACAAATCCTGCAGCGATGGGCCGAGCATTTCCGAGGCGTTCTCAACCGCCCTTTCGCCATCTCCGACGCCGCCATCGAGCGTTTGCCGCAAGTTGAGACCAACGCGGACCTCGACCTCCCGCCATTTCTCCAGGAGACCATCAGGGCCGTGCAGCAGTTCTCTAGCGGGAAAGCACCCGGATCGGACGCAACCCCTGCTGGGGTCTACAAGCACGGAGGTCCCCAACTGATGGATCACCTGACTGCGCTCTTCCAGGAGATGTGGCGTCAAGGTGAAGTCCCGCAAGATTTCAAGTACGCAACAATCGTGCACCTATACAAGCGAAAAGGGAATCGTCAAGTCTGCGACAATCACCGTGGCATCTCCTTGCTGAACATCGCCGGGAAGATTTGCGCTCGCATCCTTCTCAACCGCCTCAATAACCATCTGGAACAGGGCCTTCTGCCGGAAAGCCAATGCGGCTTCCGTCGTCATCGTGGGACCACGGACATGATCTTCGCCGCCCGTCAACTTCAGGATATGTGCCAGGAGATGCGGACACACCCGTACTCTACCTTCGTGGACCTGACGAAAGCCTTCGACACGGTGAATCGTGAAGGACTTTGGAAGATCATGCAGAAATTCGGCTGTCCGGAGCGATTCACTCAGATGGTGCGTCAGCTGCACGACGGTATGATGGCGCGAGTCACGGACAACGGAGCTGTCTCAGAGGCATTCGCAGTGACCAATGGAGTGAAGCAGGGCTGCGTACTGGCGCCTACCCTCTTCAGTCTTATGTTCTTTGCCATGCTGATGGACGCGTACCGCGACGAACGCCCCGGGATCCGCATCGCCTACAGGACATACGGTCACCTCCTGAATCAACGGCGGATGCACTTCCAATCGCGCGTATCCACAACCACCGTCCACGAACTTCTCTTCGCCGATGACTGCGCCCTGAACCCCACCTCGGAAGAGGAGATGCAACGGACCATGGACCTATTCTCCGCCGCCTGCGAGAACTTTGGGCTGGTTATCAACACGCAGAAGACGGTGGTGATGCATCAACCGCCAACCAACTCAGCCACAGCCCCCAACGCGCCGCACATCAACGTGAATGGGACTCAACTTCAAGTGGTAGAGAACTTCCCGTACCTGGGCAGTACCCTCTCCCGCAACACCAAGATCGACGACGAAGTCGCCAACAGGATCTCGAAAGCCAGTCAAGCCTTCGGTCGCCTCCAAAGCACAGTTTGGAATCGCCACGGTCTTCAACTGAGCACGAAGCTGAAGATGTACAAGGCCGTCATCCTGCCGACGCTACTGTACGGAGCGGAGACTTGGACGGTGTACACGAGGCAGGCACGCCGACTGAACCACTTCCACCTCAGTTGTCTTCGTCGCATCCTGAGGCTGAACTGGCAGGATCGCATCCCCGACACTGATGTGCTGGAACAAACGGGAATGCTCAGCATCTACTCCATGCTAAGATAGATGCAGCTTCGCTGGAGCGGCCACCTAGTGCGCATGGACGACGAGCGACTACCCAAACGACTCTTCTACGGAGACGTCGTGACGGGTTCTCGCCGTCAAGGAGGCCAGATTCACCGTTACAAGGATACTCTGAAGTCCTCCCTGAAGCGTCTGCAAATAAACCTGACCAACTGGGAAGAGCTCGCCTGCAATCGACTGACCTGGAGGAGGACAATGAAGACAGGCTCTGCGATCTACGAAGCCAATCGCATCGCTGCCGCCAAAGCGAAACGTGAAGCCCGCAAATCACAACTTCGACCAATACGCAACGCCGCCGCACAACCGCTTCCAACGTGTCCTCGATGTCAACAGACATTCCGGGCTCGAATCGGACTTGTTGGACAACTTCAGATCAACTGTGCCTCTTGAACTGCTCCAGCCACCGTCCCCCCGCCCGCCTCTTCCTCGTCCTCTCTGCCGCCAAATAACTCTGACATTTTCTCCTCCTCCTCCTCCTCCTCCTCCTCCTCCTCCCTCTCCTCCTCCATCACTGCCCCAACGGCGAACGCTCAGGCGGCCGTCTCGCACATCACCAACCGCGACACAACAACAGACACCACCCCCACCTCTCCCGACTCTAACGATTAGGACCAGGACTACATCTGCCCTCACTGCGACCGCACCTTCACCTCACACATCGGCCTGGTCGGTCACTTGCGAATCCATCGCACAGAGACTGGCGAGCCAATGCCTGGAGCACCAACCTATACCCACCGCACTCGCCTCCACTGCCCACATTGCCCTTGCACCTTCAGGCATCGCATGGGCCTATTTGGCCACATGCGCATCCACGAGAGCGGCATTGACCACACTCCCGACACACCCACGACATCCAACACATCCACCACGCCCAGCCCCATCCTCGCTCCACCGCCACACGCGCCTATCATCATCATCACCACCACCACCACCACCACCTCATATTAGACTTACCGACTGACAGTTGTTCGCTCTTGTTCTGTACCAATCCTTGCGAATGGAGCTTATTTTGGCCATTTGACAATGAAAGGGGAGAGGTTCTCGATCAAAGAACGCCTAAAAATAATCGATCGCGGTCTAGACAGTTCGCAAGGAAGCTACTTCAGAACTTTTACCAGCATTTTGTTCAGCGCCAGAGACTTACGACTCTTAAGCCTATGAATTTCCTTCCTCACATCTTCTTTCATGAACTCGATGTCTCGATTACTGCGTCGTTAATTAAGGTCAAGAGGTCGGCCTTGTGAAAGTCAGTTTCATCTATGTAAACGAAGGCGAAAAGTGACTTGGACGTTCGGTCTTATCGTCATTTTCGGTAATTCCCTCATTGTGTTCTCCTTCCAACACAGCCACCGTTTGTTTGTCCTTTAGCTTACCGCTGATGTAGGTGAAGAGTACTTTTGGCTTATCAACTGCTCGTCCCATAATTCTTGTTTTTTACCCCTCTCAAGACTTACGGATAATTGTATATGTATATGTATATATTGAAGGGTTACAGGCAGAGCCCTTGATGACCCTATTTATGTACAGTGCTTTCGCAGATTCATACTCAAAAATAAAATAAAATTGCAGGCACTTAAAATGTGATTGGGTCACAGTTCAATCGTAATCATAAAGTAGTGCATAGGGTCACTGTAAATTGGTGCGGAAGATTGTATATGACAGATTTTACAAAACTGGCTGTGCATAGTCATGCTGTACAAGCCGATTTCTGTTGAAAACTAGACGAGCAAGTTTTCGTTTAAACACACAAACTGTGTCAGCCGTCACCATCTCGCTTGGAAGCGAGTTCCACGGCCTGACAACCCGCTGGCTGAATGAAAATTTTCGTCGGTCTAAACGCGTGCGCTCATTCCCGACTTTGTATGCATGGCCGCGTAGTTGGTTTGTACGGGCGAACTCAAAGAAGTCCTCTGCTCTTAATGAGCAACCCTGGCCGCGAACAATCCGGAACGTCCAGAGTAGACTGCAGTTTATTTGTCTATACGAGAGAGGGAAAAGGCCAAGGAAATTCAGCCTCTCCTGATAAGACAAATGCTTTAGACCGTCGACCATCTTTGTCGCTCTGCGTTGCACATGTTCGAGTAAGTTGATATCCTTCCTCATCCATGGTGAAGCTGCTGGCATTCCATACTCTAGATGAGGTCTTACAAAGACACCAAAGAGTCTTTCGAAAAGTTCAGGAGGAAATATTTTAAATGTACGTCTGATCCAGTGTAGAGTACTAGTTGCCTTCTGGACCATCTTTCTACAGTGTTCTGATGGGGATAGATTTGTGGTCGTCCATACACCCAGATCTCTGTGTCTTTCCACAGTTTCTAACCTCGTCCCGTCAATATAGTACTGGTGTTTGGGAGAGGCATTGCGGCCGGTGTTCAGGTGCAAAACCACGCATTTGGACACGTTAAACTTCATCTCGTTCAGCTTCCGGTAAAACTGTTCGTTATGCACAGGAAGTTTCGCTGCATTATATCGCTTCCAAAGTTTCTTTCTTTTTTCTATCTCTGTCCTTATATTTCTCGTTAGCCAAGGGTAACTATTCGTCATTTCAGCTCTTGTTAACGAGGAGTTTCGATGCATGACGTTATTTATAACTCCTCCAACAATGCTCCAATCGACATCCGGTTGACCGGTAAAAACCTCCGCCAATTTGGAAACAATAGTTTACTTCTCCTTGTTGCGAACTTGTTTCGTTAGTAATTAAGCCGATTCTCAGTGTTCCCCATTTGCTGGCTGTATGAGCAGTAGTCCTAAAACAGCATGACCTGCCCAGTCTTACTCTTTATTGGATTTTTTCAAGGACGAGGTCCAGACAATTTGCCTTTCGTGTCTTTTTGATTCTGATTTGAACATGACATTTTGTAAGAGAAAGAGATTAGTTGGGAGTTTTAAGTGCCTGAACTCAAAGAAACTACGCAAAACGTTTACCGACAAACAGTCCCGGTCTATGGTCGATACGTTGAAATCTACAGCTATCAGTGCTTCTTGTTTTTGAGATACCTCTATAACCCACAAAAACCTTTCCTTAGCAACCTCTGGGGTTTGATTGGACAGCTTGTACGCGGCCAGATTTTGTTCCCCACATCTCTCAGGTTTTGGCCAGAGTGCTTCGCAATTGCATGAGCAAACAAGTCTGCGTTCAAGTGCGGTGATTGCCACGCCTCCCTCTTTTTATGCGGTCGATCTCTACGGAATAGTTTGTGACCATAGACGGCAACTTCGCCACCAAATATTTCATCCTGCAACCGACTTTCTGTAATGAAAATGAAATCCGGATGCATACCTGATACCCATACTGTTAGTTCATCTGGTTTTTGGAACAAACTCCGTGCATTCGTATAAAGGAGGTGGAGTTTCGCACGGATAGATTTTAGGACAGCATCTGGGTCGAGTGGCTTATCTAGTCCACTATGTCTATGTATTAAGTGCGATCCGCGCGAGGGCCCCGTAGCAGTTTTACGTATCAATAAACACGTATTGATAGTTATTAGGAAATCGAACGATTTGAATTCAAAGGAGGACGTTTGTTGAGAGGCGGCTGTCACGGAATCAATGTCGCACAAGAAATTACTTGGTTCAAGGACTTCTGCGTAGTCTTCTGAGAACACTGTGGGTGGCCTTGCATGCCTACATCACATCCCTCCGGACTCATCCATCAGGCCTCCTTTTAACTAACCGGGCCGCCCCTTGTTGGCTCATCAACCAGGAAAACATTTTATTGTGTAATTGTATTAGCCTGATGAGATCTATCAGACATACATATATGTTCTCCAAAGGTTCTTTCGAACTCGTCACTTAGAATATTTCGTGAAAGAGGACAAGGCTGATTTTACCTTGCTTAACTTCCGGGGAAATTAATGTGCGGGCTTGAAGCAAATTATTAGGAGCAAACCTTTTCAGGCACGGTCCGAAGGTTGATATGAATGTTTTAACTGAGATCAATCAGCTACTGTGGAATAACCGCGTAATATTCACAAACTGCCAACAGATAGCAAGTAGTATACAATTGTGTATTTAATTACTATACTGACACCACAGGTACTAGCCAAAAGCCCAGACACGCGTGTTTCGCCAGTCTCCCTCCCGAAGAGGTTTGTTCCGGAGAAGCTGCTCCAAGCTCACGCATTCCTTCCCGCGGAAATTAAACACGGCGAGGTGAAACTGGGGTCCATATAGCAGAAAACACACATTAAAGCTCAGAGGACCCACTGTTGCCCGAACCCCTTGCAGCTGTGTCAGACAGCTGCACAAGATCGGCGAAACACGCGTGTCTGGCTTTTAGCTAGTACCTGTGTTGTCAGCATGATGAATAATTACACAATTGTAGATCTTATTTTCTCCGAAAAACAAGACCGCTTAGCAGGGAAAGAGGTAATGGAAGAAACCGCTTCGAAAAGTTGCCGCTCACTGTTTAGCTAAAGTGCACGCGAACACACTTTTAGATCACGCGGTCGGACCACGTAGATGTCGTCAGTAAATGCGCACGCGATCTCCGTCGTTGATTGCGATTCAGAACAATTCACGAGCATTGAGATTCTCGCCTACTGCCAGTAAATGAGCATACCACTTTGTCATTGTGCCTTTAAAACCGCGCTTGATCGATCAGTTTATAATCTGTCGGTTTGATTTGCTGATGTGTCTGTCGTTAAAAATGGATCCTATATCTTCTAATCTGTGTGTCTGTTACTTAACAGTTTGTGTCAGTAGAGGTGGCATTCACTGACTTATTCAGATTTTGCCTTCGATCTCCAAGCTAGAGACAGAAATGGATACTGTCAACAATAAGCTCGATTAGGTGTTTATGTTCAAGCCGGGACCGGTAGATTTTTGTCTCTGAAGTCTTGCGTTTATTTTCGATGAAAAAAAGTGCACAAGAAGGGGAGTTTCTTACAGATGTGAATGAAAATGACACCATATAAATATATATTGCTTATGAGCAGTAGTAAAGTGCAGAAAAAAAACAGATTTTTCCAAGGAGGCAGAAGGACAAAACCGATCCACTGCTGATCGGTCCTGTATACAATGGCATCGCGTCCACAGCAAGCGCAAACTAGCAGAAAACCGAGGGAATGTTGTCTTCTGTTAAAATCCGATACATGCCAAGATAACGGTCAGGATAAACACGCCTGCCTAAAATAACAAAGTAATAAACACGCGGTAACATCCATACATCCGGATAAGAAATTACGGGAGACATCGCTATATGAATTACTTCATTCTTTACTGATTTCTTTCTTGCAACCTTGATTGCAACGTAACCGACATTTAAAAAGCATTGATCCGCTGGGAAAACCCTGCCACTTCAAATATTGAGGGCACAGAAGGACCTTGCGTCGCATAAGAAAGTCTTGATGGAAGAACAAAAGAGACGGAGACTTGACGGAGACGTTTGACGATGCTCTTTGGGGTCAGACACGGAAATAGGTGCCCCAGCATTACAGGTAACCTCGCCTAGATTCTAGGAGTACCTACTCCCGTGTCCCAACCTACAGTAAGTGTCCTAACTCATGAACTGTTAACCGGAATTCTGAAATGCATTTTCCTTTCAAAATGATTGCTTAAATAAGGTTGACTTATAAGTCATCTTGCAGCATAATTCTATAATAATTCAGTTACCTCGAGGTGCCAGTTTTTGAGCGAATTCCTTTCCGGTCGCATTCAAAATCCACACTCTATAGAAGTGAATACTTAAGGAGCATGAATTTTTCTCATCGACTTCCGACGCCCTTCAAAATTCAATTATGATTCACGGAAAACATGCATAAAAATATTCGTTCTTCTACTCGTTCGGTAGCGAATTATGTCTTCTTCCAGCGTTATACTCGAAGGAAGGGTATAATTCGATTTTAGAAAGTTTCTAATTGTGAGATTTTTTAATACCATGAAATGCCCGTCCATAAACATCGTATTTTTGCATTTACTAATGCCGCTTGTAAAGTTTAAAATAGGGCTCAAATTCAGTGCTAAATTTTGTGAATCCCATATGGTTTCCTTTTAGTACCGTAGAGGAATGTATGGTTTTCCGTATGCGGAACATATACGGCTTGTAGTTTGGAAACCGCAAATGCAAGTGTAACGACAGATCGTGTTCAAAATTATTCGACGTTTTTGAAAATCGAATTATACCCCTTCTTCGAGCGCAACATTGGGAGAAAACATAATTTTCTACCAAATAAGTAAGAGAATGAGTATTTTATGCCTATTTACTGTGAGATATATTTGGATTTTTGAGGGCATTGCAGAACAGTGACAAAAATTCATGCTTCTTAAGTAGTCATTCTTGAGAATGTGGTCCTCACATTCGGCCGGAAAGAACTTCATTCGAAAATCGGCATCTCAAGTTAACTGAATTTTTATATAATTATGCTGCAAGATAATTAATTTTACAACCCTACTTAAGTAGTCTTTTTGAAACGAAAGCGTATTTCAGAATTTCGGCTAACATTTCATGAGTTAGCTCACCTATTTTAAGTCCCAACCCTCCCCCTGGAATCTAGGTCAAGGCCATTTGTAAAACTGGGGGTCCCTGGCCAACCCTCTCCGGGTCCTACAATTTCAAACATTTCGTGAATATATTCGCGTATTCCCCTGCCTTATGCCATCAGCGATGACTGTCTAATGCATGCTGACAGCAGTCACACCACACACGAATGTTTGACAGTGCTACTTTAGACTGTTTTAAAGTTGCGAAAATTCTCATTGAACAATCCAGAAGAGCATTTGATGAGCGTACGCGTGCTTTCAATAAATTCTCATCGAGCCGTTTCACGGACCTTCTCGGCAGCAAGAGTTGAAGTATTGTTTTCGACCAACCTTGTCCTACGCGGGGAAGGAAAGGATAGGCTATTAGTTCAGACCACCTCCATGCGCATCTACTCCTTTACTTTCTTCTGTGGAGCAGGCTATATTGGTCGTACCAGTCGGCGCCTATCCACAAGAATACGAGAACACCTGCCGGCATGGCTGAGGAAGGGTGAAGTAAAGAGCATACGCAGCTCCATCTCTGCACACATGGTTGATTCTGGATATCGTTTGAATCCAAACGAAGCCTTTCGTGTGATTTACAAGGTTCCACCTAACTAGCCTAAACGACTGGTTCAGCGCGTTCTAGCAACAGCGGAAGCGACTGCCATCAGGCTGCAGAGGCCGGTCCTGTGCGTGCTGGAGGACCTTTTGCACGCTCCGCGTCTACCGTGGGTAAGTATCGATTAATTGTCTGCATATCTCTGCGCCCCGCTCCCCTCCTCCTTGTGACACTGCTCTACCTAACCCTCACTGTCACTCTCTCTTCTCCTCCCCTAGCCCCTTATTCAAATACCCCGCCTGTATGAAAAGACGAACTTTAATCGATTGCTCTTATCGCTCGCACGTTTAAGTTCGTACCTCGTTCCCATATAAGTGTGCTCGCCCATCGAGAATTTATCGAAAGCACGCGCATGCTCGCCAAATGCTCTTCTGAAATGTTGCTTTAGACAAATTCTTGAATTCATAACAACTTCCACTGACCTAAGCTGAAGTGACTTGGGAAAGTACAGTCACGAGTAAGCATTGAACGTTCAGCCGATCATGGCTGTGTTATCCTGCTCCTGTGGAGCGGGATATATTGGCCGTACAACGAGGCGTCTGGTAAAGAGAATACGCGAACAAATGCCCACCTGGCTAGGTAGAGCTGAAAATCGATCGATTTCGAGTTCAATTCTCGCACACCTAATCGATACGAACCACCAAGTCGACGTTAAAGAAGCCTTTAAAGTTATCTACCGGGCACTGGCACAGACGGGTTCTGGCCACAGCCGAAGCAGTGGCCATTCGAATAGCGGACCCAGCACTCTGTTGTCAGAAGGCGCTTACAATCTAACCGGAACCCCCCTCCATTCTCCCCCCCCCCCTATCCAAATCCACAGGTCCTCAACACGCTGACTCCGTCATGCAGGCGGCGTGGGAACGTGAAGTCCGATTAACACTGTCTCTGCGGCGCATTTATATACTGCTTACAATTAGAATGATCATTACCCATGTAAATGTACCGGCCTGATGATGAGTTACCGAAAACATATGTTCGTCAACTGAATCTTCAATCGTAATATGGAAATTATCTCAGAACTTAGGCATAATACTCAAGAACATGTACCCCTCCTATTCCGGCACCAAAAGATGTTTTGTTCACAGGTTCACACATCCTCCTCCTCCTCCTCCTCCTCCTCCTCCTCCTCATCATCATCATCATCAAATCCTGGGGTTTTTGCTGTCACATTTAAATGGGGCTTTTATTTGGACTTGCCTAATTTACCCATTTCGCTAGTCAACCGTTTTCCATGGACGCAAATCCAAACTGTAAGACATGATTAGGGGAATTTTCTATGTTCTGGGACGAGATTAAATCAGCCAGAGCACTATCCCTGTCTGATCAGGCTGGTCATAAGTTCTCGTTTTAGGTAGTTTGGCTTTAAGGACTATGTGCGTATGTTGTGTCCCGATTCAGCAAACCATGGACCTCGCAGTCTGGTGTACGCTGGCAGTACTCTGGCACCTGATTCCCTGTTCTATTGACAGAGTTCTCATCCGAGGCTTGGGCTTCAATTAATTTTCGGCCTGTTTTGTTTCCGGTGTGGACAACTATTTTCGTGGCTGCGAAGTTACACTCGTGACCCATTTCGTAGGTGTGGGTGGCCAGTTGTGATAATGCGTCGCCTCGTCGCACGGTCAGCTTATGTTCGTCTATGCGCGATCCGAGCATGCGTCCGGTCTGCCCTGTGTAGTAAGAAGGACAATTTTGACACGGTATGCGATACACAACTCCAGATTGCTCTTCAGGCTTTAACCGGTCTTTAATTTTCATGACCCTATTGCGCATGGTGACTGTGGGGTGGTGTGCAATTCCAACACCTAACTCTGCAACAATGCGTCCGGTCGCTTCTGAAACGCTCTTGATGTATGGCAGAGAATGCCATATCGTCGGTGATATTGATGTTCGAGTCCTCAGGAGGCGACTGAATAGGCAGCGAGTTATGAATGCCCTCAGATAGCCATTTTGCACAAACTGGTCGCGGAGATGACGGGCCTCACGTGCTATGTCCTCCGGTTTTCTGCAATGAGTTTGGACCCATTTGAAGAGCGTACTCACGCAGCTTCGTTTGTGAGCCACCGGAATTGTGTGGTGTTCGTTGCCGTCCTATAAGCTGTTGTTTCAAGTTCACCGTTAAGGTTTCGTCTGACAAGCACATCCAGGAAGGACAATTGCTGTTCCTGTACTTCCTCCCTCGTGAATTTTATATCAGGGAAGACTGTGTTGAGCAGGTTGTGGAAATGTTGCAGCATGTCCTTCTTTACGACAAAAAACGTGTCGTCTAAGTAACAGCGCCAAAATACCGGCTCATGTTGGATGAGGGCAAAGCTCAGGACAATAAACAAAATGTTCCGGTGCTCGACCCCTGTTCTTTGAACTGAAGTCCACCGTCCATCATGGAATAACCGCATATTATTCGCGGTATACCCACAGACGGTCAGTAGCAATCAAACCCTGGAGGATTTTACCCTACTAACAACAGAGGTACTAGTATAGTGGCAATTATGCCAACAGTTTAGAAAAAGTGATAACTTTGTGCAAAGGCGTCGGAGGGCGTGTCCCTTACCTGTATACCGATGCCGACCGCGAAGCAGATAATTATGATGTTAATCCAGCTGGTGAATTCTACGGACAGCGGCGTGTAGCAGCCAGTGTAGTAGAAGCTATTTACAACCGTCTGTTGTTTTGCGCAGGTGGAATCAACGAGATTTTTGTTTCCATCCAAGTAGCAACAAACGACTAAAAGGAAGCATGAGTGGAAAGTAAGTACACCTTTGAGGATTGGCCAATCTCACCGGAGTGACATTCGACTGGTTGCAGATAATAATCGAAATGCATAAGGATCAACTGTCCGCAGCCACTTGGCATGTTATGAAGAAGAAGAAGATATGCTTAAAGGAAAACACTTCAACTAGGCATAGACCGCTGGGGCCGGACTTGCTATAATTTTTTCAGCCATTTGTCAAGGTTTCACTCTACTGCATAGAAGTCTCTCAAGGTCACACAGGGGTGGTATTCATCGATCTGTCCTGCTTTTTGGACGGACACCGGGTTTCTGTTTTGACTTGAGACTACCAATATGGACCTGGCAGCGGTCCCGAAATGGAGAGCCATCGATAGTCAAGGCGCGTTAACTACAAGGACAGTCACGTTTTTGCCTTGATCTAACCTTGGGTCATCACTACGGAGCGTGGGGGGGGGGTTGTTTAAATGTCCAGAAGGGGAAAACTTCACCTCCTCGTGTTGTTCGGCATTCCTCCTAAATTGTGGATTGGTATTTGGTATACGACTCCCTATGAGGTCTTTAGATCGAAGTAACAAGACAATACGCAACGTCCGAAGTTCCTTCTGCAAGGAGGAGGAGGAGGAGGATGAGGAGGAGGAGGAGGAGGAGGAAGAAGAAGAAGAAGAAGAAGAAGAAGAAGAAGAAGAAGAAGAAGAAGAAGAAGAAGTGGGAACGTTGACCCAACGACACGACATAATGATGCGGAACAGCGGAATACAGAGAAGCCGCCAAGGTGGACAGGAAAGGTGAAGTTTGTCAACTGACAGATAAACTGAATGTGATATTCAAGCGACAATTTATGTTATCTCAAAAAGGCAATTAGTGTACCCAAATTAAGCAACACTGCTTTCGTAAGAACCAGTAGGCAGTGATAAACAATGTGCAAAGTTGGGTCGCATATTGCGTCCTTTCCCGCACTTTTACTCCTTACTGTTTTATAAGATTAACAAATTATAAATAAGACCAAACAGAATGATTTCTTAAGTGTCGCCCGGTGCAATAATGTCAAGTTTTATATTTTAACTTAGATATTGGAGGCAGAAAAGATCTAGCACTTTGCATACGCGTATTTCATCCCCCTATGGTTTTCCCAACCAGCAAAGGAAGCATGATAACTGCACGGAAAGTGAGTTAGGACTTTTCTTATTTTACGAATTGAAACCAATTTTCGTCTTGTTTTCTAAGGAGACAAACGATGCCCAAAAGGCCCTGTAATAAACCCACTCTATTTTATGTAGATTTGCCGAACTTAAAAGCGTCACGGGAGGAGGAAAACTCCAGTAAGTCAAGGTAAAGGGAAGTAGTTTGGTATGAGGAGGGTAGTGTTTGTGATGAGGCGGAGGTGGAAGAGGAAGAGGAGGAGGAGGAGGAGGAGGAGGAGGAGGGGGAGGAGGAGGAGGGGGAGGAGGAGGGGGTGACGATAAGCGTAGTTATTGTGCTAACGAGAGTATCGTAAATGGTGACAAAGGGGTTGAGCACAGGAATATGGGCCCTCCTTCGCACCGCAGACGGTTTTGCCATAAATTCCAAGGGCTTTGGCGTTAGGATTGGGAGTACGTCTAGGTCAGGGCCAGGAGGGCTAGGGTACATGTTGAGGTTGGGGTCAGAAATACAGTTAGAATTCCCTTGGGATTTGGCTTGAGGCAACCCGTAAAACTGGGGGGATTCACGTTCCCGGACCCGACAGGCAAGAGTTCTCCTGGACCGGAGTTGCCGGTTTAGCAGTAATTGGGCTCTTAGCAGCAGCGGCAGCAGCAGCAACATCAGCAACAGTGACAACATTACAAGGATTAGAACTGAGTTGAGACCCACTCTGTCGACTGTGACAGTAACATTGATCAAAGTGGCAGTAACAGTTTAAACGCTAGTGGTCGTCGAAGAAATTGAAACAGAAGGCGAAGCTGCGATCACTGGAACAAGAAGTTTATTGGCTTGACGTTTCGCATTCGCACTCGACAGTCGCAGATAAGGGTAATGGTTGCACAAGGAGTGCAGTATTTATAGTACGTATTGGCCGTGGCACCAAATTCGTTCTATAATCAACCTCTCTCGCGATTACCGCTGGGGTCATAATTGATTCGATGGTGGCTTGTCAGTCAGCGTCCGAGTCGTTAATGGCCGCGATTTCGTCATTCGCGTTGGATGCTGGTGTGACGATGGTTCGGCAAATTGGCTCACTGTCACTGGGATTATTGCTCGCCGGCGCCCTTCACACGTGACTGATTCCCCTGCCTAGGGAAAATCTCAGTATGGAATTTTGAACCGGGAGGTCATTGCGCTTGTTGATGGATTGCGTGCTATAAATACTGCACTCCTTGTACTACCATCACCTTTATCTGCGAATGTCTCTGATGATGGGTTCGAGTGAGAATCCGAAACGTCAGGCCAATAAGTTTCTAATTCCAGTGCTCGCATCTTCGTCTTCTGAACTGCTACCTGGAACTCGCCTGTTCGCTTCAATCAGCACCTTGTCTGTGCGCTCCTTAATGTTCCTGCTGATGGATTGCGGGCCTCAGAACCACGACTCGAGCAGCCCGCGGCTCACGCGGTTGTCACCCCTTGCGAGGATTTTGGCCTCTTAAAACTTGAAAATATGGCCGGGTCCTGTCGAATGGGCCGCCACCTAAGAGCTAGCGTCTCCCCACCTCGCTGCTGCTGCGTGCTCGGCAATTCGCGTACTGAGTAATCTACCAGTTTCTTCGACGTAGTTGCTTTGCCCGAAACTGCGCCAGATCCGGTAAACGACCCCTGACGTTTCCTGCCGTGGCAGTGGGTCTTTCAGCCTCATTCAACGGAGCAGGGGAATCAGTCACGTGTGAAGGGCGCCGGCGAGCAATAATCCCAGTGACAGTGAGCCAATCTGCCGAACAATGTTCACACCAGCATCCAACACGGATGACGAAATCGCGGCCATTAACGACTCAGACGCTGACTGACAAGCCACCGTCACATCAATTATGACCCCAGCGTGATCGCGAGAGATGCTGATTTTAGTACGAATTTGGTGCCACGGCAACTACGTACTATAATTACGGCACTCTTTGTGCCACCATTACTCTTATCTGCGACTGTCTTTGATGATGGGTTCGAGTGAGAATGCGAAACGTCAGGCCAATAAACTTCCTGTTCCAGTGATCGCATTTTAATCTTCTGAAGTGCTTCCTGAAATTTGCCTGTTCGCTTCTATCAGAAATTGGAACACGCAATATTAGGCAGTAGCGCCAAAAGTGGTGTTATTGATGCTTCCTGCTTTGATTATAGAGAATTTAATTATTTATATTTTAGTGTTTGTTATTCAAGCGAGAGCACCAGCGCTGACAGCCCATAAAAGTTGCCAGATAAGTATAAGTCAAAGTTGCACTGCGAGTCATAGAAGGCTTTACTGTAAGAAAGAAAGTTTCCTCTTGATTACTTTGATTGGACAAGGACTAAAGTGTGTTGCAGCGTACGGATTACGTCACACTTGTCAGGGCAAAAAAAGCCAAAGATGAGAAAACGACTTAGGTGACATTTATCACGAGGTAATTCGTTTGCCTCCTAGCTAAGTCAGTGGTTACAGAGGAGTTCCCAGTAAAGTGCCTTTTTGGACCTTTTATCACCGGCCATGACAAAATTTTCGTCACATGAACTACTCTTTCGCAATAACACAACGCAGTGGAATATTTTGTGAGTGGAGCAGACCGTTAATTCATCTTGTGTGAACACTCAAGCAAATATCTCTTCGTCATCTCGGGATCGTTACGGGTTACATGAATTCACAAGTAAGAATATATCAGTAAGTAGCAAAACGACGCCTCTTGGATACACAAAGACGTTGGAATTTGCTTCGTAGTTTCCTTTTTTGGATAAATTCTCGCCCTTTAAATCAGGCTGTCAACTGTCCATCACAGACGTATCATGAACATTCCAAACAGTCCGACATAGGAGGGTGCACTCAGCCGATTAATCTTGAACTGTAATAAAGGCTTATGGACCTCAAAGCCTTGTAATGCCGCACTTTGCTGATCAAGGCTTATAGAAGAAAACAGTGGATACCATATACCCGTTATCCCACTTCCATCTCATCCATGTTTAAAAGATCAGAGTTCTTATAAAAGAGGTAAAATCTTGGTGTCTAGACTCACCCATATTGATTCCGTTAAAATCGGCCCCACTATTCAGACCGCAGCACTGCGCCTGAAATGGAGCAACAACAGTTATGCGCAACTAGGTGATTGCGAAGCAGCACACTTCATGCCTACCAAATCCTGATAAGTTGCCTAAGATACTGCGCTTAGGGGTTGATTACTTAGCCACTGTTATGGTTTTTGCCTGTTGGCTTGTCCCCTGATTTGCTTTATCATTTCGCTTTGATGTTCCAGTTCTTGTTCATTGTGAAAAAGAAATCGCGAACTTGTGGGCAGTACTTCTTTTAAGCACACACACGCCTAATGCTCTAGTGGCCTGTCCGCTATCAGCACCGGATAATTGAGATATTCGCGTTGAAATGACTTCGCTGTACCCCATCTCCGAGTCCTTGTGAAATGCAGTTATTGTCGCTTTTTAATTTCCTCGGAAATTATGTACGAAGTTGGAGTGGACCACTTTATTCAAGGTCTATAGGCTCAGACCCAGAATGTTATGAATGAATATTTGGGCCAAAGTCCATCAGCCACAGCGGGTAACCGCGTAATATTCATTAACTGTCGACAGACAGCTAGTAGTGTACTTGAGGGTAAGGTGATACCATATTAACAGCACAGGTACTAGCCAAAAGCAAATACACGCGTGTTTCGCCGATATTCTGCCGCGAGAGGTCCTGCTCGTCAATGGGTCCCCCAGCATTCCCCGTGTGTTTTCTGGTAGATACTCCATTTTAGAGATTGTCGTTCTTTTATTTCCTCAGAAATTATCTGAGGATCTTTCTGATCTACCCTAACTTCGTAGATAATTTCTGAGGAAATTAAACAGCGACAAATTCTAAATTGGAGTATCTACCAGAAAACACGCGAGGAATGCTGGGGGACCCACTGACGAGCCGAGCCCCTCGCAGCTGCACCATGCAGCGGCAAAACACCGGCGAAACGCGTGTATGGGCTTTTGGCTAGTACCTGTGTTATTAATATGGCATCACCTTACCCTAAAATGTGGTTACTGTTTCCTCGACTGCCATAGTCCCAATTGCGTCTTTTAGCCGTCCCTCCCCCCCCCGCGGACTCCGATCACTTGCTAATCCCCGTCTTCATAACATTTCTGGCCGGTAGGACTCACATATATGGCTGCCTAGACAGGACACGAGAATAGGAACCGCCTGCAATACGGGTGGCTTTGAAGCAACTTCCAGGGAGTTTTGGGTTAAGTTAAGTACTAGGTTTAGAGCTAGATTTAAAGTCAACGGTAAGGTAAGTTAGGGGCAAGTTTAGAGTTAGCGCAGGGGCTACTGTTAACTGCAGAGTTAAGGTTTAGGGTAGGGTTTGAGTCAAGATTAAGGCAACGGTTAAGTTTTATATTAGGGTTATTGTCAGGGTTAGGACACGGAAATATTTCGTCCTCTCCGGAATTATGCGCATTTCCACCTTTACTACTCCGGGGGGATGGGGTGGGGAGAACCTATTTTCATGCCCTGTTTGGAGAGTCACATGATTCAATCCTATCTTCTAGCCAATAAGTGAGTGTTTGCTTTCGTTCTACGCACAGCCGCACTAGTAACCGTCAACTGGAATGATGCCAACCTACAGGGAGGTCAGTCCTCAGAGAAAGGCTGTGTTTTCTTTGGTGGGTGTTAAGTGGGCAAGGCTTAAGTTGACAGTTGCCTTGGTTTCGTCTTATAAAGAGGTGGAAGTAAGCCTCCCGGGCACCAGTTGACTGGGCGGGTTCCTACATCAAAGCGCGAAGCCTGCGTATCCACCGGTTTGGTTTACGAGCAGGACAAAGTGCGAACGTGCTTCGTTTTGTCTTGGAGGTACAGTCAAGAGTTCTCAAAGGAAATAGGGTAGAGGGCAAGAAATCAATAGTTGAAACTAACTAACAACCACGACACTGTGGATTCCCGACGTTGCAGAACGTTGGGCGGGTAGCCTGCGCCAAATGTGATTAAACCCACTGTCTCCCGGTGGGGTTTCGTAGCTTCGGTGACTAGAGCTTTGGCTGTACTAAGGCCTCCCAATGCTGTCGTGGGTTTGAATCTCCCCGATATGCCGAGATCTTCACCGTTGGGTCGGTGTGAATTATTCATAATCTGCCAAAACACCTAGTGAAGATACCAGTGGCTGGAATGTCCGTTTCTGTATTATTAGCCTCTGTCGACCAGGCACCGAACAGCTCCAGGCGGAGGCTTTCAAAGATTTCAAGTCGGTTTAAGCTGGCTATTGGGTTTAAAACCCTGCCGGTTAGACTACGGCCTTTTACTGTTTGGGCAGTGATCTGGAAGTGGCTATCCCAGTCGCCTTTTCCATTATTTGTACTGACCTTCGATCCTCTGCTTATTTACACTGTATGCGTGTGTTAGTGAACTCAATCCCAACCTGTCCACACTGTGATCGCACATCCAGCTCATGCATTTGTCTGGCCGATCGCTTGTGAGCCCATCGCACTGTGACCGGTGCACCAGTGCCAGAAGACGCGAAATACGCCCGCCCCCACTGTTCGCACTGCACACTCACATTCACTCACGACATGGGCCTATTCGATCACATGCGCATCCAAGAAAGCGGAGTTCACCGTAGTATCGACACTCCAAACACAACCCGAATAACCGGTAATGCTCGCATATTCAGTAGGAACAATTTCCTATCCAACAGCATGACCACTGTTAGTAGCCTCACCGTCCCAACTGATTCTGCCCTTACTACCACCGCGCATGTAGATCGCGCATCGGACTGGTCGGTCACTTGAGAATCCACCTCACGGGGACTGTCAAATAGGAAGAGGGAGTGAAGTAGACGTCTCAGCGCACTTTCCTCCTAATAAATAATCTGAAGCGGTCGAAGCTATCACGGAAGGCTAAAAGCCATGGCTTGGAAGGTTGCCAACTAACAGGACAAATGAAACCCCGCAGTCAGCCCGGCGTGTGTGTTGAGTGGCCGACTGGCGGACTGAGAGTCAAGCTGCAATGACTCCTTCTTAATGTGGTCCCTATAGCACTTCCAATCCGTGGGATCCGAGCCGGGTGTGGCGGGACGCCTAGGGGCTGCTCCGGCCGCGCCGGCCATCTGCGACCTCTCCCACCTACGGTCTTCTTGACTTGGTCATGACGCCGGGCCCAGGTGGGGGAAGAGTGCGGTAGATGCGTCGCAAGTCTACTTTCACAACAAACTAATTCACGCGCAAGTCAATATCCCTGCTCTCACCCTGCTGTGGAGCACACGACGGATATCTACGGTCGAAATCCACGGTCGAACTGCCATGCTTGCAAATCAGCCTTGTTGACTTAAGGGCGGAAATTTGCAGACTACTCAAAAAAAGTATGCGTATGCATTCCTGACCTGAAATCTGCCAAGCGAGTTAAAAGTCTTGTTTGTTTCCGCTGGGGAAGGCAAGAAGACATCAATGAGAACAAAACCATCGTCGGCTACTTGACCTCAACGCAATGTTGGGCCATTTAGTTTAGCTGCTGCTGTACAAGTCTTCTACTCTTGTATGCGTTATGGGTATTCCTGCAGAGTTAAATCAGCATGTCTCTAACTCCTTGTCTGCTATTCAGATCCACAGCTTGTGCCTAATTGGCAACAAGCCCACCCAAGATTGACATTTACGTAATTGCTGTTTCGCTGTCTAAATGCTCAGAACGTCAAGAGTTACTAAACGTCAGTGAAGTAGGGAAAGACTCAAGCCTACCTGGCTCATTATCAGGTTCCAGATGAAGCTTGCCACGTTTGTCCCGTTAATTCCTTCATAGCTTGGAACGTACGTGGCCAACTGCTCCTCCATCAGATTGATTAACTGGAAAAAGAGAATGGTTTAGAAGAAATGCACCCGGGAGATGCTTGCATAGGCTCTTTAAGTATTTACTAGTTGCACAATGCTTGCAGGGCTTTCGTGAGCAAAAGACCAAGAAACAAGCAACTGAAGGATGTCTTTTACAGTTATTTGTAGCCCTCGACGAGGATGGTTTAAAATCCGAACTGTACGTCAATCGGCACGCTCATTTTTAACACTGCATCTCCCGGAGTATTTAAAATTGGGGACTCACGTTCGTCTTCTGGGTGGCGAGGACGATAATGGCGACGATCTGCCCAAGCAACAGCAGTCCCAGTAGGATTGCATACTGGATGGAATTGAAGATGGTTAATAGGTTGAGCGAATGACAAGGCTTACGATTATAAGCAGTATCTTGATTAAACAGCTGGCGGCGATGAGACCAATCAGGGACAAGATCATCATCGCCAAGCCGAAGTACGCGATGCCGAGCAGAACGGGTCCTAAAGAGGGAGAGAGAGAGACGGATATGAAAGTGGAAAGTATGGGAGGCGTCTACAAAATGTCATGTGGCAGTTAAAATGCAGTGCATTGTGGTCGGACAGGATGATCTATTCCTACACGTCTTTACGAGCATCAGTTGGCAGTAAGGAGACGTGACAACTTGTCTCCAGTTGCCATGCATACACTGAAATTGGGCACAAATTCGCCTGGGACAAAACGTGCATTTTTGCTCCCTGCCCGTATAAGGAAGGCCAATGTAAATGGGATTTGAGGCCGCAGTGACGAGCAATTGGCCAAAATGATCATGGGATATGGATTTTTCAGGCATGTCAAAAATTTCAACTGTTTAGCACATTTACTGTACGTCTGTTAACGACCTGGGAAAACAGCGTTAAAACTTTACATAATAAAATGTGCTACTCTCTCCCAAAATGTTTTTTCTTCGAAGTTCGCTTCTTGGTATGCCCATTTCCTAATTCATACAAACCTATTTATGAGAAGAAGAAGAAGAACAGACGATCTCGGAAACCATGGTTGTATATATGTATATAATGCGTTTGTTCTCATACACAATTTTGTGTCCAACTTCCAGTGTGTGAATGGCCACCTGTGATATACGGTCTCATCTCCTCATCGCTAACCGATGTTCTTCCAATCGAGTTGAAAGGGATTTTCCGCTTTTGCCACGATAGATGACACCCCAAATGAGACATGGGATTTTGTAGACAATACCCTTTCTATCAAGGTAGCCAACCTCGTTCACAAGGCGTACAAGCTGTTCGTGTAAGACAGTTACCGATTTGTGTGTTACGTGTAGCTGGTGCTTAGCTGTCGTTCGACCAGCTGAAATACATTTTCCACATATGGGAATTTCACCAAATTGGCGTCCGCCCCGTAAAGAGAGGCCATGAAGTTTTGGAGACAATAAACTCAGATGAGGTGTACATCAATCGGTATATCGATTTGAATGCCACGTACAAAAGCCTCAAGGACAAATTAAAACGAGCACAGCCAATCCCGAACAGATGACGAAATCCTCCCAACACGTATTAGCGTAGACGTCGGTCAACCGCGGAATACTTAGTCAGACACGACAAATAAGTTAATCGTTGATCAGAATAAGAAGCGATCGCTGGAACAAGGGCTTTATTCGCCTGACGTTTCGGATTCTCATGGTCATGGTTCACGCGACCTCAGTCTATCAACAAGTGCAACGACATCCCCACTCCATATTCCATGCTGAGACATAGACTAGCCAAAGTAAATGACCACCCGGGGAGCGCGCAAGCCGGTGAGCCAGATGGCCGAGCGATCATCACGCCAGCATCCAAAACGGGCGATGAGACTTCAGAAATTATCAACTTGCAGGCCGACCATCAAGCAATTAGCGCATCAGATGGCAACAATCCTTGATGAAGGGGAGTGCGATTAATCGCTATATGCACGCGGTAGCATAGCGACTGCATCCTATAAGTACTGCAACTTCCTGTGCATTAGTCACCCTTTTCTGCCACTGTGTCTGATGATGGGTTCAAGTGAAAATCCGAAACGTCAGGCGAATAAAGCCCTTGTTCCAGCGATCGCTTATTCTTCTGATCAACTAGTTCCTGGAATTCGCATCTTCGCTTGTATCGGCAATCCAGCGGAGTGCAAGCGCATCTACCGACAGGGAACCAGGTGCCAGAGAACTGCCATTGCGCACACCTGGCTACGAAGGCCATGGTTTGCTGAGTCATGGCATAGGAGACGCACACACAACCCTTAAAGCCCAAATGGGTTAGACGCAGCTCTGCACTTCGCCTGGGCCATCACCCCCCAACAAACTAAAGTATACACTATAAAATATCGAACTTTCAACTGGGTAGCAGTATTTTCACTCGACTGGAAAGAGTGAGTTAATATCGTTGACAAACAGCCGGAATGGATAAATGTGGCCTATGATGTCCCTGTGGTCAGTTCTTGACCCCTTAAATTTTAGAATGTAGGGAAATATTGATCTTTTTGGATTTCACTGTAATAATACCATATTCACCGATGACGCTAAACTGCGGCAGCTCATTTGAAGTTCAAATGGCCGAAAAAATTTTTAAATAATACGCAGCGAAGAACATAAATGGCAAGTTAATCTTTTTTGCTCCCCAGCCTTGAAGGCCTACAAAACAGAAGTTACATTTTCGCAAAGAATTCCATTACTTTATAATTACATTTATTGGGATGCCCGTTTTTA
Source organism: Spirometra erinaceieuropaei (assembly GCA_902702965.1). Taxonomy (NCBI): domain Eukaryota; kingdom Metazoa; phylum Platyhelminthes; class Cestoda; order Diphyllobothriidea; family Diphyllobothriidae; genus Spirometra; species Spirometra erinaceieuropaei. Next base: position 789,618 of record CACRXP010000105.1, on the reverse strand, counting down.
GTATATGTATACACATATAGTTTGCTTCAGAAAAACTACACTGGACACGACATATGTTGCTGTGGAGTGAGGCCCTGAGCCATCCGGTCAGACGTCTTATTGTTGTCTCGAGTGTGTGGATAGCTCCTTGCGATAGACGGTCTCATCTCTTCACCAGAGCATTGACTTCGGATACGTTCACACTATACAGCATCCCCACCAGCCTTTCGGTTGTTCTGCTTTTTACTTTATAGTTCGCTTAGATCACCTGCTGCGTTCTATAAAGATGAGAGAGGACCATTGAAAATGAACATCTGCTACAGGCAGGGGAAGTAGGCTGCCTTGTCGCCTGTCTCACCGCAATGTGTGTCTGTTCTCTTACAAGTATTTCGCGCGCAGCTGTGTGGCATACCGGGTGATTACTGTGGTAGCTTAGGGCCTGTGTGTTGGGGGTCCTTCCAAGTTCCCACTGATGGACCGGGGCAAATAATACGTACAATACAGACGAGAGCATGGAGCGTAGTCCACCCTCGCGATGTTCTTTGAAATACCGTGAGATGCCGTAACAAACCTACCATTGACAATGAAAGCATTTTTACTTCCGAATCTTCGGTTCATTAGATCCATAGTTTCAATGATCGTCCTTCGTGCTCAAGGCATATGCGCTCATACGCATTACCCAGGTGGTATGCGTTCCGAGATGAAACTAATAAGAGGAGACTCTTTGGAAAAATCGATCTGCATTCGTGAACTTTCGAGCTGGTTTCACTACCTCTTTGTTAGAAGAGAGTACTTCTGTGCCCTTAAAGTTCTACCTCAATTGTCGTAATCTGCTTGAACGTTCACAACTACAACTCTACTTGCTGGAGAGCCTTCTTTTTGTGTGCATATACGCATATATAATATGTTCAGAAGATGTGCTAACTCATGAAATGTCAACCAAAATTTTGAAATGCGTTCTCGTTTCGAAAAGATAAATTAAGTATTGTTGTAAAACTAATCATGATGCAGCATAAATCTATGATGATCCAGTTGCCTCTGGGTGTCGGCTTTCGAGAGAACTCATTTTCGGCTGCATGCAAGATCTATACTCTGCAAAAAATGACTACTTATGTAGTATGCAATTTTCTCATTGATTCTCGATGCCCTTGAAAATTCACTTATATTACATGGGAAACATGCATAAAAATATTCATTATTTTACTTTTTCGGTAGAAAATCACGTTTTCTCCCAAGTTCATACTCAAAATAAGAGTATAATTAGGTTTTAAAAAGGTTCTAATTGTGAGATTTTTTAATACCGTTAAGTGGTCTTTCATGAAACGTCCTGTATCTGCATTTACGAATGTGGCTTGTAAAGTTAACAATATTGCTCAAATCCACTGCTTAATTTTATGAACCTCATATGGTCTCCTCTTAACACCGTAGAGAAATGCATGGTTTTCCGTATACGGAAAATATACAGCTTGTAGTTTTGAAACCCTGAATGCAAGTGTAATAGCAAGTCGGGTTCAAAATTATTCGGGAATTAGAGAAGTTTTTTAAAACCGAATTATACTCTTCTTTTGAGTATGAACTTGGAAGGAGACGTGATTTTCTACCGAATAAGTAAAATAATGAATATTTTTATGCATGTCTTCCATGAAATATAAGTGAATTTTCAAGGGCATCGAAAATCAATGAGAAAATTGCATACTACATAAGTATTCATTTTTTGCAGAGTATAGATCTTGCATGCAGCCGAAAATGAGTTCCCTCGAAAGCCGACACCCTAAGGTAACTGGATCATTATAGATTTATGCTGCATCATGATTATTTTTTCAACACTACTTAATTTATCTTTTCGAAACGAGAACGCATTTCGAAATTTCGGTTGACATTTCATGAGTTAGCACATCTACTGTATAATGGTATAGGGATGCTCACCAATCGCGTTAGGGAAGTCCCTCGTCCCGTTGAACCTTGGGGCTCTTTCTCCCGGCTCTCTCTCTCTCGGTAATATTATTCTGCCTATTTTACGCGTTGCTAAACGGCTGCTGGTAAGGCTCGAGAGAGAGCCCCAAGACACAACGGGTCGAGCGAGTTCCGTGATGGCTTCTCTGACGTCGCAGCCGGCAGGACGGCGAGACAGTGGCTCGGTGGTTACGAAGTTGGACTTCTAATTAACAGGTCGTGGGATCGAGCCTTAGGGATTGCACACTTTGTGGTTCGCCATGGCTGGCTGACGACGACTAGTAAGCCAGAAATGGCCATTCCAGTCTCCCTTGCCTTTGTCGACAATGTTATTATGACTATAAAATGTATATGTTCAGTTTGGCAGGATATACAATGCCTCGAGTAACAGGGCTCAAAAACGAATGAAGCTCTTTCTTATGTCTAGCTTTAGGCTGGTCTATATGACAATCATTACGTAGTTTAAACGAATATTTTATAATCAGGAACTACGATCGGCACAGGCAGGGATGTCGAAAATGCCATTTCTGGCATACTTGCGATTGTCGAAAAGTCTTTCCCCAACAGAACTCTTCCAAAATCAGGATAAATCAACAAATACCACTCCGGGTCCCTAGCAGTGGTCACTTCCGACCTTAAATTATATAGTCTATATCACTTCTTGGCTATCGTGGTCGGTGCATGACCGAATGCGCAGACTCTAGACTACAGCCCCAAGACTAAAGCAAACGCCTGTGTTACGCCGAAAGACCGAACCGATCCACCGTGGTCATTAAGTGGTTAACACGGTGTTCGGGCATTAAACAGCGTAGGAAAGGGGACTTATTGGAGAGCATTTTGAGGCATTTTCATAGGCTACCTATTTGAATATTTCCTTCTAAGCCCTGGCCTGTCAGGCATGAGGAGATTGTCCCCTGTTAGAGGCGAAGAGGTGAGTTCCAGAAAACAGTCGCGAGGAAGGAACCAAGATGACAGGAACAAGAGCTTTATTCGCTTGACGTTTTGGACTCGCAATCGGATCCATCACCTCTGGGAGATCCAAGCATGGGTAGTGGGGTGCACTGGTGTTGCAGTATTTGTGGGATGAATTTGCTATGACACTGCGTATACACCAAAATTGGCGGTTTCTGCATTCATCGCGAGTGGTTGCTAGTGGTATGATAACTGCCCGCAGTCGAGCCGTTGACTGCAGAAATTTTATCACTTGTATGAGTTCTTGGGCCACAGTGGTTTTTCGCGTGCTCCTGATGTAGCTAACTACAATGCCTATGGAAATTCTCGGAATGGCGGGAAACCTTCAGAGTCCTCTGTCGGATCTGATGCAGTTATTGGCCAAGCAACTATGTCGGCAAAAGTAGAAGACTAATTCGGGCGGGCATGGCCAAGCAAGCAGCAGCAGCAACAGTGAAGACGAACAATGCCAGCTCCCAGGTCACGGCTTACTCAACGTGCCTCGGTCGCACATTCAGTTTCGATGAGGTCAAAATTCTTGCGAGAGGTGACAATCGCGTGAGCCGTGGACTGATCGAGGCATAGTTTTCCGACCTGCAGTTAACAAACACGCTGAGGCGTTGCCTAGGCAAAGTAGGTAACCAAGCGCGGAGCGCAGGGAAAGACACTGTTCCCGGTGCCAGTTGCGATGCTCCAAACTGTCCAAGAGCCCACACGAGAGATGAACATCCGACAATTAATGACTCAGCTGCGGGCCGTTAAGGCATTATCCTGCAAAAAATCTCCCATGAATGCGTGATTGGTCATTTTTATAGGCATGAAATTGCCTAGCACCTGCATCCTATAAATATGGCAACACTTGTGCCACTCACTCTTCCTGTCTGACTCTGCGTCTGATGCGGGGTTTGCGTGTGAATCCGGAACGCCAGAAGAACGATCATCTCTCCTTCTTCGAGAGCTTCCGCCAGTGGAAATTATATTCACATTAAGTTTATCTTAAAAGCTGCTCTGATTGTCTGCTTCCACCACCCCTTTTTCCTTGTCGTAAGGTAGTAAACACTTCCAAAAGCAGACAGCACTTACCGAGGAGTGTAGTAATTTCTGATATCAAGTCTGAAGTAAACTGTGAATTTGATGATGAAGTTCCGCTCACCGACAGTGATGAGGAAATGTAGGTGCTGAGGATAGACTCCAGTCCATTGGGATTGTAGCGGAAGTAGAACCCAGCGGCACAAATGCAGGCGCCAACAAGCTGGACAAAGAAGACTCCTTTTTTACTGTCTGCATATACATATATTTCGAAGAAAAATGAGTCCTTTGGGAAGGTGAACACACTTAATTTCGTTAATTATCGAGCCTCCCTCCCCAGCTCGTCGTTAGACGTGTAGCAAGAGTGAACAAAACAGTTAAAATTTAAACATGCCTGAAAAATCGGTATTGATTTGTCATTACTGAGGATGGGTCAACGCTGTGGGCTGAGGCCACGTTTTGATTAGCTATCACCTTTTCCACCTTCCTTTGCGATTTGTGTACATGGCGTCAAGATCGATGCGCCGATTGAAGCATGAATCATCAGAGTGAATGGCCTCTAGGAATTCTCGGCCTTTCTTCTGCGGGTAGTAACCGACAATGCGTGTTTTATACCAAGCAATTCTGTGCCTAGTTTAAAGAATATGCATGGCAACTTGGGCTAAGTGGTCCCGTCTTTTCACTGCCAAATGGTGTTCATGTAGGTGTGTAGAGGCGTATTTTCCGATTTGGCCACAATAAACCGCATTACAAGTGCCACATGAAATCTTAGACACCACTTCTTTTTTTTTATCTAAATAGCCAACCCTATCCTTAGGGTGTACAAGCTGGTTGCGTGGGGTAAATGTCGGTTTGTGGGCCACTTGCATTTGGTGCTTCCTCAGATGTCTTTCAACGAGTTCAGACACATTTTTAATATAAGGAAGCGTTCGCCACTATTTTGGTTTTGGCGCCTTATCGGAACAATCTAGTTCATTATCTCTTTCTTTTTATTCCTGTTGTTTCATGCATCGGCGTACAAAATCTCCAGGGTAGCCGTTTTAGGAAAATATGTTAAACAGATAATTTAGTTCTATTTTGTACCGTTCTTTCTCAGAGCAGTGTGTCTTTGTTCGATTAAGTAAGGTGTTAACGGCACTCCATTTTTGAGCCATAGGGTGGTTGCTCTCGTAATGTAGGATAACATCGCGTAAGCTTCTTTGCGGTATACTAATGTGTGGAATTTCCCGTCAGTTTTTGGCCGTACGAGGACATCAAGGAATGGGAGTTTGCCATAAACTTCTCTTTTGAGCGTTAAGGTAATTCCCGGTAGTGTTGAGTTGATAACGTTATGCAGTGTTTTCAGCTGATCTCTCTTGTCGACGACAAAGATGTCGTCTACGTAGCGTACCCACAATTTAGGATTGGATAATGGTAAGGCCGTAGCCTCTATTTTTTGCATTGTGACCTTAGCCAAAAATCCAGAAATAGGTGAATCCACAGGAGCTTCTTTTATTTGGCGATAATATTCATGTGCGAACGGAAAGTTCGTTTCCAGACATAATTCCAAGAGTGCAAGCAAAGCAGATGCAGCAAAATCAATGTCGTAGGACTGTAAGAGTTCTTTTGTGCGCTGCCTTGCTAAATCGAGTGGTATGAACGTGAATGGAGAGACAACATTGAACGACACCCTTATCTCATCCGTATCAGTAGTGAGTCCTCTTACTTGGTCTAGAAATTCAATAGAATTCTCGACTGAAGTCTCACAATCCTTTGTTAAGTGAGAGAATTTATAGAACATCCATCTAGAAATCTTATAACTCGGTGCTCCGATTAACGATACCATCGGTCGCAATGGTACGTCGGGTTTGTGAACGTTCGGTAGTCCATGGATTTTTGCGATTGTTGGTTCAGTTTGTCATAGGTATTTTGCAATTTCTCCTGGTAGTTGTTTCTTTCCTGCAAGGCCTTTCAGTACTTTATTAATGGATGAAATCTGTGCTTTTGTGGGATCCACGGTGAGGGGCATATACGTTGACCTATCTTCTAACAAAGATAGCATCTTGTTATTGTAGTCTGTTTTGTTTACAATAACAGTTGAGCCTCCTTTGTCTGTAGGAAGAATGACAGTGTTCTTGTCAGTTTTCAGGGTTTTCAGCGCCTTCATTTTCTCGCGTGACAAAACGGAAAAATAGTTTAGGTTCTTTAGAGCTTGCACGGTGTTATTCCGGATTGTGAAACGTTCATCATCTGAGGGCTTTTCTGACGGTATGATGGATTCCAAGTTTGTAAGGAATTCTAGGTAGTTTGAATCGGAGGGGTTGTATTTCATGCCCTTGGAAAGCACATCTTCTTCGGTTATTGTAAGGACTTGTCATGTGATTACCTTCTGGCCGCTGGGAATATTGAAGATCAGGGTGACGTATGCCGCTTCCCATGGTGACTCTTAACTATGTCCTCAAATTACAAATTCGTCTGTGCTTCAAGTGGTGGTGGTGGTGGTGGTGGGGGTTATTTACTGTACCGCACCCCTCCCCCCGCCTGTCCTTCTCAGGATGCGTCGCCAGCTAATTGTTTGCGCCGTCCCACTCCGTCGCCAGCTGATTCATTGGGAGGTCGGTTTTCTCCCTTCGAAAAGCATAGACTCACACACGCTTCAATTCCTCAAAACCCTTCCTCAGATGTGCCCTGGGCTCCAAGATGTCACCTATAAGTTGCCCGCGAAAATGTTGCTCGCCCGTGAACTGTGACTCGCCACAGTGAATGCATGTGATTGGGTGATTGGTTATTGCAACGCTTATCTGCCACGGCCACTGGCAGCCTAAATCAGGACCGCACTTCTAATTTGGCCGCCCCGTCGATAATACGAGTAGACGGTTGTAATTCAGCCGACGGAAGGGACACACTCCCTTGCCCTCATACCAGACTCGTACAGTCAGGCGGAAAACCGCAGTTCAGCTACTAAAGTCAATGCCGCAAACGAATCTGGTTGGCCAGGTTTGTCACTTAGAAGCAGGACCTGCCCGTCAGATTGTTTCTTTAGGGGAATTGTCTTGACTAAATGAATCTGTCTGTCTTATTGTAGGCTGCGCCAATCCCCAGTGCCAACTTCCTTACCCTGGAGGAGGATCTAAGACAAATTTTACAAAGTATGTGTCCAAAAGTGCATGTCGGGGCTCTGGGGGTATCTGGGTGCTGAATATGACGGAATCGCGCCCAGAACGTCAGCCTTTTGTGAAAGCACGATCACATAGCGCAGTTTCATCTGTTTTTCCTTTGTGAAATACTAGTATGTTGCCATGGTCGATTACATCCAGAGAGGCGGGAAGGAAATAAAGTATTTTACAGCTCAATCCGACTCAGCAATCTTAGAAAAATATAATTTGTCTGCGGAAGCTATGGACTTCTTTCTGGCAATAAGAAGACGTTAACGCCTACTTATACATATAAATAAGAGCAGGCCTACCTCTCCGCCGGGGATGACAGGTAAAACAAAACACAAAAACAATAACACGTAGAAGTTAAGGTTCCTTGCATAATTTCACTTTCTGACTGAAGAAGACGGTCTCAAATTATGCCTATTTATATATGCAATTTGCACTGTTTTAGGACCATCTTGAGAGCAAATTTATGGGGGAAAAATTAAAAAAACTTGACAACTCACCAAAGTGAAAACGTTGATAATGATAATCGGTATACGGAGGACAACTGAGCACATTTTGATCTGAAAGTCACATTCGCAGGATTAGCATACAATCTTCTTTAGTCACTAAGCCGGCGAAAACTTCAAGATTTCAGATAGATACTAAGACCTCTTTGAATTTTGCACCCGAATAACCGGGTATAGGTCCGCGCCCATGGAAGAATTTTGTGTTTGTAATCGGCCACAAGGAGAGGTAAGTGTTGGCTGCTTTTTGTATGTTATAACTGAAAGGGCTGTAGAAAACCACTAGGCCCTGCGAGAACATAAAATTGAGCGGTTACAGTGAATACTAGTAAGAAGTAAGTAGAACATCACTGCGTCGAGACCGATATGTGGCTGTTTGCTGTAAACTTCTACTTGACTAGCAGCAAAGCTGCTTTGACTCCAGTCACGTTTTTAAATGAAATATAGTCAGGCGAATTCTGGAGTACGGACGGAGTCCAACAGGAATTATTTGAGATTTTTGAATAAAGTGGGGGATATAATGTTTTGATTTGTAACCCTTAAATTAACAGCTGACAAAGAACAAGTATGCAGTCGCCAGAGCAAAAACGAATACCCTTTGTTTTGGTAGTTTAAGAAGAAGGACGGTTACTTGCCTGAATCACACATCGAAAAAGACTATGCGGCCAAAAACACGCCTTATGAAATGGGGTCACTTCTTAGTCCTACTCTACTTTATGCTGGGGTCCTAAACAAACCTAGGTAGATCCGTTCCTGTAGACACTCGTATAACCCATAATTTAATACCAGCTGCCTGTTGGCAGTTAATGAATATTACGCGGTTATTCGTTGTGACTGATGGACTTCGGTACAGATATTCATGCATTAAATTTTGGTCTATGCCTAAAGGCCCTAGAGTATACTGACCTACTCCAAGTTCGCCGTTAGTTTCTGAGGAAATCAAAAAGAAAAAATTTCTAAATCAGAGTATCTATCAGAAAACAGACGGGGAATGCTGGGGGACCCATTGATGGGCCCAACCCCTCACAGCTGTGTCATGCAGCGGCAGAATATCGGCGAAACACGCGTGTACAGCTTTTGGCTAGTACCTGCGCTGCTAATATGGCATCCTTTTACCCTAAAACCTATTAAACCCTTCTTTTCAACTCACTGTAGTACAAGTTTTCACAATAAACTGAGAATTATACCGGTGTCTTTGCCATCATAAACTGTTCCGAATGCTGTAGCTCAATCAATGACGTCACTTAATTCCTTAGGGGCTTTTCTTATGAAAGTACGTCTCTTTTAATGTCCGCATTTGAGGGAGGAGGGTGCAGATTGGGAAAGTTTTTGGAAAATCTCCTAAGAGTTTGCTAATTAAACTGACTTACGAGGCATCTAACGTGTTCGGACTCAATCTTAGCATTTTTGTCGGTTTTAGATGGTTACTGCTTAGGAAGGTGGAAAAAAATTGCGGAACGGAGAGCCGAGGTGCAAGATTTTTTCCAGGGTAAACAGGGAAATACTTAACCTTTTTTCACCAAAGAGACCTATGTTTCAAAAGACTGAAGTCTCAAAAAATTAAATTCACTTTTTCCAGAATTTGTAAACGAGCAAAACAACAATCGATGGAGGAAACAGAGACGACTTACGAACTACTTTTATCACCAACTGCCATTCACAGAGGTGGTCAAAAATTTATGCACGATGAAAGCTAGCATACTCTCCTGTACGAGTTAAGTAGTGCTTGGAGTCTCCGTTTATCAGTATGGCAGTCGAAAGCGGATAATCCGCTCCATCTTTCAAGCTACCTTTACTCCGATGTAATCTTGCTTAATCTCTTTTAATCTCTGCTGTATTTAAAGGTGTCTGCCAGCGATTCATGAAAGCCGCGCCTGTTCATGTTCTCACCTTTGTAAAGAGTCACACATACACGCTAGGAAACATTTCGACGCCATTAAATCCGACACAGATGTATCACTAGGATGGAGTGTGAGCAGTCAAATGTTCACAGGAATTGGGAGATGACACAACCGATACAGATTTCTCGACGTTGACCAAGAAGGATTACTGTTATCTTTACCCGAACATCACTGAATAGGAAGACAGTACTCAAACAGTATTTGTACTTCCAGTAGATCTGCTCTCTCATAAAATGTTCACCAAAATTCTGAATTGTGCTTTCGATTCATGAAGATTTCTTTAGCCAGCAAACCCATGTTCGATAAAAACCGACTACCTAAGTCTAATTTTTTTCATTGATTTTCGATTTCCCTAAAAATCCAAATATACTTTGTAGGAAGAATAATAAAAAAAACATGTTTTCTCGCATTTATTTGGTAGGAAACCATATTCGCTAAAAAGTTTGTGCCCAAGCAGAAAGTTTTCTCAGGTTTTAGAAATTCTTTTAGTTCCCGAATTCGCTTTAGCCAGATCTGCCGCTGCATTTGCGTTTAGGGTTTTCTGTCTACAAGCTGTACCAGTTCCATGCAAGAAAGATCACATATTCGTCTATGCCATCAAGAAAATATTAAGTAAGGCTCATAAAACGTTGCAATGAATATGAGTTGGGTTTAATACTTCATTGAGAGCATTAAAAACGAGCACACGTGATGCTACTTAAATGGATGTTTCGTGATCATAAAAGTCCCATAATTACAAATATTTAGAGCCGAAAATACCCTTTCTTCGAGTATAGAATCTAAAAGAGAAGTGAGTTGCTATCAAGTAAGTGTAAGAAAGCACACTTTGACTGTGTTTTTAAAATTGTTCCTAATATATAAGTACATCGGAATTCGGAAGAAGTATCCATACCACCTAAGTACGAGTTTATTAATCCTGACGTGTCTAAAATATCTTGAAGTCATGCTGCATGATAATCAATAGTACAATCTCACTTAACTAGTCCTTCTTAATCTAAAACACATTTCTAATTTTCGTTTAACATTTCGCGAGATCGGTCAGTGACAATATACATTTTCGGGAGGAGTTCTCTGTGGCTTAAAAAATATGCAAGTCCAACTGTACTTTTATGCGATACTACACGCTGAAGTCGATCCATAGAGGATGCATCATGGGTTTTCGCGTTCAAGTGAAACTTCTGGAATAACGTAATTTTTTAAAGCACATTCGTCCTTACGCACAGTTCCAGCCTTTCCTTCCCAGCCATCACCAGCCCAACCCAGCCCTGTCCGGCCAAAGTGGGCTAGGGTTGGGATGGGTTGGACTGCAAGGTTGGACCAGAGTGTGGCAAGGACGGATTTGGCCCAGATGGCCCAATCACCCAAAAATAAAGAAGGAATTTGGAACGCAGATGATAGCCAAGGAGTTTTTTGATGAGAGGACTGATGGGGACTAATTAGGGGAAAATTAAATAGGGTAACAATATCATAGTTTTGCTCTAAAATCTGATTTGCACAAATGAAGCAGTTAGTTCGACCCAATTGGGTTGGACTGGGCCACATGGTTGGGCCACGGTGTGGCTGGGGCTGATGTGGCCCAATTAGCCCAATCTCCCAAAAATGGGCAGGGAAGCTCGCCTTTTAACGTTTTCCCACATTTCGTAATTACCACAGACAGGAATGTCACACATCCGTAAGGCAATATATTACGTGCCGCAGTATGGGTAAAGTTAGGAAGGAGTTAAGACATGCCATCATGACGGGACGTTTAAACAGTGAGGGCTACTTTTATAATTAATTTTATGTAGTTTGGTCTTAATATAGTTTATCTTAGAGGTTAAAAATGCATAAATTGAAACAAGGTATTATGTTTGCCTTAATCCGGAGTGAGGTTGAGTTAGGGCTACACCTAGCCCAAACATGGTCCAATCTTACCATTGGGCCACGTGTTGGCAGGATCATCAAATTATTGTCATTAACTTGGAGACTCCCTATTTGATGTCATTTATATATAACTAAAGAAGAAAATTACTTTTGAGCTAACTGTGGGAGACTCGTTGTTAATATTGTATGAGTACAGGCCTTCCTAAAAAGTTACCTGATATTAGGAGCGAAGACGAGGAGGAGATTACTGGCTACTCTTTAAGACACAGAGTAGTCGTCTCTTCGAGACAATGCTTAAACGCTGCTCCGAAGGGACAGCCAGCGACAAAAAGAGCTTTAAACGTCTGTTGCCCTCAAAGCCTATCAAAAGGTCCAAATTTTGTATATTCTCTACAGGATGTCATACCCAGATAACCCTCTTGGGCAAAATGAGTGGAGGACAGCGATGAGACATCGCCATTCATTAAAAGAAATCCTCTCCCCATTTTTGGTGGACGAAGCCTTATTAATCCGCAGGGAGGGGGGGGGGGCACAAAAATGCATGAACCACGGAAAATGGCGACGGCCGGGGGAGAAAGTGGAGGGGAAAGGAGAGAGAAACCATGTTTTGCATTTTGCTATCATCAAAATTTATAGTGGTCCACCCTCTCTCGTCCTTTCCAAATCCTGTATCACAATCCGGTTGGACTCTAGCAGAAGAACTCCTAGTGTTTGAGAGTAGCCTTGCCCCAAACCACGGGGGTACCTGTTGTCGTGTTCTAACTTTGGACCTAACCCGTCATAAGCCAAACTCCAACGCTAACTCCAACCCCTCTAGCATTCAACACAAGGCCAGCTGCAATATGGGGATACAACCTACCGCGCCCTCCTTACAGCTCCTATAAAAGTTATGCAGGGGACGGGAATCCAGCAGTAAATAGGCTAGGTGTTAGTAAAGCGGGAAGGGGAATTTATCGTTGAGCAAAACCGTATGTGGAAACTACTGTTTCACTTCTGGCTACATTAAAGCTAATGCGTATGACTACGATACTGATAGTAATGTTATATAATATACTTGTTATAAAGACCGATGAGGGGAATCGTTTACCTGTTAAAGTGAAGCAGAGTAGGATAATATGCCCTAAGCTTCACGATTAGAAGCGTTTGCTGGCCTTCGATATCTCGAGCTCGCAACAAAAGACACCCCAGCGTCAGTGCTCGAGGTCTTGATGCAGTAAAGTGCACCTTTCATGCCGAAAAAAACAATTGGATGACCTTAGAGTCCAGAGGGCTTAAGGCGTGTGCTTAGTGTGCGAAATAACAAACGCCCCTGCGATTACCAACTTTATGACCTTATTTCTTTCCCGACGGCGCTTTGATACGTTATTTTGTAACAGGACTGGCCATTGCTGTGCTAATTTCCGGGGAGATTAGGGTATCGCCCTCTGTTCACAAGTGGGAATAGACTGTTTCAGATTGCGGGACTGAAAGCCAGTTTGGGAGGCTTTGACATTCGAGGCAATATCGTGCCGCGGATGCCTCATTTAATAAGATGGCTTTCACAGGCAGGAGTTGGAAAAAAATTTATGCTGTTACTTAAACTATGACAGGTCCAATAAAACACCCAAAACGGCTCTTATAGATTGGGTCGCCGGTAGTGGCTTTGTTTTAGTATGATGCTAAGAACCAACTTTGTTGCTTAAATGGAACAGAAAAGTAATTCCAAAGTATATCTTGTGTGATGGACACCTGTAGGTATAATACATTTTCCGGTCAGTCCTCACAGTATCCGACAGTTGGCAGTTTCCAAAATTAAATGGAATAAGAACTACGGAGCCATCCAGAAAGGCGTCCAACGCGCCTCAGATTTTGGGAATTGTTGCGGGTGAACTACAAGAGATCAGAAACTTAGTGCCGTGAGGCAGGCGAAAGGGCAGTCCAACTACGCCATCTTCGGCAAATTTTCATTTTCGACCAGCGCACTAAGTCTATTGGGCAATTCGACCGTCGATTTTGACGATTTCCACCGTTTGCTACACACCAAAGTGCAACAGGAACGGTGACTTGCGCGTGAATTAGTTAATACTGATAGTGGACTTGCACAGCATCTATCGCACCCCCTCTTTCCCACTCCCAACCTGGACCCGCTGTCAAGACAGAGTCAAGAAGACGGGAGGCGGGGGAGGGCACAGGTGGAAGGCACGGTCGAGCCCACACCCTGGCGTTCCACTCCAAACCCCCCCCCTTGGTCCACACAGAAGATGACCAGATTTTTGACCAACAACAACAACAGCAGCAACAACAACAACACCCCAATAGGGGGTCAGAAGGATGATGATGAATGGACAACCATGCCCACCACCTGTATACCCAGAGAGAGCGCAAACCCACCGACAGTCAAGGAACCAGGTTTCGGGGAACCGCTAGCACATACCAGGCTTTGATGACCATGGTTTGTTGATACTGGCGTAACCCACGCTTACAGATCTTTTGACCTAGACTCTCTCTCCCTCTCTCACACACATACACACAAACACACGAAAGTTTGGCCGTCGCTTTCATTTATGTCCACCGTATGCCCTACAGCAGGTGGTAGAAGCAGGGACGGTGACTTGCGCGAGGTTTATAGTGCCGGTAAACTTGCGCTGCATCTATCACGCTCTCTCCTCCCCCACCGGGGTCCGGTGTCAAGACACAGTCAAGAAGACCAGAGATGGACGAGGCCGCAGGTGAATGGCTTGGACGGATACGCACCCTGGCGCTCCACTCCGCACCCCCTGGTTCACACAACAAATGACCAGAATTTTGACCCACATAACAATGGGGAGAACAGTGGTCCCAGTTTGTGCGACGACTGCCGGCAACATGGTCTGTCAGCGCACCCCTTAGATGTTGGCATTTGTTATCGCGAAGGATAGCACCTGTCAAAATCCGATGTTGCCCGCGTGTTGGTCCAGGGCATCTACCACGTGGCCCGTTTGGGGGGGGGGGTGGGCGGAACACACACACACACATCTCCGAAGGAGAGTTGACTCGTGCCCACGTAGATTGTTTCACCATTCTCCCAGCACGATTTTGTGCGGTTTACCATACGGCTTTATTTGACTGGCTTATTTTAAGGTTCCTTTAATGCTCCAAGCACTTAAAGCTGATTTTTACGAATACAGTTTCCCGGCATAACAAGATGATCGGAAGAAGGTCTTGATTTCACCGCTTAGGTGACAAGATGTTTAGCATTATTTTGGGCAAATAGATCTGAAGCATAGTATATTGGCGCTCACCGATCAGGCGATGGAACGTGCTTGTCGCTTTGTGACCTAGGGCTCAAACCGGAACCCCCGTAGAGTGTCATACTCAATGACCAGTGACCCCCGTTTCGACTCGCATATCTAAGCGGTCCTTTGTCACTCATCCCTCCCACCAGTAGCCTGTTCATCAAAAATGAACGAATATTATTAAACGAACAATTAGCTTCGCTATCGCCCTAAGTCTTCGTAAAATCAAGTTCTATTTTACGCACGCCCAATAGTTATTCAGTTCATTATTCTCGTATTCGGAAACTTTCTTGACCCGCAGACCTTGCTAAGCTTGGATTCTGTCTACTCAGGTGAACGTCAATAAAATTGTAACATTATATCATTAATTTTATTAATCCTCCGACAAAGCACCGCGGAAAATTCATTTTCTTTGCCAGCGTCTGTTAACTTCATTCTGTTTTGAAGAAGGAGACACGATCGCCGGGACAAGAGCTTTATTAGCCTGACGTTTTCTGTTTTCTTAACATTCCGCATGTTACTACTGACTGCCTACAGTTTGGTTGATTACTAGAGCTACCTGCATCCCGATACTTCAGTAAATAATTCGTGTGAAAGTGCTCCTGGGCTTTGCCGCGATATTCGCATTGCATTCATCTGACCCGAGCAATCTGGTGACGACACTCTTGCTGCCCTCGGCTGGAGTTAAGGTTAAACTGCGTGGGACTTCTTATTCTACAAAATGCTAGTAGAAGCGAAGAGGCGAGTTCCAGGATGTAGTCTCGAAGAAGGAGACACGATCGCTGGAACAAGAGCTTTATTAGTTTGACGTTTCGGTTCTCGCTCGAACACATTATCAGAGACAGAGTCAGATAAGGGTGGTAAATTGCCCAGGTGTTATAGCAGTTATAGGATGTAGTTCCTAAGTCGCTACATGCCTATCTCAGTCCACAGCTCTCGAGTGCATCACGGCTCGACTGGCTAGGTGTTGAAGTATGCAGTTGTCATGCAGTTACTGTGCTATGTCCCCTCTTCGTATCCAAAAAAAGTTGTGGAAAAACAATGCTAAGGATGAAGGGCCGGTCTGTATGCCTTAATTATCATGCAGGTTGACTGCGCAGAAAACTACGAGTAATTTCATCAGGCGTTTCTTACCACTACCTGATGAGTGTTTTGCGTTGTGACCGTTACGACCGTGAATCTCGAAGTCTTCACTGGGGACGGAGCAGGACGACTATGCGAAATGACTTGAAACCTCCCCTGTGAGAACCTCAGGTTTGGCGTGGGTACTTCTTCGTCCGAAACAACATTCCGCAAAAATGGATAGCACAGGGGACATGCGAATTAGTCAGTTCGTACATTTGTTTTGAAACTGAAATTAATGTCAAAACAGAACTACAGTCAAAAAGAAAAAAACTTGTCGTTTACAGTGGGAAACGAGAAAGTAGAGGAAGTGGGCGAGTTGGTTGTTCAATTACTAAGGATGTCAGAGCACATTGTCTTGTGCTTATAGCATTTCCATATTTCATTGCGCGTGTTAGGGATTCAGCCGATATCCCAGCTGTTTCCTCGTATCTGGTGGCCGCGTTAGAAATACAGTAGATATGCTATCTCACGAAACGTTGGCTGATCTTCTGAGATATGTTTCAATCCGAAAAGATTATTTAAGTAGGGTCGTTATGTCAACTATCTCGTGGCAAAATACCAAGATATTCCAGTCACGTCAGGATGCTGGCTTTTGAATGAGCTTTATATCGACCGCTGGCATAAACTGTGTTCCGTAAAAAATGACTGCTTAAGTAGAATGAATTTTACTATAGATTTTCTGGGTCCTTAGAATTCCAAATGTACTTTATAGAAAACACGCACAAAAATTCTTCGTGACGTATCAAGCGTCCTTCAAACTTAATTCTTGAAAAAGGAGTACCTTGCGGTTTTCAAAACTCTCTCAGTTCCCAAATAATTGTGAACCCTGCCTGCCGTTGCACGTACATTCAGTGTTCCAAACCTACAAGCTGTATACTTTTAGTGGGCGGACAACCACAGTATTAATGTGCTATAAGTATGCTACTATGAGGAGGACATATAGAGCTCGTACAAGTTTGTAATTATTGTTGATCAAGTTGTCCACTTAATGAGAACCATTAATAAATCTGCTGATGCGATTCTATAGGACTGGGCATTCCACGGTCTTGAAACGTCTCATAATTATAAACTTTCTTAGGACCAAAAGATACTTGTTTAAGTATAGAATTGGAAGGAAAAGAAACATGCCACTAAATGGCTAGAAGGACGGAAATTTTGTGCATGTTTTCTATAAAATGCATCCGAATTTATAGGGGCATCGAACAGAGATGGAAAAATTCATACTACTTTAACGACCACTTTTGCAGAATTTAGTTTATGCGGGCGGTCGACAAGGAGTTCGTTCGAAGGCCGGCATTCTAACGCGACTGTAATACTTTGGTATTATACGAAACAGTATTTAGCATGAAAAACCTACTCAAGTATCCTTCTCGAACTGAAAACGTATTCCAGAAATTCGATCAATATTTTATGGGATAGCACATCTACTGAATACAATGACATCTTGAGAGCTTGAGAAGGACTTGTGCGTTATACAACGACATCTATTTAGGTGACGTTTGTTTTTATACATCTGAGGATCTTTCCATGAAGGATCGGACCAAAAATGCCTGCATTTAACCGTCTGAGAATCTTTTGGCGATTATCAGGTTTTTGATGCCCAAAAGGATTGCTAGTTCATAGATTTCGGTAACAAAGGTAACTCAACCTGCATCGATTTGGACCAGTTTGACCTAATCAACTGGACTTGTTTTCGATTGTGCTGATTCATTTTCATGTTGTTTAGCGGCAAACATATTCAGCGGTCTTCTCAAATCGGAAAAATTTCCTTTAGTATCATCATAGAGGATAGGTTGGTAAATAAGTGTCTTCGAAAATTCATCAATTATTGGACGCTGTTTAATGTTTGTGGTAGTCCTTTACTACATTTTTACATGGGCGCATTTTCTTATAGCCATTCCATTTATAAGTCATTTTCTGAAGTCGCAATTTTTCCTGCTTGTTTAAGTTGTTGTTTATTAGCTTTCACGCGGTACATTCCAACTGGTGTGAGTTTCAGTGTCAGTAACTGACTTCCAACCCACTGCCTTTGATCTTCATTGGACAGAGTTGGCAACTACTTTCGTTCTAGCGCGGCAGTTTTGCTTGACCTATCCCGACTTGTTCTTAGCGTACAATCGTATAACCAATCGCCTCAACTCGCCAAATACTCACAATTTGCCCATTTTATGCAAGAGTATTGGCCTGATACAGAATTACCAGGCCCAGCAGGTTGCAAACCTGTCTTCTATATTAGGCATCAATGAATGTATTTTCGGTTTGTCATTTTTGCTGACTATATCAAACTCTAGAGAGTCGTCAAGTCTGACGCAGATAGGTTCACACCTAAAAGTGGTCTTCACTGACCTAGCAGCTTGTCTGCCCGTTGACTCCTAAAGTTTAACCTTGATAAGTGTCTAGGCCAAGGACACCGTACCAGAAAGACCAGCGAGGAAGATGATTCTTTCCTATGCCTGCTTGATAGGCGGCCCCTTTCAAATGTCCAGGAACAGGAGGACCTCGGTGCTTTAGTGACTCCCTCTCTTAAACCCTCGTTACGGGGTTTAAAGGCAGTCAAAGGAGCGACACACCAGCGTTATTCAAGTCGACACTAGCGTTTGTCCATACTGATTAGAAAATGTTCGGTGAAAGTCACGGGCGCATTTGTTCAGTTTCACTCTAAGTATTCTGCACAGGTCCGGCGTCTGTGGCTCAAGAAGGACTTTTGATTGTTGGAGCGAGTGCAGGCGGGGTAGTCCTAAGAACTCAATTTTAATTGAAATCCGTCTAAAATTTCCATTCGGTGACATTAACTTGTTTCTCCTTTACACTTCGTCATCTTAGCCGCGCCTTACTGGCGAAAATCACCTTTCCCAGCTCCTCAAATATCTCATATATTTCTCCAGTAGGTTTTTATGCCAAACTTGACGTAAGTGACAGCAGGAAGACATATATTGACGGCTGCTCCGCCCTACCCGGAAGATGACACTGTGACGGGTAAATGTAAGAACGCGACTTATTCTTGTAATGTTCATCATAGTTTCCGCTTTCTTACGAGGCGTACCTCGAAGTCCACACTTTTGTTGATCATGCAGTCAGGCTATTTTGTTAGTCATACTGTCCGTCGAAAAAAGGAAGTTAATAAAAGAGAGTCCATTTTTTTCAACACGTCAACTTCCACTTAATTGTTCCTGGGTAGGAAAATAGTTTAAATTTTGAAAATACGATTGGAATCGACTGAGGCTTCAAGCGCACAAAGTTTGTCTGCGGCTCTCTTTAAACTTCCACTCCCGACCCCTGACAAGTAGACGCAGGACATATCTTTGCGGTACCTTGTGAGACTGATTTCTTCACTAAGATTCTAAACTCATCGCGGTTAGGGGAAAACAACCTGTCGCCTACTCGCCGACCTCAGTCAGAGGACAACGAGTTCTTGGATTTCGTCTTCATGCCAGTTGACTAGAAGAAAATTTCGGAAAGTTGGTTGAGTTCTACCAAAAAAGTATTGTTTCTATGCAAGGATAATCTCCTTACCCCACTTTTTTAGTTTAGTTTATTGAGGGAAATGGACGTAAGTCCTTGAGTACCGTATTTACAACGTAAAACTGGCTGCACTGTACAGAGAGATTATCTGGGCTGAAATACTTCAAGCGAGTCCATAATGGTATGACAAAATGGGAGCGAGCCTCGGAGGATAGGCTCTGTTTCTCATCGTTCTTGGTCATTTATAAACATAAATATGCCGGGTTCCATTTGTTTCTTTTTTTTCTGTGAGTGATCACGACGTTCGAGTACACTTCTCCCTTAAGCATACCTCCGACAACAAAATGTCTGCTTAACTGGCGTTTTGGCTAAATCGCTGTATTATAACTGATCTTATATGTGCCCTCAAGAAAGGCCTAAATCATCTAAGCAACAGTCAACAAAACTTCATGGAAAGAGAAGCAAGCCTCACAAATCTTGTGGAAGCCACACTGGAATGGGTTCCTGTGAATCCGACTGACATCATAGAGTAAAATATTCCGACCGTATGGTGATAGAGATCATGAAAATACAGTCAGACATTAAACTGGAGCGGTATGAACTAGCTGGTATCTCATTCCTCTCTTTGTCGGACGCTCTGCCTACTGCAGAAATAATTCATATTTTACGTAAATCTCTTGGTGGTGCTCATTAAAACGAAGCAATTATCATTTTGGATTATCATCAGTTTCTTTTGGGATGCTGCAACCAACGCACTTGAAATTGCCGGGAAAACAATGCTCTCTAAAAATCTGTGTTGAGATTCACACTTATCATCATTTAGTTCAAAGGTCTGCGAAGTGTTTCTAAGGGTCCGTCAACCGAGTTCAACTTGAGCATTTTCAGGCATCCACGAATGTGAGGCAAAGGAAGTCACTGAAGCATTTCACAAAAATGGTTCTACTTCGAGGTCTTGTTTTACCTTAGAAGCCAAAATAAGATCGACTCTTTTCTGCTTGTAACCCAAAGGGTCAGCATAAAACGGTTTAAAGTTTGCTTATTATGTTTATTGTTTCAGGCCTTTAACTAGTTTTGTTATTCGATGCTGTACTGTGTGAAGATTCTATGTGTCATTTGCGAACGCGACTTTCGTTTAGTAGCTCGGGCTTGCTATTGAAGTTATGACAACATGAATGAGTTCCGTAAAAAAGATCGGTTAACGCCCTCTATCATTGTGTATTCCCGACCTTAACCGGCAGGACAACGAGCCTGTGGCCCAGTGGTCAGAGGCGTTAGACTTCAAACTGACAGGTCGCGGGATAAAGCTCAGGTGTTTCGCACTTCGGGGTTGGGTATGACCGTCTGACGACAGCTAATAAACCAGAAATGGCCCTTCCGATCTCCCTTGTCTTTGTTGGTAATGCTATTCTTTTCATGTACATAAGCTACGCTTATGAATGAACTTATTCCGCATGTCAACTAGTACCAACGAACTAATTCTAGAACGCTTCTATGGAGGAATGAAGTAACATATTTATCAGCGGAAGACGTTTTCAAGACCAATGCTCTCTCTGCGTACCTGCCGTTTGATTATACCTCAGATACCGCTCATATACGTAGCCTCCATGCCTCAATTATGACAGTTTTGATTCCGAAAAGGTCGAGTTTCCAACGAAAAAAATCACGTGCCTGCCACAGAATCGGTAATGCGCAACTCACCCAGGCGGGATAAACACCCCCCACTCTGACTCAGCTAATGTTGCGTGCAAGTCCTGTCTAAACCTACAAGGAATCAACTATGAGAGACCTGATTGAACGGTACTGTCCCCTCAAGAAACATCCAACCGGAAACAAACCGAAATGGCTGACAACAGCGGTTAAGAAGGAAATCTGAAAAAAACGGACGCTGTGGAAAATCTTCTTACAAACGGAGAACCCAGAAAAACTTCAGGAATTCAGACACCAACGAACCTTATGCATAAGACTCATCCGAGAAGTACGAGCTTATTATGAAATGAAGCTCCTAGAAGAGGCGCAGCAAAAACCTAAAGCGTTCTATGCATATATCAGGAGCAATACGAAAAACCGGGACCATCTGGCAACCTTAAAGGACAAAAATAACCGAATTGTGAGCGATGGCTTTCAAAAAGCCGAGCTTCTTTCCGAGTTTTTCCAAAGTGTCTACACCACGGAACCATCCCTCCAGTCCTGTTATCTTCCACTGCCCGCCAACCAACCACTTATAAGCACAGTATTTTTTAATCCACAGTTAGTTTTAGCAGAGCTAAATAAGCTGGATCCTGCCAAGTCACCTGAAACAGATGAGATCCCAGGTGTACTCCTGCGTCAGCTAGCTGAATAATTAGCAGAGCCACTTTCTATAATCTTCCAAAAATCGCTGGAAGCTGGCAAACTACCTGACACATGGAAGTTGGCAAACCTCGTACCTATCCACAAGGGAGGATCACGGCTATGTCCCACCAACTACCGGCCGGTTAGTTTGACATGCATTTGCTGCAAACTGATGGAAAGGCTAGTTAAAAAATCTATTACATCACTCGATACTTTCCGCTGTCACATCGCCTCAGTTCAACATGGCTTCTGCGAAAAGAGGTCCTGCCTCACAAATCTGCTTTCGTCACTCGAACATTGGTCAAAGGCCATGGATAAAGGATATCCAGTTGATGTCATTTACTTTGACTTCAGCAAGGCGTTCGATTGCGCCCCACATAAGCGCCTCATTCAAAAGTTATCAGAAGTAGGGATAAGAGGAAATCTTCTGAACTGGATTCAAGAGTTCCTAAACGGACGGCAACAAAAAGTCACTGCGGGCGGGTACTGCTCAGAATGGGCACCTGTTACGAGTGGAGTCCCACAGGGGTCAGTTCTTGGGCCGCTCCTATTCATTGTCTATGTAAATGACCTGGTACGGGAAGTGAAATCAGACATAGCGCTCTTTGCAGTTGACCTTAAACTTTGGAGAGTGATAAAAGATGAAGATGACGTCAGGATGCTACAAGAGGACGTAACGAATTTGCACGCATGGAGCGAGAAATGGTGCATGAAATTCAACATCAAAAAATGTGCAGTAATGCACGTAGTATCAGCGAGGCGAAGAACAAATGCACCCCCACGACAGTATCTCCTGGACAATCAACCACTTAAAACCGTAGATGTGCAAAAAGATCTCGGTGTATTCATTAAAGACGATCTAAACGTCACCACGCAGTGTTCTAAAGTCGCTGCGCGGGCAATATCCGTTATGAGCGCGATACGCAGAACGTTTATTCACTTGAATAAAGATGTCTTTGGCAAAGTATACGGGACATTTGTGCGGCCGCACCTGGAATATGCGGTACAGGCTTGGCGGCCGTGGCTTCGGAAGGATATAGATATCCTTGAAGGTGTACAACGGCGTGCTACAAGGGCTGTTCATGGCCTCAAAAACTTCACGCACGAGCAGCGCCTGACGGCCTTGAACCCCTATCCCCTCCACTACAGGCAGGACAGAGGTGACCTCTTTGCAACGTTCCAGTTGGTAAAAGGACTTAATCTGGATGTCGACTGGGAAACGTTTTTTGAAATGGCACCCAAGTCCAATCTCAGACGACATGATTACCAGCTTTAAAAGAAACTGTGCCACACAAATCAACGTTCCTCCTTTTTCTTACAGAGGGTCATTCGCCAATGGAACTCTTTGCCGGAGTTTGTTGTTAATTTCCCTACCGTGAACGTGTTCAAGAGACAACTGGATACTTACCTGCTGAAAGGCAACCCAAACTGCCGAAGCCTGATCTAACGGATTATTGAAATGACTATAAACATGCTACTAACATGATTTCAACAGATCATGTTTTTGCGTAAAACTTAGCCCATATTGCAATTTTCACAGTCCAAATGCGGTGAACAAAGTTTTTCGCAATTTATTTTGCGAATATAATACCCCTTTCACCTTTATGTTACATTATTAGATTTATGAATTCTCCCTACTAAAACTGCAAGCAAAAGTTCTGCAATTTAACTATTTTACTTTATACCTGTACCCTCTAAATGGAGTTTTCATGGCTTCTGTCGTTTACTCCAAATATACTGACTGATACTGACTGAATTTGACGAGATTGGCAAGGTAGAGACATACCTATTCTTCCAACGCCATCATAGCTTGGATATCAGTGGGTGTCAATGCAAACTGGTTCAGCCCCTTCGTGTACCTACGAGCTAGGCGGGTAGCATGCAGTTAAAACGACATTGAGAAAGGACAACCGAGAATTTAGGGACCGTCTCCATCTTACCTTGTTGGTTCGCATATTCCTCTTTGCAAGGAGTTTTGCCCATTAAGGTCTCTTATCAGAAAGTTAAATTTTCCCAGACCACAGAAGATGATCACCACGGAATACGATGTCCTTGGTAGAGGGGGAGGCTGAGCGATCGTTCGTTTTTAATGAACTTACCCGTTCCGTAGTGCCCTACGGGCTTTCTCTCGAGCCCAGTCAGCAACCGCACAGCGGCGCATGATATAGGCAAAATAAAATTACCCACAAAGAACAAGGAGGCTGGAATGGTCATTTCCGGCTAATTAGCCGTCGCCAACCTGTCATAACCAACCTCGAAGTGCGGAAAACTTGGGCACTATCCCACGACCTGTTGCTAAGAAGTGCAACGCCCCTAACCACTGAGCCGAGGACTCGTTATCCTGTCTGTTGAAATCGGCAATATGCAATTGTAGAAGACGCTCACCGATCGTTTTTTGAGGAGTGAGTTCCATATCCCCTACCACAGTCCAGCTTCCGCTTGCGCACCACAATGAAGCTCGATACTTACGTTTTGATCTTCCCCTACAGGACGAATCTATCCTGCTTCTCAACATCTCATCCGAAACAATTTTAGTCATGAATATTTATTCGAAAGTGTGGACCACCTGAACCGTCTTCATACCATCAGTTCAGGAGTTTATGTTCAATACTTCGTCCAAAGTTCACCCTTTTAAACAAAACTTCTGGTTTGGGTTGTTGAATATTGTTTTCATAAGTATAGTATACTAGAAATCAAATCGACGGCGGAAGCCAAAACTTTTCCCATTTTAAATAACACGATCTCGAAATTCTATTTTACAGTTAACTGCATACACAGAACATTATTGTCTATAGTGTCTGTATTTTGCCACTAGATTCAGGCTTAACGCCCTTTTGGTGGTGTTATCCGGGCTCTCAAAAATAAAAACTATTATTAATAGGAGAAAACACCACAAGTACCAAGTAGGAATTATTTCATTTTCAGTTTGCAGCCGTGGCCACATGACCTGTCGGTTGTGTCGGTCTCCAAAGTTGTTGAATGATGAGGGCAGTTCATATTTTTCATGAAGTTAAAAATGCTTTTAATGCCAATTCTATACTGCCTATAATTGACAATAAAACGCTTAAACCCATCTATTCACCAACCATGCAGTAGGAATTTTTACCTGCTGATCAATTCCGCCAGTCTTCGTTGCGTCTGGACTTCCAATCCGTTTCATACAAATCAGAAGAATTAGCAACAGTGTATGAAAATTACATTGTCATTTGAAAGCAGGCCTAGTTTCGCATAGGTGCCTACTTTTATAAGGTCATTAGTTTCTGAAACATCTGAGCTGTTCGTTCGGGGAATTCCGGTGCCCGATGTTTTGCTGCTATGGTCTTTTGTGTTTCTATTTTCGTGACTAGGTCGTGAATTTCCCTAATTCGTCGAAGTGTGAAAAATAACTGACAGAGGGGTCGCGTAACTGTTTTTGTAGCTTTTTTAGTTTAGTTGAAAGGAAGTTCGGGATTGGTGATTTCTTATACGGGAGTCTTTCGTCTATCAAGGTATCTCGAATTACAAATAGGACAGAGTATAATAGGTTAACTGCTTCCATAGGGGATGTTGTTTGAAGATATGGGCTCCAGTCCAATGATCTAATATAGTTGTTCATGGAGTCCTCGCCAAGTTTTTTTGGGTTAAGGCGGGTGTTACTAAAATGGGGTGCTAGTTTTGCGTTTAAGGGGAGTGTTGATATTATTGCTTTGTGGTCACTTTCAAAGGTTGCGCAGTCGTAGTGCATATATAGGGGCCAGATATCGTTGATGAAAATAACGTCTAGTATATTGTTTCCTCGGGTGGGTTTGTCAACTATTTGTGTCCAGTTATTAAAGATAATTGAAGACAAGAATTCTTCGTGCCTGGTAGGTGCTGATAATTCGACCCAGTCTATTTCTGGGCGGTTTAGGTCGCCTGCAATTATCTTATATTCAGTTTTTATGTTAGCTATATTGCTTATTAAGAGGTTGAGGCTTGTGTCATCACTATTACATTCTGGAGGGGAGTAGAGGCATCCGACTGGTATGTTTTCCTGGGCATGAGATTTTATTGTGGGAAAACACGCTTCTCCAGCAAAGGTTTCGGTTGAGACATCAATACCACTTTGCTCAATGCTAGTTTTGGTGTAGATAAGACAACCTCCGCCTCGTTTATTAACACGGTCCTGTCGATAGAAATTATAATTTGGGACATATAGCGAAGCATTCGATATAAGTTCATTTGCCCATGTTTCTGTAATGCAAATTACATCGGGGTTATATATTTCAATAAAAGTTCTAAGTTGGGATATTTTGTTGACAATAGATCTGGAATTTATAAGAGCTATCTTTAGGATGTTGGATATGGAAGAGGTGGGCTGTGGTGAAAAAAAGGATTTCTGGGGGTACTTTGAGTGAGTGATGGACTAAATGGAGGTAGGTGTGTGATTCCTGGAGGATATGGTGATGCGTATGGCGTAGTGTGAGTGCATGGGCTAGTGTGTATGGACTGAGGGTACATATGGGGAGGTGCGTTAACGAGGTGGTAATTGTACCTAAATGGAGTTTCAGTTGGGGAGGTGCAAAAGCCAAAGTAATTTGTAGGGTTGTAATTAGGTGGTAAGGAGTTTGGAATGCTAGAGTGATTTGGCTTATTCCTATGCCATGCAGGTGGATTTTGGGGAGTCGAGATGCGGTTATAGAAGCTTGTTTGTTTTTGGTTAGAGTTTGGTGGGCTTCTATTTGTTATGTCAACATACCTAGGGCGTTTTGGTTGTGTTGGTGTGCTTAGTAAGGCCTTTTGGTTTATGTGTCTTGTTTGGTAGTCGTTTTCTAGTACTGACTGATCGGTCTTGGGGGATGTAGTAAAACTTATACTGCTATCTAAGGGTGTCGCATGACTCGGTCCGGGATCTGCATCATCGTTCTGTTCTGGTTGAACGTTGTTATTTTGTTGTGCCTCCCTCGTTTGTTTCTGACCAGCATTCCTAAATACTTTTGCAGTTGCGCGTTTTTTATCATGAGAACTAGAGTCAGACGTATTTGCTGGAGGTCCTTCTGCGGGGGCTGCTCTGATGTTTAAGCCACAGGAATGTATAAAATTTTGAATTGATGGTGTCGGATTAACGGTGTGGGGTATATTACGGATAATTAAATTGAGCCTGCGGTTCGATCTATCGGCGACTTCTGACGAAACTAAATGCATAATCGATTCAATTTGTGGTAGGCTCGTTAGGCTGTTCGTGAATCTAGTTGAGTCTGTTAGTGAATGGAGAATCGTAAAAATATGTTCATGTTTCTCGATTAATTTCTGTAAACGGACGATGGCCGAAAGATCTACTTTGTCGACAGCAAACGTAGCATCAGTCATGGTTAAATGGAGAGAGTGTAATGAACTTATGTGTAATGTGGACTTTATGTGTTATTTACTGTAGTCTTTGTGCCTCCACTACCCTTATCTGCGACCGTCCCTGGTGATGGGTTCAAGCGAGAGTCCGAAACGTCAGGCCAATAAACTTCTGGTTCTAGTGATCACTTTTTCTTCTTATTTTTATTTTTCTCCCTTACCATTTCCTGGAACTCGCATACTAACTTCTGTCAGATTTCCGATTATCAGAATGTACAAACTGAGGAAGGAACACATAGCCGTCTGGAAGCCCGAAAATAACCCAGCCAAGTGATTCGCATGCAGGTACATTCTAAAACAAGAAGCCAATGGGACAGTATTGAAGGTGAAAGGGTTAAGCCAGGAATGAAAACGTACACACATGCAACCCTTGTCCAGCTCTTTTAGAGCATAGTCAACCATATGAACACCCGCATCCAATGTATTCTGCATGCAGGGCCACGTTCACCAGACTGTTATCTGTGCAGGTTTGTTATTACTACAGGCTCATTTACATGCAACTCAACTTCCCGCTCCCACCAAGATGTCGATGACAAGGTGAACATTGTCATATGCGACGTATTAACCGAAAAGTTATTATCTGCTTAGGGACATTTCGTATTAATTTGGCCAAGGTAGCCAAGTTTTTCGAAACAGCCGGAAGGATATTTATTGACTGAAAGCATTAAAATAATGTAAAATGGCCGTACTTGTGAAGAGGAAGAATGGTGGTTCCTTCCAGGAACTTGAGAATGTTCCGTTTTCGGGATCAAGGTTAACTACCATAATCAAGAGGGAGGAACATGACTCATTTGCGTCCGCCCTTTGAATGCTGAGCTGAACGCCATCGGGGCCTGGGCTAAAAGACTGTCGAGAACATTGGATGGTTACGGTTACGTGGAACAGACGAAGGTTAATGCATAATTAAGGGGATAGCAACGGTTCACCTCTGAATGTTCTGAAGCGAGCGGTCGAATTTATTAACAAAAGTCTTGGGTAGCAAGGCGATGAAACGACCAGCGATCATATAGGCGTCTGCAGCGGCAATTCCAAACGCGTCTGCAAGGATGAGATGCTGAGTTTTCCTACGAAGTTTCGATGCATGAAGAAACGTTTCGCGGCATTTTGAAAGCGGTTCTCCGTGAAGCTTATCTAATCAGCTAACAGTCATTCATTTGACATCCTAATACCTCAGTAAGAAATACGGAGGACTAATCAAATGAATATTTGTACTCGAAAAAAGCCATTTGGCTATGTGAGCAAGGCAAAACGAAATCCAGACCGAACTCCCTGCTTTAAGGATGGGCAGGAAAACAAAGCAACTGATTACGCAAAGAAAAAGACCTTATTTCCAATTCATTTTTCAGCGAAACTTTGGTTCGGAAGTTCGAACTCCTAATTTCATACACGCAAGAGGAATATATAGAAAAATTGGATAAAACAACACCGAAGAAGTAAAAGAAAATAAAAAACCTTACAAGCGATTACAAATGGCGCAGCGCTGACAGACATACACATATGTACATAGACGAAGACGGGAAGGAGATCACTGGAGCCAGTTGTTTATTAATATGATGCCCCGGACTTTCACACGAGCCCATCGTCAGCGAATGATAGACGGTAAAACGCACCACATATTTAGCTCACCTTTGCTGAGAATGCCTTTCGGCTGCGCTATTGGTTTGTTGATGAAGTGTTTGATAAGTGACTAACGGACCGACTTGCCGATTAATCGAGCCCTCGGTCGGGCGCACAATTCGGTCGGCCGACCGGTCCAATATTCTCACGCACGCGAAATCAAAGTTGTGACCTAATGCAGGGACGTGGGCAGCTACCAAAGAGAGTTTACATTCCTGTCCCACAGTCAAATCGTGCCCGTGCAATCTCGTACAAACTTGTTTATTCAGCAACATAGTTGACTTGACAAAAATTTCAGTCTATCCGGCAAATGGACCCCAATTTCTGACTGATGGGAATCGGATCCTTGGGACGCATGTGCTGCCAGCGGATTCATGCATCTGGTCAGTGAGCGGTGCGAATCCCAAATTCGCTCACGAGTCTGCATGACGTAGTCGAATCCCTTACAGTTGCGCCATACAGTCACAGAAGCCTTGGCGAAGCACGTGTCTGGGTCTTTAGTTACCACCGGTGTTGGGAATACGGTATTACCAACTGCCATACCAAATTTCGTCGCTAGTAGTACTGCACGCCTGTAAGATGGGCATAATGTGGTTATTCCACGGTAGTTAATTGTCTTCGACCCGAACGTTCATCGTAACTTCGTCTGTGACCCCGGAAAGTCTTATTGGGTGCAGCTGACTCTAGGTCTTCCACTTGATATCTACTGAAGTTGTGACCTTGAAATAGTTGGATATGAATTCTAGTTAGTGTACATCTTATAAATCAGTTTAAGCACAGGAATGTTGCAGAAGAAAGAACGATATCAGTTGCCGCCAAATGCTAGGTAGAAGTCAATAAATATGTACGGGTTAGAGTCGGAGATAAAACATCGTGACCAAATGCTACTTAACTATCCAGTGGCTTTGAGACACAAAATAAATCGCTGACACAAGACATCAAGACGAAAATGAACGGATGACATTTTCATTCGTAATTCTATACTGATCTAGTTTCCTGTTAAAGTCCTCCACAGATGTGGACGTGAAGATATCCGCAGGCAGTCTACCCCTAACTTCAACCACTCTGTTGGAGCAGTAAAACTTCGGACCGTTTGGCCTAGCCCAGTCACACGTAATTTTAATGAAAGACATCGTAGGTTCGATGTGGTCGCCAGCTCGAAAAAGTCTCCAGATATACTATCGTAGTCATGATCGTGCATAATGTGGAATGTTCGGAAAAGGTGGCCTCGTAGCTGTTTGTAACTAAAGGGAAAGAGACCAAAATTAGACAGTCGTGTTTCATAGCGAAGTGAGCACTTCCCAGTTATGAACTTGGTTGAATGAATTTGAATTTTTTCGAGAATGCTGGGGTCTTTGACGGTTAAATATATCCACGCCTGAATGGCGGCTTCCAGCTGCAGCTGCGCAAGCGTTCAGAAGATTCCGGCTAAATGGTCTCTATCAAAGGTAGAGAAAGACCATAAGACAAGGTACAGGGTTGATATCGCGGAATTGCCGGTCTTCGGGCAGTGAAATGTTGGTTTAAGTGAAGTTGTGGTCCACACACTTAGATCCTTATGGCATAAGGATCATGAAATGGTATGCCATGCAAAATGTAGACCCAACGGTATGGAAATCGGACCCTGCTGACTCTAAGCATATTGCACTTGCTCATATTGGGCGGTAAAAGCCGAACAGTGGGCTACTACCTAAGACGGATTAGATTCGCCTATATATACTGCTCTTTAGCTTCATTTTGAATGGCGATTCAAAGTTTGATATCATCTGCGAAAATATCAAAATCACAACCTACTTTATTGACGTAAAAGTTGACGTTTATAATGAACAATTCCATCAAAGGAGACTGACGGTGCCCAAGGGATGCTATATAAACCTATTTTAATCTATTCTATTCTAAGAACGAAGCCTTACGAACCCCTTCACTCAACCTCAGCCTTCACAGACTGCTCGCCGTCGACGCGGAGATAACCCCTGAGGAATACTCGGATGAGTTCACACAGGAGCCTCCCATGCGATACAGCATCAAATGTTTTCCGAAAGTCGACATAGACTGCATGCACTTCATTTCCTTCACCACCTGTTCATATCTAATATTGTTGGCAATAAGGCAAGTTTTCACTCATGGCTTGCCTCCGCTGGACCAGTGTTGGGCATCCGGTGGTAAAAAGGAGAAAAGCATAGGCCTAGAATAATTATTTTGCATAATTATGCGACAGACCGAAGTGGGTCTGATTGTTCAGTAGACATCTGTCGAAACCTTACTGTCACTTTTATGTAGCCACGTGGTCCCCACAGATCTCCAGTCGGTGGCAAACAGCTAACTTCGGACGAGGCTGTGAAAAGCATAAAGAGCGGTTTGGATAGTTAGCTAGCGAGCTCTTTGGGTGTTATGTACCCGGAGCGGGTGATTTTCGTTTAGTCAACGTCAACAGTACTCTCGAACAATCATTTGGGAAAAATATGCAATCTCGTGTGTGGAACCATCCGCTTGGTCATAGTCGGAAGTGGTAACTTCGCTTTCACTGGTAAAGATGGACCTAAAATTGTTAAAGGTACTCTGCTTTTCCCCCGTCCTTACCCATTTTTGGGTTTTCACAAGTCTTAAATGGGGAAATGGGACCCTGTAGCGCGTGGTTTTTCCTACATGGTAGCAGAAATACCGTGGCTTCCCAATGTCATGGTTCAAATGACCTTATTTAAACTCTTATCGTATTCATGGAGTAATTATCCTAACTAGGTTCTTCTGTGCTAGCATGCATTTATTGACACAGAGACACCATCAGCAAGATATTACCTCCATAGTCTTGGTTTTTGTTCACTTCACCTTTCAGTGCCTTCGTCGGCCACCGGGGCCTGCTGTTCAGCCTCTTTAATGAAATGGGACAGTGGTTTTGGAGGAAAATACGTAATAAAGCACCGAACCGCTGCTAGTCCTCGGCTGTTTTGTAGGAAAACGCCGCTTTCCTGTTTATATTGCTTATTCCGGCCTGCATTTACTGAAACTGGTCATGTTAAATAATTATTCTGACTCTTCCGGACTGCTTAAGTATTGAGAAGATGGAATATTACCAGAATAGCACGACATAGTCGTTTCGGTAAAAGGGAGGCAGGCACTTCAAATTGCAAATGCTGTAGAGAAATGTCGTGAGTACCGGACGCAGATGGTTTGATTGTTGTCCATCACGCTCCCATGTGACGTGCTGAGTAAAGAAAAACCGAAACATATTAAACTGGGCTGAACCTCAGTTAATGAATGCTGCACTGAGATCGCCTAAGATAAGGACGTAAGGCTGACTAGCAAGCTGTTGTAGCTCCTCTAGGAGACAGACATCAGCATTAAGGGTCAGTTCTTGGTGGATGATAGACCGTCGGAATTTCAGTCCGTTTTCAATGGAGATAAAGAGGGACCTCAACTTTTCTATTGGCCGTTTTGTAATTTGGGTTTCCTGCCCATTCTGCGATTTACGCAAAAGGCCTCCTCCTACTTATTATTATTATTAGCATTATTATTATTATACCGTGTAGACCACATCGCTTGTCGACCACTCTCCTGTACCGGTTAAACCAAAAAATAAGCTGCAGAATAAAAAGTCATTCAGGGTAACTGCAGTCTCGAAAAGCAGTACTGGGCAACCAAAATTACCAGGGACCAGGCGACGTAAGGGAAGATTGTGAGAAAAGACGATAACTAACTGTAATTAGTCCGACTCCTCCGCGAACATCTCGGACTGAACTCTTTATTCTGAGCATTGTCACATCTTTGGCGAGTGTTTGCTATTTAAGAAATATGCACGAAAAATTTTTTACTGTTCGACGAACTTATGATATACATTCATATTAAAAACGCCTCAAAGTAGCATCTAAAATAATAATAATAATAATAAAATCAAGACTGAAGGGTGGCGAACACAATCTGGCTATCTTCAAGGGGAAGGTAGTTCGGAACTATATGTAGTTTCAGTGGAACCAGCCTGTAATACTACGAACGACGACAGCTACTCAACTAAAACAGACACCTTCGTTGAATCACCTGATCAAGGCGCCAACACAAGTGAGCCCGTAGCGTCCAGTGATCTACTGGAACAAGGCATATAAATGGAACTAATCAGGTAACGGAAGAGCCTAGAGAACACGACGTCCGCGATAACGGAGTAATGCTCACAGCAGTAACAAATGCAACGGGAAATTCGGCTGGTGCAAAACTGAGGTGCTTGTACACGAATGCCCAAAGCCTCATATCGAAACTAGACGAACTAAAACTTTGCCTTGCCGAGCTGTCTCCAGATGTTTTAGCAGTAACTGAGACCTGGCTGCCCGGGAATATTAGCGATAACGAAGTAGCCTTGCCTGGATACCAAATTTATCGGAGGGACAGGGAACATCGTCAGGGTGGTGTTATCGTTGTGTACGTGAATGACGGTCTGGCAGTGTCGGATAACACCACCAAGTTTGCGTGCAGTACGGAAGCTATCTGGTTGACTATCAAGGCTACCGGTTCTCCGTGTCTTGATGTCCTCACTGTCTACCGGCCACCTAGGACAGAGCGAATCGCCAACACTCAACTATTGGGGCAGTTGGAGAAATTTTCCGGTCCACCTAACATCATGATCAACAACATAGAACATGATGAACATCATAGAACAATTTAAACTGATCTCAGAAAACTCAGCGAATGGAGTAGTCAGTGGCAGATGCCCTTTTCACCCGAAAAATGCCATCTGATATTTGGCCCACAAAAACTTCCCCCCCATAATTTTCGAGGATAATCGGTAAAAGATTTAGGTCTCAGCTATACAAATACCCTTGATTTATCTCCCCACGTCCAAAAAATATCACCGAAAACCACTCGCCTGTGTGGATTCATATGTAAAAAGTTCCCCTTAAATGCTCTAAGAATACAACTGTTCAAAATGTATGTTTTACCTCTCTTAGATTACTGTTCAATTTTCTTCGGCATAGTGCCCTCAGACGGCCGAAAGAAACTAGAAGGCATTCAGAGACGTTTTACTAGATCTTTGTCTAGAAGTGATGGCATCCAGGGTTCATACTTAGAACTATATCATGAATACGGTCTTCGACCACTGTGGATCACAAGACTTTAAAATGGTCTAAACTTCCTATTTAAGGTCACCCACGACCAAGATATTCTCAAAATGAATTTACTTACCAACCAAAACGCCCCTAGAAACACCAGAAATAGCGAGGATATTATAAGGATTCCCAAATTCACAAAGTCCCAACGGTCAAATTTCTACTCCATAAGATATGCGATTATCTGGGATTCTCTTCCAGGTTATATCCGGAAAAGTCGAACCCTAATCGAGTTTAAAATAAAAACTAAGAAATTCCTTTCAAATAACAATACACATTTATTTTTGAATAAGATAGGACATTTTTCAAGTCAATTCTTTGATATAGAATTTGGTCCAAAAGGGCTCTGATGATGCCAGCCGATTGAAAAATACCGGAAAATAGCACTAAAAATAATCAAATTTATAAAAGATAGCGTCATTGATAAATATAGAACAGATAATGATATTTATATTTTTCCTCCCTTTCTCATTTTCATCAGCTATGTCACCTGACACTAAATATCCCTTATTAAGCTAATAAAAATATACCCTTCGATAAAACCCTGCATATTAGTCGTGCGTATGTCTATAGTAAGGTCATATTAAACATATATACAACTATATTAGGTCATAGTAAACAGTCGACCACTACTCCTATAATTTCACATTAACAAGAACAATATGATGCATGATTCAATAGTATTTTGACAGTTTTGATTGTGACTTACCATTGAATGCTTCTTGCTCCTGATATATATTCATCTTTTCCTGCTCTTAGTCCAGACAACGATGGTAAGCCTCCTGAAAAACACGTAGGAACTGTGCGACCGCCCCCTTACAGCTGGCCAGATAGACTGACAACCAGCTGTAACGACCCTGGACTTGGACAGAGTTGTTTGAATGTGTGAACACTTTTGGCGCGATGACATAGGGTGGAGATGGCGTAGTCGCGTGTTGGTGAAGATGGTCGGTGTCCCTTCCTCTCTCATTCGCCGATCCCTTCTCCCTTTACCGTACCGTACCGTAACGCTCGCCTCGCTCTCCGTCTCAGAACATCGGCACCTCCCTCGGCCCTCCCCTGCAGTTGCCCACAGCGCTGCGCTCCCCACCGGTTATTTAGCTGGCATGTCGGTATCGCCTCTTCACCCAGACAGGTTATCTGATGGCTGTAACTCATTCCAACTGTACCAGTTACTATTATTATTATACGTATCTCTCATGACCGTCTTGTTATACTTTACTGTATTCCGTTCCTGACGTACCCTCTTCTGCTGCGTGTGAATGAGTAGTCAGAGATGCTAACGACTCTGTTCAGATTACTCTCCTCCAGGATCTACTCTCAGCGTTCTCTTACTGGTGTGCGCTACCCTTGACGTCCTCGGCCGCTACACAGCAACTGGAGCACACATAAATTTACCCAACAGGAAAATAATTTCAAGGTCAGGCCGATATCAAAGTTCTCCAGTGTCCATGAAGGACATAGTATTCATGCCCCCGAAAACAACCAAACTGCAAAGTTCAATTTTTATATTGTACATATCGTTATTTTTCGAAAATTTTGTTATCATTTTCCATTAGAACTGAAGTTTTTTTAACTTAAAACGAACCCTCAATTCGCGCTTTTTTGGCTAACCAGACACCCGAAGCAAATGAAGTGAAAGTGCAGTTGAAATTGACGAATGTGTTTTAGGTTTTTTCCCTGAGTTCAAAAGGGATTGACAGTGCCCAATGAGCGCTACAATAAACCTATTCTATTCTATTCCATCATGGGCGACTTCAACGCACCACGAACAAACTGGAATACCCTCCAAGCGTCAGGTCCAAAATCGACATTTGATTACCGACTGTTGAGCAAAACATTAAATGCGTGCCTCACACAGCATGTAATGTTCCCAACGAGAACACGTAGGACAAAGGGCAAACTGCCTGGATCTGGTCTTTACGAAAACACCAGACAGCATAGACGAGATCACCTCCCTGCCACCCCTTGGCCGAAGTGACCACGTAGTGCTTACGTGGGATTATTCTTTATTCTCCATTTCACATACTCCAGACCACAAAAGTCGTAATGTTTGGCGGGGCAACTTCAATCAGATAAGGACAGACTTATCCGGTCTCGACTGGGGCTCATTGTTTACGGGAAATGCCAACGATGACTGGGAGCTTTTCAAGAATGTCCTTCGGCAGCTCATCAACAACCACTGCCCACTGACTAGTGTAAGACTGAACAAACGCCCTGGGTGGCTAAATAGAAACCTTAAGAAAGAAATCAATAGGAAGCACAAATTGTGGAGAAAATACTGCGTCACCAGACAAGCTGAATGCTTCAACACCTACAAGACACAGTGGAACAAACTGAGGAAGCTGATAATGAAGACGCGACGGGTGTTCGAGAAGAACTTGCTACAAAAGCAACGCAGAACGCAAAATTACTCTACAGTTACTTCCGACGAAGTACAAGGAACAGGCATCAAATCCCCTTAATAAGGACTACTGAAGGCGTTGAGATTGCTGATAGTAGGGATAAAGCTGCATATTTTTGACGGTTTTTCCAATTAGTCTACACAAACGAGGCAAAATTCCTTCCTCCCTCCACAGAAGAACTGCCGCCTCCAAGCGTCAGTGATATACTCTTCTCAGAAGGCATTGTCCGAAGAGGATTAGAGGGATTGAACGAATCGAAGTCGCCGAGACCAGACGAGATTCCATCCAAGCTTCTTAAGGAACTTGCCAGTGAGCTTTCTGTGCCCTTGTCGATGCTCTTTTAAACGTCATTTGACACTGGAACACTTCCTGTCGATTGGAAGCTGGCGCATATTACTCCGCTACACAAAGGAGGTAACAGGGCAGCGACGACAAATTACAGGCCCATAAGCTTGACATGCATTCACTGCAAAGTTATGGAAAGGATCACAAAGAGTGAACTGATGCAATTCCTGGAAGTTCACGGCCTGCTATCGAAATGCCAACGTGGGTTCTGGAAAGGAAGATCCTGCACGACAAACTTTCTGCAATCTCTCCAGAGCTGAACCAGAGCTCTCGACAACAGGCACGCGGTCCACATAGCCTTCATCGACTTCCGGAAGGCTTTTGACACTGTGCCACACCAGAGGCTCCTACATAAACTTAAAACAATACGGATCAGTGGCAAGTTCCTTAAATGGATTGAAAACTTCCTTGTGGGTCGATACCAGGTTGTGTGCATCGGTCGGGGAAAGTCAGATCCGGCTATGGTCGATAGTGGTGTCCCCCAGGGTTCAGTACTGGGATCCATTTTGTTCCTTATCTACGTGGACGATGCTGCAAGAGATTAAGCCTGTGAAGTAGCAATGTTTGTTGATGACATGAAGATATGGAGTGTAATTCGGGGTCCTGCCGACGAAGACAGA
This sequence comes from Spirometra erinaceieuropaei, assembly GCA_902702965.1. NCBI lineage: Eukaryota > Metazoa > Platyhelminthes > Cestoda > Diphyllobothriidea > Diphyllobothriidae > Spirometra > Spirometra erinaceieuropaei. Next base: position 752,680 of record CACRXP010000105.1, on the reverse strand, counting down.
CTGCAGATGAACCTGAATCGGTTGGAGAAGTGGTCAAACCGTTGGCTCCTGCGGTTCAACGTTGCCAAATGTAGCATACTTCGCCTAGGCCACACAGCCAGATCCGCCAGCACAAGAAACTACTTTCTGGGCGGTGCAGCCTTAAAAGCGGTCGAAGCCCAAAGGGACCTCGGTGTGCTGACGACCAGTTCCCTAAAGCCATCCGCCCACTGTTCGAAGGTGGCAAAAACCGCAATGTCCGCACTGTACTCCATCAAGCGTGCGTTTATGGACTTTGACGAAGATGCATTCTCAAAGACATTCGGAACATTCGTTCGGCCGCATTTAGAGTACGGCATACAAGCTAGGAGGCCGTGGGCTGTTGAGGATCAAAACTGCCTCGAAAGGGTCCAGAAGAGAAACACGAAGATGGTTAGGGGCCAAAGCTCCTTTCCTCATGCAACTCGCCTAGTAAATCTGAACCTTTTTCCTTTGAGCTACAGGCAACTTCGCGGAGATCTCTTGCAAGCCTTCCGCATTGTTAAGGGGCTGGATTGCAGTCTGGCTTCGAGGACTTTTTTGAATTTGCTACCACGACCAACCTCCGAGGTCACCCGTTAAAACTGCGCACTCAGCAGGCACGGCTGGATGTGCGGAAGTTCTCCTTCTCGGTTCAGGTGGTCAAACTATGGAATGAGCTTCCCGCAGATGTTGTGATGTCACCATCTATACAAAGTTTTAAGAAGAATCTGGACATATTTATGTTGCGAAATGACCAAGAGCGATGAGAAGTCGAGCTCACTCCCTGCAACTCCTCATTTTGTCCCACCATTATGGGCGTGTTCGAACTATTTCAGCCCAGAACATCTATCTGTACACCACACATTTTTTACGTTGCAAATAGGGTACTCAAAGGCTTACGCCTATTTCCCTCAATAACCTGAACTGAACTGAACTCTGACTGCCAGGGGAGCTTGCTACTAAATTGGAAACTATGACTGGACGAAGTCGACCCTTAAATGTTCACGCTGATACATGTAACTGTTAAAATATTTACAGAAGTGACGCGTTGCTTAGCCAACGAGCACCCACGGGAAATTTGTATCACGGAAAGCTGGACATCTCCTGACGCATATGGCTAAGTCCATCGACGTAGTCGGTTGGTCCAGTTTAACGGTAGACCACCAAACTAGCCGCAATAAAGGAGATCGTTCACTTTGCGGTAGTTCCAGCCTAAATCATTTTCAGAGCATGATTTTATAAAACTTTTCATTCTCTATGTTATTTTCGGCTATGCCCATTTTCAAACCACTCTCGTCCTCCTCCCACTTTTTACGCATATCGGTTTCGACTGACGTCTCAAATTGGGGTTTTTTGATTCTAATTTGCTTTTCTATACACCCTTTTTTCCTAGCCACTTCTTTCTATCTTACGACGGGACCTCATCGCTCAGTTTGGGTTCCATACCGGTGTAAAGACCAGATGAGAAAGGAAAGCATATTTTGGAGCTCCTTATTCTAGGACGTATTTTGAGCTTTAGTCTTTAACCAACTGGGAAAATTAGTTTGAAAGTATACGAAGTCGTCTAACTTTGTAGGACGTTTATTGTTTGAATTCATCAAATGACATTCTTGGATGGGTTTTCATCTATGTCGCCGATGGCTTGTCGTCTCTTCGTAGAGGCATGTGGTAAGCAACTATAGTCTGGATTTTGATATACTTTTTTTTCTGGTTTTCGAGGATTCATATACCTCCACCCTGAAGTTGACATAACCCCTCAGTTCCTCCATTAGTCGATCCCTGATAGCGTATTATCATATCACCGTCCGTAAAGCCTTCCCTAACTTTATTACGCAAAATTGCAACCGTGCTTTCGCTAATGTTTAGACTCAATTATTAGTCCTACGCGATTACTGACATCGGCTGTATGTGCTTCCCTCTGTCCTGGCTGATACGGTTTGTCAGAAATCATTTTCTCTGCTTGCAGTCGGGAATTTCTTTATAAACCCTCAAATTACATGATCGCCAAGTGATCGCCGTAATTGCATTTACTCTTCAAAAGTCACGATGTTAAAAAGACTGGCTGGATCTATCATTTGAACTCCACTTTATCTTGCTACCACTCTCATTTTTGTGAAATACTCTTCCTTTTATGTCCGGCGTGTCTCCTCGTATGGTCTTCTTTTGGAATTTATTAGTTTTTCAATTAACATTGCCATAAAATAAGTGGGATATCGAGTTCAAAAAACCCATCCATCGCATTCTAAAGTAATAGGCAGGGATATTTACCACTTTACATTAGGTTTCGGGGCGTTACCTTTTACACACCAGTATCTAGACGCAAGTATTAACGCATCCAATTGATTACTCGGAGGCTAAATTTCCAGCCAAACTGTTCGAGTCCTTGCACGTATTAATTACTGGTTGTACACATTCCTTTCCACGACCCGTCTCTAATCAAGAGGCTAGACTTGTTTCACTCGGCACCCTCGCATCAAGTGCATTTCGACTAGACTTCACAGTGGTCCTTCCAATCCGCCACATCATAATCCTATGATGTCTTAGTTCCGCCACTGACCGTAACCCCTCTTATTATTTTTAAAAAAGGAGTTTTTGTCAGCAAGATTTATTGACTTCAAAAGTGGCTTCCTCAGTATAAGATGTTCTAGAACACAATTTGAGCTCACTCCTTCGGATCCCCCCCACTTTATTGCGGGTGTAAATCTCCTGTGATTCCCACTTTCTATCCCCGCAAATGGTTTTACCCGCAGAATGTTTCCAAATTGTCCAAGACATCGATTGGGTCCTCTGTTTCTGATTCAGACATTGATATTAGCTGTGGTAAGCAGCATCGATGCTTTATGCCGGAACTCGTGAAGTCTTGGTCACACCATAGTCTGATTCAGGCACGCTTAAGACTTTACCTTTCCTCCGCTCCCAAAACACCTCGCGTAATTGATATCGTGAGTAAGGGCTCCTATTACGAAATAACGACGGTAGAGCACTCGACGCTGTAAACACACAAATCCGTCTTATCTCAGCTTTCGGAGTTGAACGTAGGAGCCAATTCTTGCTGGTCCTCGAGACAGCCGACACTTCCGGCGTTCGTCCATCAGCACGTCAATGACCGAAACATCGAAAGAACTTTGCAGTTTTCTGCCAAGGCCGGTGAAGCTGTATCTCGTAACCTTGAGTCCCCCCACGAACTCCCTCAAATGACGGTAAAGCCGGCTAGAGGTGACTACAAACCAATCGAGACGAAACAGCGACTCCCATAAATCATGCCTCAGACGTCAGCAAAGCCCAAAAGTCATCTTTTCATCTAAGTAGTAAGTTTCCTGTTTTTCGTGGCTCTACGAAGTGTTGGCGGTAACTTTGCTGCCAATAGCATGGCCAAAATCGTGTGCTGGTGTGAGGACTTCCGACACCCTCTCAATTTCGATGGCCTACGTATCACTACCTCTCCGCTGGAACAGGGTATCGTCCTTCTGTCTACACTGTCGTATGACCCTTCTTATAGATAAAATGTCATAGCCGTTGTAACATCGAGGCAGCACAACAACAAACCTCCCTGACAATGCCCACAAGTCTTGCATCCGTACTCCAGCATCCTAAGTCAAAAAAGTAGTCAAACAAGCATAGGGGCGAGGTCGTTCCTGGTAACTGCGGCACGGTCATCCTTGTACATGAAGAGAGTAAACAAAGCGCGAGAACTGCCGCGACATAAATCTCATCGACTTTGTTTCAGAGATCCTCCCAGCCATCGCTCTCTTGCGGTTTCCGATTGTGTGTCTCAATTACGAGACCCTACCAGGAGGGGTTACGAGATGAACGTGGACACAGTAGGTACTTGCAATGTGACGCATGTTCGAACCCCACCCTTGCGCCGAGCAACTGATGACCATCTGCCCCACCTACGTCGTTGCAGCTTTCGCAAACGTTCATCGTGAGTGCCGGTGGCAGAGATAGTGTGCCGGCAGAAAACTCTCCCTATGAACAAGGCCCACAATCGTTCCACCATTATCAGTGTTCTGCTCCGCTCACGATATATCAGAAGTTGGTTATTCGTTTTCACGTTCGGCGAGGTTGTATGCACTCGTTCATCATCTTAACTATGTCAGTGACCAAATCCTTGGAAAGACTACACTGTTTTGAGAGGGCTCGTGCTTGCAAAAATTGTCAGCGGTGTCGATGTCGTTTCGTTAGTGTGACAGCCTACAGAATGTTTCCAATAAACTGGGTCACTACGTTTATGCAAGCGTTCGAAGATGCCTGTAGACCTGCTGGAATATCTCCATCGGCTAAATGCTTCATCAGTATCGACCATCTATCTAGTCAGTTCTCCCATTTGGTCGGAAAGTATGAAAGAAGTGTATGAAAGGCGGCGAAGACAATATCTTCTCACTTACTCGCGAACGATACTGTGAGTGAAGTAGACCTTCTCATGAATGCGATGTTGTCACCTTATATCCGACGCTATTGCCTAACTGAATACGGTGAAAGGGTCAGCCTAAAACTTGATTCGACAGTCCGTTAAGTCGTAGAGGTGGTTCTTGATCCTTTGTTTTCGGTCTTCGTTGAACTTGTCTTGTGACTGGCAGTTTTGTGGATACTATTATCATGCGTCTTTCATCGCTCTAAGGTGCAATTCGAGCTGACGTATTTTTTGCGGTTCACTCGCACAAGATATATTCCGTGCGATGCCGACCCAAAGATGTTCCCATATGCCTTTACCCAGGCCGTTGGGACTTGCCGTTTTATTTATTTGACTACGGAAGGGAAGCACTTCAATTAAAAGATAAGCTCGACCATCCATACCGATGCCTGCCATTCTTACATCCATTTTTTGATGTGACATCGTCGTTCCTTCTACGTAGATGAAACACTGAGTAGTCTTCTTATTGAACACCGGATCTAATTACAGCCAACAACTCACGTTTTACACATCGGTTCACTTTTATCCGATCTTTGCCTGTCCTTTCAACTTCCCACTTAGTGTTGTTCAACGAAAAGACGACGCCACTATTGTCGCGTACTTGTGTTGTGGGAGGTGAAAGGTGACGCAGACCATGCGTCTTCTCCACGTAAGCTTTCGAAGGCAGCTTTGAAATAGATGCTAATCGTTGTCGGCTCTTCGGGTGCAGCTCATGGTAGTGGGTAACTCGAAAACACCATATATAGCTGTCTTTACCCCTCTACCTCGCATGTGCCGTGTGTACACTCAGATATTTTTTCACCACTTCTCACTCAGATCAATGTTCACGTCTATGCACATTCGCTTGATCCGCGTACATCCGCTCTTGTGCTGGTGCGTACACATGTATATCAATCTCACGGACTGTGCGCCTGATTACGTCTTACGCCCCTTACTATTGGAGCCTGTGTACACGCTCACGCGCCCTACGTGCTGCATTCCTGCGTCTGTGTGCACACACGCGCGGGCGTGTTTGTTTTCGTCGATGTGCGCCTGCTGCTGTTGCGACGCCGGCAGCGGCTGTGTGCCGGCACTTCTTTCCCCTAGATTGCGGTGATATACATAACGGTACCTTGTCTTACCTTTCTATGGCACTCGCAGACATCTGGGTGTCTAGAGTTAAATCGAGCTTCTGTTGCCTGGACCCTTTAGTGTAGCTGGTTGCTTGGGCACGCCCAGGTAGGCGTTGAAGTTGAATGCGCACGTAGAACTCCTATCGACCGCCATAACATTTTTGAAGATACTATTTTTTCCCTTGTTTCGTCTTTTCTTCCGAGAAACGCCCAGTAAAACACTTTCAGTGTGTGATTGGGTTCTACTCACACGATCATCTTGAATTCTCACAGCCGAGAGTAGGAACTTTGTGCACAACGCTGAAGGCGACTGTCTGCCTTATTTAATCTCACTGTAACTTCTGCAGAATTCACTGTGAAATTTCCTCCTCCAGGAATTCAAGGAACACGGTCTTGACTCTGCGCGCTTGACTATTGGTTAGGCAACATACGTGAGACGTCTCCTTTAGTAATATGAGTTCTCCGGTTAACTCGTGTGATTATGGAAAATCACTTACATGCATCCAGTTGCGTCGTCGAACTGGTTGCTCTTCGGGCATTTCATCCGGGCCAGCCTACTGCAGTGAAAAAATTATAGTCCGGCGCCTCAGCACTGCCGCAATACCCATCGAAGTTTGCAATTTCTCCAATTTTAATAGAAATAACAGAAAGAATGCCTTTAAAACGTCGCCTATTGTAATTGTTGAAAGAAATAACTCCCCCCAAACCATCGCTCCTTCCAACGAATTGGTCACATGAGTATTTATAGAAGGCAAGTCCCCATAGTCGATGAAGAAGCCTACTTGTCGACTGAACTATTGACTAAGCGGCACGTCGGCCAGTGGCGGATAGTGGAGTAGTTCTTGCTGAAGGCTCTGCAAAGTAAGTCGACTTAAGTCTGATAAATCAACAGTCGCGGACGATGTGCTACACTGTTATCTGCATGCAAGATTTTAAGGTCTAACAGGCTGAGTGTCATTATGGAGTGCCACAGTCCGATGTTACAGCGGTCGCAGACAGCTATTAGCAAGCTCTGCCGTTGTTGTCTTTCAGGCAGGATATCCATTCAAGAGCCGAATTGGATCTTCTAACAACTAAGGTCAAGATTTGGAATATAGCAAAAGTCAGCCTGTTACGGCTTTTTGTGCAGTTGATTGAACCATATTGTATTCCCATTGTCCTTCACGCTGGTACGTTAGTTTGAGAAATTACTGTTGAAGGTGGGTTGTGCTTAGGTGGCTGACTGGTTTTTGTCCTCACCAGCATACTTATTTCTGCTGATTTTATTGAGAAGCAGTGATAAATCCCGATACTCTTGTCAGCTAATCATCTCAGAAAGTGACTTAGCCGATGTGAACTATGTAGACCGGTCTACTCTGTTTACCCTCATGAACATGCTGGGTTTATGTAGAACATACCTAACTACATCATGACCCCAAACATCTTCGTGCCTCTCGTCCAAGCAGATGTGGGAGTTTGCGAAACCGACAGACGATGAAGATATTGCATGTGGGATCTGAGTTGATATGCCTACGTGATTACTGGTGGCGCCTGCTTTCCCACTACAATAAATTCGACGCGCCACAGCTTGAAAAGTCATTAATTGGCGGGGTAGCTCATCCTTTCTCTGAACTAGGGATCAGGCCGCAGTGGCTTCTTCGTGTGGCTTTTGGCGTAACTCTATTTAATGAGCGAATCGTTGCCCTTTTCTCGAAGTATAGGTTATTTTCCTGCGGGGACTCGCGAGCCTGCTGCACGCGCAGACGGTGTTCTTATATCGGACCGTATCTTGTATCCATAGTCTGGTGTTTCGTTCTTGTTCTAACCTTAGGACTCGGTGAGTATAGTGAAAGAGATGTAATGTGAATGCTGCGTAAGTCACCATAATCCAGACCGCGTCCAAGTCTCCGCTGCCGCTTTAGGCAGTGATAATCCTCGTCGATTGTGGCGGACGGAGGTTGTTCCACTGTTTATGTCGGAAGGAACTCAAACTGCTGCTCACCTGGTCGTCTGCACGTTCAGCTTTGCCTAATTTCGCTCGCGCTTTCGTCGAATTTACTCGTAATGCAGTTAGTTTCTCCAGGACATCTAAAATTCGGCTACTCGCAGACTTCATTCATACCGAATGTGCCATACTAAGGGATAAGGCCGCTGACGTCCGCTTGTGCTCCAATTGGGTTCAGACAGTAGTTTACATGCTTGATTTAACGTATTGTGTTGTTTCATGAAACACTTTTCTCACTGCTTAGGAAAGCCTCGGTGCAAGGTCATCGTTTTCCTATTGACACGCTTTTTAAGTTGTCTGTCATTACCTTGTGCAAAATGAAAAGAGGTATTTAGGAATCATAAAGCTGCCCTCTCCACCAAGGCGCCAGAAAGTTAGAAAATTATGTATTTATGCAGTCACTTCGTCATTTTCTATGGGGTTTCAGCTTGGTACATGTACTCACCACAACTGTAATGGCGTCTGATTGGATCAACTTCGGTGGTCTCGTGCCTGTCCATGCGCACCAATCCACGATAACGGCTCGTGTGAGCGTCATCCACTGTCTTCTAGCATTGCGATGAAGCAATATTCGACGTCCACTAACCTATAAGGTTTCCTGGCGGACAGCGTCTGACCTAGCCCAACTTGCCACCTCCACTAAGGTGACCGAGGCATCGGATTTGAGGCAGTCGCGCAGTTGCTGAAGACCCCTTTAATTCTCATATGTTCCATATTATCCTTGCTATATTGTACCAGCAAGTTCAAACCGTCTCATTCTAAACTATACCGTAACTTCGCACGCCGAATATTCGTCCGCCAACGGTGTTCTAAAATTTGATCCGTTGCTTGGCGGGGGTGTCACAAAAGTCGTGCGACTTGCAGTGTTTGGGGAATTTGGGGAAAACCGAAATGTCCCCCTCTGTAATAGTCGCTATTTAACTATGGTGTATTTTCCACCGATGTCAGTGGATTATTAAGAGGACAAAATCAAACACCGAAATATTCCCTAAAATCACCTCTTTCGGGTATTTGGAGTTTGGATTGAACAACTTGAAGGATCGGTCCCCTTGCATCAGATCATTTATGAAAAGGAAATAAAAGTCAGAAGACGGAAGGTCAACGAACGGGACACGTGCCGGATGAAATTGATCTAAAAATTGATTGACAAGCCAATCATACGTTTCGGCGCATGCGCAGCCATGGAAGCCAGACGCACAATTCCGCTCCAGGGTGCCCTCAAGCCAGACGTAGCAGACCGTCACGATAATTGTTTCTTGAGACAAAAGATTGTGACCCCACATTTCTGGACGATTTTCGGCGTCTGAATTTATTCCAGGACGTGCAATTTTATGCTCGAGAACATGAGTATAGAGTGTTGCATGATTGCCGACGTCCCGTCAATAGTGACTGTTCACGAGAACTTGGCGGGGATGCACTCCATGTCCAAAAGACATTTTCGGACTAGACCAACGAATCTCGTTCTTCATCGTCAGATAGATTACGGAAGACCCATGAAGCAGATTTCTTGTAAAGACTCAGGCGGCCGTGTCGAATTTTGTAGACGGCCAGCCATTCAGATCCATTGGTCGCCAGTTGCTAAAGTTGGTAGTAAGTGATTTCGAGCCACTCATCACCGTTGCCTTGGCAGCCGCCATGTTTTTCTCCTTGGTAGCAGTCGTCTGGCGTTCTTCACATAAAATATCCCGCCCCAACTTTCGTAGACCGCCGGAATTCAGTCACCATTTTCTGGGCTTGTTCGTCGACAGTTTTTTTCAGCTCTTTGAGGACCTCGACGGCGCTCAAACCGCCAGCAGGTTTCCAAAAACCACAGGTCAACTGCCTGATAGGGCAGATGTTGGCGCGACCCGCCGGCGGTCGGGTTTTTCATGTATCCATCTGAAGGGGATCAAACAATTTTGGCTACAGCGATAAGTCTTACACAGGTCGCACGACTCCTAGCGACCAGCGTACAACCGTCGAGGAAGACTAGCCAACGGATGCGCGGTAAAAGCGAATGTCCGTGGTGATCGCAATATCTCGTCTGAATTTTGGCGCCTAAGTCTTTAAAAAGCGCAGGCAGCAGCAGGCTGTGATTTCCGTACTAGTAATTCTGTAGCAACATGCTCTGAAGCTAGTTCAAACTGTTCACTTCCTAAAGGTGGTCGGTGATTTCTCCAGGCCGGAGACGCAGCTTTATCCTGCCAGTTTAATCAGATTTTAAATACATTTCATATTGTCAATGTAACTCTAACAGCCGTCGTGGTATTAATTCCTGCCACTTAGTCCGCTGACAGTGACGACCCCTCGTGACCCATTTTGCTACTACTTAAATTGTGCCATTTTTCCACCCTGTTCACCACAACAGTGTCCGCCACATTCCTGTTTTTTTCTGTATTATCCTCCACTTCTTTAACGCAGTCTCCGGAGACCCATTCTTGGTGCCCTTGCTTTTGTCGCCAGTTCACTGTTGTTCTCCCAAAAACGTTTTCTCATGTCGCATGTCTTCTGTATTCGGAGTCACTGTTTTCCCAACTGTTGGTAGGTGTAGAGTAGGGTTTTGGTTCACCTGAGCCATTATACTAAAAATTACACCTTCGTAGGATGCCAAGGTGGTTTCCTAAGTTTGTCGGTTTCCAACTTGATTGGCTAGTTCATCATCATCATCATCATCATCATCATCATCATCATCATCATCATCATCATCATCATCATCATCATCATCATCATCATCATCATCATCATCATCATCATCATCATCATCATCATCATCATCATCATCATCATCATCATCATCATCATCATCATCATCTTCTTCTTCTTCTTCTTCTTCTTCTTCTTCTTCTACTACTACTACTACTACTACTACTACCACTACTACTTCTACCACTACTACTACTACCGCCGCCATCGCCACTGCTTTACCTCCTCTTCTATTACCCTATTATTGAAGATCGCCCCAATGCGATGTCCCGCACAGGCTTCAGACTGTTGTTCCGTGACAAAACGAAATTCCACACCTCGTTCATCGCATATATCGCTCCCGTATAACTGTTAAATTGAGTCTTTAGTCCTTTGTCTCAATCTGTCTGAGAAAAATGTGAAACTGTAGTAGTAATTTCTGTTTTATCACGCCCTAGGTAAAATTTCGACTCATAATACAAAGGTTGGAACGTGGGGAGCAATTAGAGAAATGCTATTAGCTATCATTGCACCCTACCCTTATGTTCTTGCAGATCTAGCAACTTTGTCCGTGCACATCTAGATTTTTGTCAACTCCTATAAACTTGCAAACCTATTTTATGCTCCCTCTCCAGTGCTTAAACCTGGAATAAAACGGATTTAATCAACAACCAGGAGCGGCCACTGCACTGTTTGCCCCATCGTCGCCGGAAACGCCACTGCCATAAACCCTAATGGGCATCTGGAGTTTCGCTGTCGGCGTGCAGCAGCAGCAGCAGCAGCAGCGGTGGATTACTTATTTTGCGCCTTCATCCGCGCCACCCAAGCTTTCTAACCTTCCCTAGTCTTCGGGTCGATCCTCCTTGTAGAGGTAGCAACAGTACTGTTTGCTTTCCTCCCCAATCGGCACCCCGTTCTTCTTGAATAAACGGACTACTCCCCACGCCCCGTCGAAATCGCCCTCTCTTTCGCACTAATCTCATCTCAGCTATCTGAATGAGTGGCATTTCCAACGTAAGTACCTGTGCAGCCAGCCTAGGGCTGCGGCCAGGTCAGCTGTTGACTTCCGCTCCCACCACCGGTGGCCTCGGAGAGGTGGAGATTATCGGAAAGAAATTACCAGCCGAAATTTCCACCATGGATCCCAAAAAATTGCAAAGTAAGCCCCACCTGTGCGCTTCTTATCACATGCTCGTCCTGGTCCCCCTCCCCGCTCTCCAGTATTTGCTATTTTAAACCCGCCCATAGTTCGCTAGCCAGCCTAGGAACCGTCCCTATTTTGTGCTTATTTATACTGTCTGAGGGGATTTATTATTCCCTTGAATAATGTATTTGGAAAATATAGAACTATCATGGGGTTTAATCTTCCAGATATGACTCGGTTTTTACGCTGACTTTTATGCAAGTAGCTGGTTGAATGTAGCCAGAATGATCGCACAATGCAAATGCATCATAATCCAGCGCACTCGTACACAGTTTTATATACACTTACGGTAGCTTCACAATACCCCTCCGATAGTATATCTGTAAAATTCTCATTATTTCTCCATCTGAGAGCTGATGTCATAGATTAAACTGACGGGATTTTACTCGCCCACACTCGATCATCTTATTCACTGGGTTTGGTCGCGCCCCTTGTCCTGAGAGACTTATGATCTCTTTTTTGCGGACGATTTTACCTATGTATGAACGGCAGCGTACAGCAATGCCCCGAAATTTTCGTGGCTTACATTCATAGGCCTCTGAAAACCACGGATATGCGTGGATTTTAGACGAACAACTAAAGAGGGTCGATAAATACCCATTCGCATGTGTTAAACACCAAATATGTCTTCGAAACACGTTAAGTACGCTTAAAATGGATTTCATAATTCAAATTTTAAATTGTACAGGCAAAAGTAACCGTTTACAGTACTGTATTAAAAGTACATACGGTAGGATACCGTTCATAGTGCACGTACATTTACGTCTAATATCCGCTGCCTTGTGCCCACCCTCGTCTCCGAGACTGAACTGAGACACTTAATACCACGCGAATTTTAAGTGTTAGGCTCCAAGAAAAAATCACGCAAATTAGCGTGAACTTTCGAGGTGTTACTTTGTCTAGTTACCCAGGGTAGTTTCGCTTTCGTCTGTAACGGGACTCAGGTATTTACGCCGACCTGACAAGCGACCACATTATACTTTCCTTTCCTCGCTATCTGAAGGTCCTTGCGCATTGATAAGGCAAGTGTTCGTTCTGCATCAGCCTGACCATAGGAATTCGACAGACTTGTGTCCCGAGATAACCTCACGAAGTAATCACCGTAGGCGCTGCCTTTTCACTCGAGACAAAGTTGGTGTACTTAACTCAGATGACATTTCTCAAGCAACGGTGTCTGATAAGATTCACTTTTCTCGTACTTGAGAAGCGATTTTAGGCCTTGCCCACAGGGATAGCTCCCTGCCGTCAAACCATACCTGCCACCGACACTCACGATGAATGTTGCAAAAGCTGCAGCGACGTCGATAAGGCAGGTGGTCGTTCGTTGCTGGGAGCCATGATGCGGTTTGAACATGTTCTATTCAGTGTATCCACATTCGTATCGTCTAGATGGGGTCTCATCCTAGAAACACACACCCGGAAGCCGCCAAAAATGATGATGGGGAGGATCTTTGCAGCAAAGTCCATGAGATTTGTGTCGTGATAGTTCTCGCTCTTTGTCTACTTTCCCACTCTTTTCACACACAAGGATGACCGAGCCGCAGTTAGTAGGAACGATCTCGCCTTCCTATGCTTGGGAATGAAAGGGACGAGTGAGGTCGACGACTCAGCGCATTTTCCTCACTGTAAGCAATCTGATGCGCTTGAAGTTATCATGGTGCGCTAAAAGCCGTGGCTTGGGTGACAACTGACGGGTTAACTTGGATCTCACAGTCAGCCCAATGTGTGTGTAGAGCGGCCGACGCGTGGTCTAAGAGTCAGGCTGCAATGGCTCCTTCTCATTATGGCCTTTATGGCACTCTCACTCATGGAATACGAGCCGGGTATGGCGGCACGCTTACTGGCGGCCCCGGCCGCTCTAGCCATTTGCGCCCTCTTCCGCCTCCGGTCTTGTTGACTCTCTCTTGGCACCGGGCTCAGGTAGGTAGGGGGAGAGAGTACGATAGGTGCAGCGCAAGTCTACATTCACTATAAACTAAATCACGCGCAAGTCACCGTGCCGCTTCACCTCAATGTGAAGCACACGTGGACATCGTCGGCAATTACGGTCGAACTATCAGATGTTTGTTTGATCGACTCTTTGAGTCAGAATACTGGAGTACAGATGCAAGACTTGCGGACTTTGTTAGGAATCTCCGTGCTCTCAGGAAGGTTTGCTGTTGTGCAGTCTCAGTGTTACAACGGCCATGGTTTTTTATCGATAACAAGGGTCCTATGTAGACAAAAGGACGATGTTTTTGGGTAAGGGGGGTACCATACTAACAGCACAGTTACTAGCCTAAAGCCCAGACACGCGTGTTTCGCCGATATTCTGCCACTGCATGGCTAGCCTGTCGGCGGTTAATGAATATTACGTGGTTACCCGCTATGGCTGATGGATTTCGGCCCAAATATTCATGCATAAAAATTTCAGTCTGCGCCTATAGACCTAGAATATACTGCTCTACTCCAAGTGCACAGTTAATTTCTGAGGGAATTAAAAAGCAACAGAAGGACGATATCCTGTTACTAAGGCGAGGTAGTGATTGGTAGGCCATGGAATTCGAGAGGGTGCCTGAAGTCCTCACACCAGTTCACGATTTTGGTCAATTTATCGACAGCAAAGTTACCGCCCACACTTTGAAGAGCCCCACAATGCAGGAAACTTGCCACTTAGATGAAAAGGCGACTTTTTGAGCCTTGCCGACGTCTGAGACATGGTTAATGAGAGTCGCTGCTTCGTCGCAATGGGTTCGCGATCCTATCTAGCGGACCAAGCTGTACACTTGTGTTGACTTGGTTCGTAACTAAACCTTAAAGTGGTTGGTCAGTTGATGCTTGCAGTGGTGCTTCAAACGGCTGGTTTTTCCTACTAGCAGCTGGTTCTTGTCGACTAACCGTAGCAGCCTTTTAGCGTTGTCACATAGGTAGCAGAAATCTGCCAAAACATTGATTAACTGAGCTTCGTAGTCGTCTGGTGGATTCTAAATTGATTACTTAGGAAGTGCTGCTTGGGCAGTCAGCTTACTGTATCAGATTTGGTGGATTCCATACGTTGCAGTAGGCTGGCCAGGTAACTTGACTCAAATGTGATTAAACTCTCGGCATCCAGTGGGACCTCGTAGTTCAGGTGGTTGGAGCCTTGGCTGTACCCAAGCTTTCCCCTTGCTGTCATGGGTTTGAATCACACTGACGTCATCCATTTTGCTCATTGTTTGGATCGTCGCCTATCAGAGCCCAGCGTTTCCAACCGAAAAAACGGCAATGCAATTTGTACCCTGATTTTTGCAATTGAGTGAATGTCATCTTCGTGACGCAACTGAGTAACTAATGCTAAGGATTAGAGCAGACCACAAGTGCGTCGGCAAAGCGTCCTTTTAGTGTTCTTGGTTCGGTCTTTCGCAAGACCGCGTTCGCCGTCGTGTCCTCAGAAAGAGTTGGAGGTGCCCCTGTGGTGAGGTGAGTGCTAATTCACCACGAGGATCTTGAATTCTAGGGATCACGGGTCTGTGATTCGAAAGACGCTCACGCAGCACGCATTCCCATTGTATTGGCGAGGACTGAGGGCCTATACTTTGTGCACCGATGCCTAAAAACTTTCCCACACCCCAAAGTCCAATTTCGGGCTTCCGTTATCGATTGCTGTCTCAGGAGCGAAAGTTTGCTCACCCAAATCTTAATCACTCACTCTGTCAACACTGCCAGAAAGCTATTACGAAAACTGGGCTTTATGATCTTCGTAGACTTCTGACCTTTAAGTACTTGTCTCAGGACGGTTCTAGATGGTTCTCGTCCGCTAATGGCCCATGGCTGTTAATGAAGGGGTCGTCGCACTTTTGAAGTAACTGCTATTTTGATCGGTCATACCACCCTCCTCTTCCCACCTCTCCACGCCCACTATCTAGCCTCGTCCTCATATCTCATTTCGTTGTACATATGTCTTTCGCTAGGCCTGACCGTCTCGGAGCCCAAAAAGATGTCAGACTGTAGTTCGTGTCTCAAGTTCGCTGGCGATGTCGAGGCACACTCCGAGTCCTCACTCTACCCTCCCAGTGGTATTGTCACGGGTGCGGCCATCTATGGTCAGCTGGTCACAGCGGACCAACTCTCCCAACTGGAGCAACAGGGCGGTCTAACTGGCGGAAGTGCCTGCAATACTGGGGGTCAGGGTCTGCTGCATCGGTCACCCAGTCAAAAGTCGCAGCAACATCAAGCTCTTCGCTCCAAGCTCGCAGCTCTGAACGCTGCCGTCATGACAACAGCCGCTGCTGCCGCCACCGTTACTGGTACTACGACGACGGTCGCGGTCGCGACGACCATGCCCTCGCCCCTCACGGGATCCGTCTGTTCCTCCAACTCCTCCGTGGCCGCCGCCACAGCTGTCGCCACGACCACGACCACTTCCCATTTACCGCCACCATCTCCCAGCACCGTTGCGGCCATGTCCTTGTCCGCCTATGCTAAACTGGACCCTTCCTATTCCCTCAAAAACTGTGCGGTTGGCGCAAAGGCCTCCCAACAGTCACATCATCAACAGCAGCAGCCACAGGTGCATATCTGCCACCGGCCCGTGGCGTACCATCATCCAATGGATGTGGTTGGGGATTCAGAAAAGGCGCGACCCACGGCTATGGAAGTAGTTGTGGGTAGCGGACAGCCGGACAGCCCCTCTTCCAATTCGAGTGTCAATAAGTCGGTGAATAACACCTACAGCTACCCCATCTTTCCTTACGCCACTGTGACCACTGTGGAGGCCGGCTCGTCTACGGCCTTTGTAGGTCACGTGAAGGACTCCTGCGAGGGACTCCTGATGGCTCCCACTGTGGCTCCGTCACTGCAACCTCACCAACAGCAGCAGGCATCGCGGGCTGCCGAAGCAATGGTTGCGGCTGCTCCTCCTCCTCCGCCGCCAACCCACTTCCCTCGTCGTCCTTCGCAACAGCGTGTTCTCATCAAAATGTCTGTAAAGCTCATTCAGACCTACGAGAATATTAATGAGGTAGGTTTTGCAATTTAAATACCAGTTTTAGCAGTCTCCCTCTGCATATATTACTTACTCCTGTACGACGACTCGGCTCAAATGTTCATTAAAATATCGGGTCTGACTCTAAAAAGTGATGTCCCGGAGACTTAACTTCACGTCCTGCACTTGATAATTTGTGAAATTATTCGCTTGATATATATATATATATATATATATATATAATCAGGAATGTACGCACATATGTGTTTTGGAAGTGAGGCATCCCAAGGCATATAACTTTAAGGTAAACACGTTCTTTAGGAAAAAGTAGGGAATTTTATTAGGTAAACTTTCGACGCTGGCCCCCCAGGTCGTCTTCAGACTTCATTAAATGTGCAAAAAACAATTAACATTTCAAACGTGCTAAAAAATCCATATTCATCCGGTGTTTGCGCCACTAAGCCGTCACAGTTTGCTTCACTCCGTATTGATTGGCTCTCGTCTCTTCCACTTTTCCCTGATATTTCTGTCCATGGCATCTAAGTGAATGTGCCGATTGATGTATAATTCATCGGAGTGTATGACTTCAGGAAACTCTCAGCTTTTTTTAGAGGTGTCGACGCCGACGATGCGTATGGCTATTCTAGATAGATGTTTGCACCTCTCAACGATGTAGCAGACTTTTGACAGTACTCCGCTTCTGAGAGATCGGGCTGTTGCAGTCATAGTGTAGAATTACTTCGGCATATGTTCCCTTGCGGCAAACGGACGTGTGCAATGTTCCGTCAGCAAGAACACATTGCTCTGACGAAAAAGCTACCTAGTCGGATTAAATTACATGTTTGAATTATTTTCTCAGAACGATTACCCCAGGGATTTTGTACTTCGATGCATGAGACTGCAAGAAATATAAACAAAGGAACTAGATAATTCCAATCAAGCGGCCAAGGCTAATGCTTAGGGAAGCTTTGCTTACATCAGAGATGTGTCTGAACTTGTTGTGAAAGACACTTGGGGAAACACCAAATAAAACTGACGCACAAGCCGACCACTACTTTACGCACCCAGCTTGCACACCCTAAGGATAAGGTTGACTATCTTGATAAGAAAATATCCATAAGATCTCAAGCGATGACTGTGATGCAGTATATTGTGGCGAAACGGGAAAGTCTGCTTCTACACGCATCCAAGAACATCAACTGGCAGTTAAGAGGCAAAAGTACCTGCCTCAAATGGTCATGGATACATTAAGTACTGGACGCACTTTTTCGTGGCACAAACCTCGCAGCGTTTGCGTATACCCCTCTAAAAACGCCGAGAATTTCCTGAAGCCATACACTCCGATGAATCATGCATCAGTCGGCACATTGACTTACATGCCATGTACAGAAATATCAGCGGAAAGTGGAAGAGACGAGAGCCAATCAATACGGAGTGAAGCACACTTTGACGGCTTAGTGGCGCAAACCGGATGGATATGGATTTTTCAGCACGCTGGAAATGTTAATTGTTTTTTTGCACATTTGATGAAGTCTGACGACGACCTGGGGGGCCAGCGTCGAAAGTTTATCTAATAGAGCTCCCTACTTTTTCCCGAAGAACGTGTTTACCTTCAAGTATATGTATGTGCATTGCAAAACGGGCAGCCCAAGAAATTTAACTAGGAAGTGATGATATTATGTGCGAAAAATATAACCTATTGCGTAAATGTTCGAGGCTTGTCTCCCAGCTCGACGCCAGATTGTTAGTGGTGTACAAAAACAGCTTACTAATTAACCACGTCTAACAAAGGATTCTAAAGTTGGCTGTTGTCTGCGCTAATACGCGTTACTTGCATCTCGTCATACCTTGGGGATTGTCTGCGTTAGTTTGGATTTGTCCCTGAGGATTTTTTATGTTGCATCCAACTTGATGTGCCGATTGATGCATGCCTCGTGCGAGCACATTGTTTCCAATAATTCATGGTCCTTCCTTGTCGGATAAGCGCAAACAATCCGGGTGTTCTCATTCAAATTTGTGCCAGTTGTATAGTGTTTGCATGGCCACCTGGGATAAATGGTCTCATCTCTTCATCACTAACTGCTGTTCGTGTATGCAGATTTCCCGGCTTTGTCATGATGGACAGCATCACCTGGCGTCTGGAGATGTATTTTCTCCCGAATTCCTGCTGCATCATGCATTGGCGTACAAAGTTGTGCGGGTATTCATTTTCAGCCTTGATTCAGTAGCCCAACGTTGTTGCGTTCTCTGGTGACAAAGGTATCGTCAACGTAGTGCAGACAGCTTTGCGGCTCTCACTGCACCGTGACCGTAGCCAGCTCTCTACACACACCTTCGCGGCGGCACTCGGAGCATTTCATCCAAACCTCAGGCCCAGTCCAGCCAGTATGAACATCGTTCGTTAGGACGGCCGAAGTGCCCCACTTACGGGTCAGCAGCGGCGGGAGCATTGGTGCACTCCATCGTTGCAGTTTCACCTAGGCAGTGCATGAACACGCACATCGCGTCAGCCGCAGTCGGATGGGTGCCTGCTCTCGAATTTCTGCTGTCGCTGTTTCCCTGTGCGACGACGACCGACTGAAAGTTTGCCGCTGCCGCGTGGCAGCAGGAACCGCGTCAACCACGAGTACCCATCTTGTCTGTGTGTGCGCATCAACCTTATGTGTGCGTATGCCCGCTCTGTCTGGTTTTCAGGTTTCAATGAACAACTCTCGCTGGGTGCTGTGTATGACTAAGCCGTCCGTGCCCCCTCCCTATTCTACCAGTGGCGACCATCAACCCTGTCTAACCAAAGTGTGTTTGCGTGTGCGTGTCTGCTAAGCCGAACCTGTGTACCGCTTTGGGAGAATTTTTCCTTACCCCCCCCCCTCCCACCTCCCCTCTTTTTCATCGTGGAGGGCCTGATGACCTTTGCGTCTTACTGGTTGACAGGTATTTGTTCAATTCGCATCCGTTGAATGTCGTCAGCGTCTACGTATGGGTGTTAGGGTCTATGTCGGGCTCCAAAAACAGGCCGATTTGTTGCATATGACCTAGTAAGGGGCCAAACACATGTGCGGTACGTGTCATATAGAAGCCTTAAGTTATACCCGTCACTGCGCCAGTTGTAATTTCTAGCCGGCTTGACGCAAGATTTCTGCCTGCACATTGTGGGAGAGGGAGCAAGCAGTGAGACCAAGCATGATGTAAGTTACTGCACCACGCCGCTCCAGCTGCAAGTTTCCTACCTGCAGTACATCTGGTGTGCTGCAAAACGTCGTTTGAAAAGCTATCAACGGACGGCATAAACCTCCTTCTGATCAGGCTGTACTGGCTTCAAAGTGCGGCATCTATGGGAACGGTCATCCATGAGGTATCTGTAGCCGCTTTTGGGGTCTAGTTCGTGTGCTTGTACTGACCCTCAAGCTCGTGGCACGCGTGAAGCCAGACTTCACGGCAGACCAGTCACTGCACCCAATCTCACCGCCAGCTGGTTGAAGGGTTCGGTCAGGCCGCCGGTGCATGGGCGGACGAAGAAGAGTGGGGCGAGCAATGCGCATCCCGCGGCGTTGCTAAACTGACACGCCTTTAAACTTTCACAGCGGTCATGGAGGGTTGCCACTTTGGGGAATAAGTCAATCATTAATTGGCTTTTCCACAGAACGAGGGAGAGAGTGAATGAGACGTTTTTGAGTCATTGACGTATTGTCATCGGAACTGTCTACCTGCTAGTCTGGACACAATTACTTTTCCCTAGTCTGTCAGAAGTGGTGTGTCCTCGGTCCTTCTGGTCCGCGGCTGGTGCCTTTTAAAGGTTTGTGCGTCGTCTGGGGCCTCCGACAGACCTAACGTTCAGTCCACAGACTATGATTATCAAAGGGATCCTCTTCCTTCCCACCTGCATTCAGGACAAAATATGGACTTCCGTTCTGCCGTTAAACGGTTGCTTAAAACACCTTTCAGCCATCTACATGACTGCGGTAAATAGACCAAGAATCGCCTCTGCGGCCTCATCCATCTTTACGACACGTCTTCATTACCGATTTATTTTCACCATGGGACCTCCTGCGGCCTCTAGATGGAGAGCCGCAAGAAAAAGTCCTGTCCCACAGTCAAACCATAACAATGGACGCAATTTCTTTTGACAGAATGCATGGTCGTGGCTCAACTGGTGGAGTCTGTTTTCCATTCTCGGTTTTTTTAGGATTGTGATAAGACTCGTTCTCGACCGTAAGTAAGTCACAACTGACAGCCCTAGTCTCTCTTATCGTTGTCGGTAATACTTCGAGTGGGACCATAACGAATGTCCTTCTCTCTGTTAGTTATGCCGCAAGTTTGGAATTTTCGACCAAAGCCGTAGCCATGTATTTTGTTTTCCGTCTTCTCCAGGTCTACTTTCGCAAAAAGCGCCGGCGAGACCAGGCCGGTGAGGACAATCTCCTCAAGCGAGATCGCAAAGGGCCGACATGCACGACAACAGTGGCTGCTTGTGGGGCCGTCATTGATCCGGCAGTCGGTCAACATCAACAGCAGCAACACCCACATTCAGCATTTCCCTTCTCCCAACAGCACCACGTACACTGTCTTTCCTGTTGTTCGGCCTCCGCAGCTGGCTCGGGGACTGTAGCGACGAGCAGCATTTGCCAGCACAGTTGTTGCGGCAACCATCGGTGTCTCGGTGCAGCCGCAACCTGTCCGCAGCACTCGCAAACCGCCTCTGCCTCCGGCCACTCCTGCCTCCTTCAGCCTGCACCTCCGCGGCAGGTCAGCCTAGGCAATGGTGCAAACAGCACTGCGGCCGCTGTCCGCACCGCGCATCTCCCACCTGGCCAGCCTGTCTTGCAGCATGTTTATGACGTTGGTGAGTTTGTTGTTCTCCTTTCCTTCCGACCCCTCCTCCTCCGCCCGCCGCCGCCGCCGCGGCAGCGCACCCCATTTGATCTCTCAGCATAATGCACCGGATGCGACTGCTCGGAGACCGCTTGCTGCATAGCCGACCGAAATGTCGTGAAACCCATTCAACGTGATTTCAGGCTTCCACACACATGCACACACACCTTGAATCTGTGAGGACGCGCAGCCAGTTGTAGTTTGGAAGCTTTTGGTTAATTACTTTAACCACGACAGAAATTCAGGCCTCGGTGGTTGCGACCATGCGGCATCCTTACCTACGTGGGGTCCGAGATCCCCCGGATAAAGTTTGCCACGTGGAGTAGGAACCGGTCGTGCGTGGCACGCGTAGACAGGCTGCCCAACCTCGTCTTCTTGCCAGAAGGTGGTGAGTGTTGTTAGACGCGGGAGTGAGGCAGATGCTCTGATAGTCTGCCTCACTATAGAAAAAATTGGCTGTCAAGTCACTGCTCGACCAGTCTCGGATAACGGTGGACCTAGTCGCTCGCCACGGCTGAATTGTTGTGTGCGCACGGTCTGAAATTACACCTTTTCTTGCCCCCTCCCCTTAGTCGCAATACGTGGTTTCTCTGAGCTCAAACAGTTCTGGTTTCTTTTGGGGTTTGCTTCCCAGGACATGCATCTGCACCACTGACCCACTTCATAGACTGCCTAATCAAATAATTTTCCAAAGTTTCGCACGGAACGGAAAGCTGGCTGTTCACACGAGAAGAACTACGCATGCGTACATCGGCATTGGTTAATTTATCGGCGGCCTACGATGGCCATTTTACCGTCTCTTCCACAATTTTTGATTGTCCGTCCTTACCCGACCATCAGCCTCTCCGTGAGACGAAGCGGCTTTTGCAATCAGTCTGGGAAGCATGTTTTCTTTTCAGTCCTCGGGCAAGTGATTATTGGAATCAGCTATCCCACTCCCTCACCGCCATCCATCCAGACCTCTGAATTAAAATAGCCGAATTGGTAGACCACCTGTGGTGCTGCTGACCCCAAACCATGGTTGCCATGGCACTACTCAAAACGGGCTTATCCGTCAGTAGGTGAATCAATCATTAATTTTTAAGAAGGCAGACGGAGAGGAACTTGTCAGGACGTGTTTTGCATGGGGCTCTCTCCCTATTCCTCGTGTGGCATAAGAAGTTACTACGAGCCGATCAGCTTCTTCCTATGCCCTGTACTCGTTCTATAGAGCAGTGTCTCATAGTTGCTTGCAGCCTGCGCTTTGTTTGCTCCTAGCCGGTAGAATACTGTTATTTCCATTTCTTTTACGACAGCAAATTGAAAATGTACGACAACGCGCTCGTCATAATGGGCAACCACTATACCCATTCGATTGTGCCTCTGGGTTGGTCGCTGAGTGAAGCCCTTTGGTGGTGTGTGTTTTGGTGCTTTCAGTGCTCAGCGTGTTCCGTCATGGCCTAGATGTATGCTGACAATGAGTAGAGGGTGGAGTGTTGTGGGCTGTGGGGGGGGGGAGAGGGGAATCATCCGGTGGGTAGGGTTGTGTTTGCCACGGTTTAACGTCGGGCGGTCAACCAACACTGTCGGGCCTGATAGTTGCGTTGACTTTATCTACGCTCGCATTCCAGTCATTGCGGTGAATATGACGTCGCCCGAAGGAATAGGTGGCCGAACACCGTGAGGGCGGCGGTGAAATTCGTCTTTTTCATCGTCTTTCGCGTTGGTCATGAAGACGTACATGACGGTTGCGTTTAAAGCTCTGTCATTTATGCCAGGGTTCCGAACCTCCTCCCAAATCGCCGAGTTTTTCACTACTGGGTAGTCAGTTAAAATTTCCCTTTTGTTGGTAATTTTGCCTTTCAGTGAATGCGGGTGATGTCAACAGTTCGACCGTTGGTTTCGACAATGCCCATCGTGTGCTGCTTTACAGCAGGATGAGAGCAGATACGGTGACATACTCGTGAATTAGTGTATAATGAAAGTCGACTTCCGCTGCATTGACTGCGCCCTCCACCTGGATCCGGTGTCAAGGCGGGAGAGATGGCACAGATCATAGTGGGCTCGGAGTGAGCCGGAAACTGGAGCCGTCACCACACCCCAATGTTGTGGGTGCGCGTTCCCGATATATGACGTCTGCCGGACTCCGATTTAGCTCCCGGTGTTCATGCAATGCATCTACCGCATGGCTCGTTTTAGGTACAAAATACGGGCGAAGTACGACTGTTTAAAAACTTCCTAGTGAAGTTGATGCAGGGGTAATTCTTGACTTAAATATGTGAGTTCAATACCCTCTTCCCCGAGACGAATGTGCCCTTGATCAAGTTATACACCTTCCCACATAAGTTACTCTTCTTAAACGTGCTCTGCCGGGGGAAAGGAGGGGGGAGTATTTCGCAGCGATACCTCCATGTCATGCAGACATCGTCTAGCGTTTAGGACTGCCAGTGTCTTTGGGGAGTTGGGTCGTTTAGTATGGTCTGGCAGGCTCCGAACTGCTCTGCACGAGTTTGATTTTACGCGGGCGACGCCCACAATCCTTCAATTCTTAACTGACCTACCCATGCTGGCTCCACGGGCGCGTTCAACACGCGACGGGTAGTAGAACTGCCTCCAGCGATGGCCGTCGGCGAAGTGAGTCGTCGTGCCTGCCAAAATCAACAGGGGTATGATGGGCTGGCATACTGACTGCCTTTCTAGGATTGTACATGCACCACAGACTAACCGTACCGTATATACCAAAATGATTCTTAATCAACTAGCGCGTTGCATGTTGCGTCACTAAATCATGTATTAGCGGAAACCAGACAGCACAAACAGTATCCGAGCGTATGCTCAACAGTTTAATGACTACCTAGCGGTGTACCTCTTCGGCACATCCTAATGGAGTATTTGAATATGCCTAGAAAGTACAAGCGCAACAAAACCAACGATCGTCTGTTAACGTTATTACCATGCCTTGGGGTGCAAATTGGTGTGGATTTACAAAGGAAAATGTTTAAGGTTTTCGCTTTTCCTGCGAACAACAAACTTATGTCCACCCCGCTTCCTCTCATTTATGCGGACTGTGTAGCCAAATTTTCAGCTGACAAGGGTTGTTTTTACAAACCTTTCCTGTTTGACCTCATGCCCTCTTCTACTAGGTAAAAATTAGCACAAATGCGTAAATGTGGTCTACGGCAATTGTTAGTATGATAAATTGAGGAGAATTGATTTTCGTGCGTGCAAGTCTGCGTTTTCGTGAATAAGGTAACTTAAAACATGTTCTGTTTGTGTGTGTGTGAAGGCGACTTTTAGCGCAACGCGTTAGGCTACGGCGATGCGACACACCTCTCATTAAACTGACAGAATAAATTGCACTCCTGTTGCACTCGCAGCGCTTCACTCATGCCTTCACGCAACCTGCTTTTGTACTTTTAACTTCTGAGCGTCCGAGAAAATGCCCTTTTTGCCGGAAGGATGACTGACTGCCCGATGTGGGCGCTTCTGTCTCATAACAACGTGTGTACCGATTCATTGACACGATTGCACTAGGCTCTGTTGTCTGCTCCGGCGCTCTCACTGGCCTGTTGCTGCTTACTCATCGAGTGGCGCGCGGACAAGGCGGCCTACTGGGATGGTCGTGTCGGCTGGGAAGTCGGTCCCTTTGTGTGCCGCGACTGGTCTCTCTGTACGACCGTTTATCAAGGGCAGAACAGCCGGAAGTGGTTCCTCAATAAACACTAGCACTAGTACTCTCGACCCTCCCCTCTCTCGTCCTGTCTGATGAAGGCTTTTTACAGTCTAACAGTTCTGGTTTGACTACAACCCAGTAAACTGCCCAACACTTTGTCTCGCCCGCCGGAATTGCCTCCTGATGGTGATTGTGCCTTACTTTTTGGCTCTTCCTTGACCCAAATACAGCTGAAAAGGGCATTTAGTAAGATCTGAGTTTTTTTAAAGTCAATTTGCCTAGCCCTCGGATTTACCATTTTGCACCGAGGCAGCCGTAGTTTACCACCGGTAGGCTGCAGCGCTCTGTCTGGAAATGCTATAACATTATCTTCAGTATTGCCCTGACAACGCTCCCTTACGGGACCGGAGCGTGGACACTGTACCTGAGCCAGGCAAGACGACTTGGCCTTGCCTCACCGACGCTATCTCTAAAGGAGGCAGAAAATGTTCAGACTGAATGCGGCCTTGGACATTGTGTTTCTGAAAAGAACAGGGGTACTTGACATCCAATCGCTTTGGAAGGCGGCTCTACCGCGGTGGATAAGCTGCTTCGTTCAAATGGTTGTTGAACGCCTGCCTAAGCCACCATTTTTTCAGACTTAGCTGCGCAGAGAATGCGAGAAAAGAGGGCTGTATAAGGACACCTTGAATACTTCGCCCAAACGCCCCAAAGTCGTTTCGGAGTCCAGTGTGACCTAAGCAGATCTGCGGCTTTTCCGTAGAAATGGATTGGGGTCATCGTTAAAGTCGGCAGATTACAAGAGGACAGGGCAAAACAGCAGTCACGAACTAACTCCAAGGCCCAAAAGTCATGGCCTCGGTAGTCACAAACCGACGGAAAACTCGGAGACTGGGTGTCGGATTGCAATAACTTCCTTGTTGTTGCCATGTATGGAAACTCTCCGTTGAGATGCCTCAACGAGTAAAGTTTAGTTCATATGAGTTGAAAGATTGGGAGGTATGTTGTACATGAGAGCTGCATCGAGCCACCAAGCTCATTTCAGTCGTATTGACTCCGTCTTCTGATTGGAACACACTTTAATTGAAATGTGTGGATGGGTAGATGAAGCGGAAGCCCTTGAGGTTGTAGTGAATTTCCTTGAGTCCGGTGGGCGACCCCTATTCCGAAAAAGTGTGGGAGAATGGGGAAATGACATCATCGCGACTTGTGATTCTGCTCACTCTTCGAGTCCAAGGGGCATCAGCTGGCCGGCACCTAATGAGAGAGCTTCCGAGGTTGTGGCTTCCAGACCGGAAAGACATGCATCCTCTAAAAGCGCATTTCCTCTCGTTATTTGCGAAGCCAGCTAATCGAACCGCGCATTTCTGCGATTTTACCTAACACACTTATTTTGGAACTGATAAAAGTGACTGCCATTCTTTTTTGTTCTTGACTTGAGGGATGTGCCTTGGTAGTCGGTTCTCCTTTTCCCGCACCGGAAACATTATTGGTCACGTGGTCAGCTGCGGATTATGCAGTGCTACACGATACGCCCCACCCACTCATCACCGACTGCCGAAAACCGTGCCCTTTATAATACGCTGGTAAAGATTTACTGCCATCTACAAGGCCCGCAGTTTGTGATGGGGTGGCGTGCCCTGCGCTGCGTCTGCATTTCGTGCCCTGGGGCGGGTTCGGGCGATTTCAGGCTTGTCCTCTATCCAGGACTGCTGCGTTTGCATCTATCGCCTAAAACTGGGCTGTTTGTTGCGCCGTAGTCGCCGCTCCCGTTAACACGATATGTTCGTTCGCTATGCCCATGCCGGTCTGCTTGCACTTTCAGTAGCTCACACCAACTACTGCGCCATCCCTGTAATGCGCACGCCTTAACGGTGGGCCTGGTGTCGGTGGAGGCCTGTTGTGTCGTGGCGGCGGGCGCTGTGTGTGTGTGTGCGCGCGCTTGTGCAGCATCCGCCGACGACGACACCTGTCGCAAGTTTGTGTGACGTACAGCGGCAGGAGCGCGTATATGCGTTCCGGCGCAGCTGCCACACCCATGCCCTCCAAGTACTTTACGAGCTCGACGCGCTCTCTTGAGGAGGGGAAGCGCGCGCAACACACACGCAGCGATTGCATATTTCAGTGGTACACACTACGGTGTGCGATCGACGACTGTGGAGTTGCGCTGGGGGATTTTCGTCTTTGTAGCAGGTGACACGTTGTAGCACCCGCGTGTGTCCTCACTAGAACCGAACTGACGCGCAATTAGGCTACCACGGCGCCCTAGAGGTCGTGAATTATGTGAAATACGAGACCCTGTCATTGAAGGCTGATACGTGGTGGGTTAGGTGCCGTGTCGTGTGTTCTGACCCTCATAAAGAGCTCCACTGTGGGGTAATACTGGCCCATGGCGCGGCGCGTTTACCAGGCTGTGCTGAGTCCGCACAAGTCCATAAGAACTGTCGTACATACGTGTGCTGCATGACTTAGGCGGAGGCCTTCAAAACCGCGTCGGCCTAATCTCGCCTCCAGGCTTTGACAACCGACTGTTGTGTGGAGAGTGAAACCGACACCGGGGACTCCATTCTCAGGGCACATTAGCGTATTCCTAGACCTGACGCGCTCGAAAATCACGACACAGCAATAGTCGTGGCATGGAATGCTGTCAACTGACCGGTTCAACTCGGTTCTCCTCTCAGGACTGTGAGTCAGGCTGCAGTGGTTTCTTTCCAATATGGCCTTTGGGTATTCTCTTCCCGACGGGAGCCTGAAACACGTAGGACGGGGGAGGGGGAGGTTGTGTGTGGCACGCGCAGACGGGCTGTTTGTAGCACTGTCACTGCCACTGCGCCCGAACCCACCTGCGGTCGTCTTGCCTTTGCTTTGTCCCTTGCGGACGGTATGTGTGCAGAGAGAAGTGGAGTGAATTCAGCCCCAGTCCGCCTTGCTACTGAGAAATTCACACATATATAGCTGCTGGGCGCACTCGGTGGTTGTCGTCGCTTGCGGCAGCCGAGATTTCGTTGTGGATGCTACACGTGGACGAGCTATTTGGTTCTGTCAAACGTTGCATCCGCGCCCTTTCCCAGTCTTCTCGACTTCGTCTTCTCATAGGGCTAAGTTGAGTGCTGTTCAACTTCAGCGCAATTCACCAGCCCGCCCGCCGCGTGGAGTAACTGCAGACCTTGCCACTTGCGACGAACAAATTAGCATGCCGGATCGGCTTCTGTGGATTCTGAGGGTTAAATTGCGGAGCTGGGAGCGAATCCTCTGCACCCTCTGATGTTGCTGCCTGTCGAATATCCATATTTTGAGAATTGTTTCTTGCTAACTGCGCTAGTCTCCTGCCTGGGTAATCAATTTCTTCATCTGGCACGAATGCATTGCTATTCCAGGTGCCCTTTTCTCGGCTAATGTCCACCTACGGTGAGAACAAGGTGGACAAAAGTGGAAAATGCTATCTTAACATCGATGGTTTATCGCTACTCTCTCTTCTGCTGCCTTTCCTAATGCCTGTATTTTGTTAACAAGGGGCAGACAGCTTAGTCAACTGAATGAGAACAGCGTGCATTGGTTTTTCCCTACTTCGTCCTGGTAGCCCTTGTGTTTCTGACAGGGATGCATGCAGTCGTAGAGGATGCCATGGCGCTTTCCTATGTTGCCAATCGTTGCCGCCGCACTTTGGCCCTATCAGTTGACCGTATCCCCACAGGAGTACGGCGCGTCATACCCTCTTTGTGCGTCTGCATGTAAATGCTGTGGGGGGTGTGGTGAACGAGGGGGTTTTCAGTCCACCTGGCGTCTCACTTTTGTTGTGTCTTCCCGCCGTTGCCGCCACCGCTGCCACCACCGTGTTTGCGACAGGGACGCAACATGCTCGGAGAATCCAGCCCGCCGGCAGTGTGCCACGGAAACAGACACCAGGGTTTCCCCCCCCCCCCCTGACCTGGTCTGGCATTGGAATTTGTACTTTCCTCGTATAATGCGGCTGAATGACTTGTGGCTGTCTAGACGTCGCGATGTCTTGTGCCGGCCGACACTGTACCCACGAAGTGATCACAGCGCGCGCGCGCGCGCGCCGCTGCAACGCAGGCTGGCCGTATTAGGCTTTCTCTCACATGTGCGGACTTCCTTCACTTCGAGAGCCCTGTGCGTCCCCCCCCGGTCCCCTCCCCCCCCCTCTTTCCGCCCCTTTACCGCAGTGCGTCTTGAACTTTCCCGTCAGCATCATACCGGACTGTCGAATCTAGGATCCCGACGGTTGTCTGTTTATGACTGCGCATTTACGCCTCTTACGTACGCGACCTACACATTGGGCCAGAAATACCCCCCCCTCCCAGGTACAGCGCGATGAAATGATAAAAATCAACTGGCAACCATAATTCGTGAGCCCGTTCTGCTCCTGATCGACCCACTTCAAAGTAAGATAGATGATAACCAAGAGGATAAATTAACCAGTTTGCTAATATTGGATGGACTCCTGCATTGCTGCACAGCGCAATTCGAGTGGGCTCTTATGTACCTATCATCCAATCTTGTCACTCTAGTCGGTCCCCTCTCATTTACTCCCTAATACCTCATGATATACCTCACATTACGAATGGAGGCTTGAAGTCCACTTTCACTTTGCAAAACGGAAGAGCATGCGAATGGATTACAACACACACACTGTGTTTGATGGGCCAGGTCGTGCATGTGGCACGCGCAGACAAGGTCACTCGATTTGTCAGCCACCCGCACCAATTCCCCGCACCTGACAACCGACCGACTCGGACAGTGAATAGGAAGGGAAATTGAGGTCGACGGCTCAGTGCACTTTCCTCACTATAAACAATCTGACGCGCTTTAAGCTATCACGGTGCGCTAAAGCCATGGCTTGGAAGGCTGCCAACTGACGGGATAACTTGGACCTTGCTGTCAGCCCAGCGTTGCGCGTTTTTGTAGACTGGCTTGCTGGAGGTCTGAGAATCAGGCCGCAATGACTTTTTTTAATGTGGTTGTTATCACACTCACATTGTAGGATCCGAGTCGGGTGTGGCGGCATGTCGAGGGCGGTTCCGGCCGCGCCAGCCACCCGCGCACTCCCCCACTTCTGGTCTTCTTGACTATGCCCTGGCACTGGCTCCGGGTGGGGGAGGAGAGAGTGCGGTGGGTGCAGTGCAAGTCCACTGTCGCTATAAACTAGTTTACGCGCATGTTGGATTATGGTCACAAACTGGACGTTGAAGTTAAAGTTACTTCTGAGAACCGGCGGATCGGTTTCAGCTGCCGCATCAGCGCACACCCATGGCCGGGGGACAGGGTGGTTACAGTACAGCATAAGGTTTGGTTGTCTCTGTCCTATGCTCACAGAATGCGTTCTACAAACCCACCCCCTGGCGTGACATGCCCCTGTGAAGGCGTCATCAAATACTGACTGAAAAGTGCATTCGCCTAGTCTGATTTCTTACAGTTTCAGTGGGATTTTTCGGCGATCTCCCGCTTGGGATCTTTTTCCGGTTATCAGTACTGGCAGACTACTTTATCCTTAATCTTTCGCGAACTGGTTTTTTTCTCCCCCTCTCTCCCCTCGGACCGATAGTGTTTGAACAGCTGTCTGTTGGTCTTGTAACTTTGACTCTTGAGGTGGTCGATGGCGCTCATATCTGAACGATCCTACACTTGGAACCCGTGTCGCCATAAAGTATCACCTTGCTTGCCTTCCCATTCACCAGACAGCGCATTCGTGCCGCCTCGCCCCGTGGATCACCACCCCGTAGCATTTGCCTCTTACCACTTTTCGGATGTATGTAAAGTGATGGAAAGGACGCAACTGCTACTCGAGTTCAAACCGCCCTCATAACGCCGTAGGACGCTGTTTCAGCATGCAGCTCAGGGATGCTTCTTATGTGTTAGGTAATGCTTGTCCGTTAAATTCTACCCGGGAAGTCTGTGAACTTTGGTGTTGTTGCTTACTATGAAAGACACCGAACCGCGGCAAGGTCGACTTTTACCAGGCGGTTTAATCCCCTGTCACTGTGTACGTAATGCACATTACGTGCAATTATCGTCACCAGTATGCTTTGTAGCCTTTGGTCTTTACTACACTCTTATTTAAAATTCGTATTTTTCTGTTAGGTCTTACGCAAACTTTGTTGCATTATGTAGTCAAGGTCCGGAACACCCCCTATACTATCTACATTTACTAGCTCTTTAACTCGCACTTGTAAGCAAGTTGTTGTAAAAACCTGAGGGAATGGTGTTGTAGGCCGTGGTCAGTGCGCCCATTAGGTTTTTTGGGTTTCTTAGGGCACCCTCTTTCTTCACCTTGGGACTGCTCTGATTCCGGATATTTCAAATTAAGTTCAGATCTGGCGGGCAAGTTGTTTCATAAACCTAAGTCATTAGGTTTCACACGGCGACAGTTTGATCATCGCAAACGATGATGTCTATCGTGTCTCATAGTATGGTGGGGGTAGATAGGACGGCCTGCGCGTTAATTAGTTTGAGGTGATGGTAGACTTGCGCAGCGCCTAACACACTGTCTCTCCACCCAACTGGGTCCCATTTCAACACGGAGGTTGGATCGGACGCAGACGCTGACAAGCATAAACAGCACGTCTGCGCCTACAACACACGCCTTGTCCGCGCACAGAAGCAAGAAGTGGCCGATTCGGATTCCATTTGAGTGGTGGTGCCATAAACGCCACAGAATGGAGTCATTGCAGCCTGACTCCTGCGTCCTGAGAGGACGGAGTTATCCCTGGACAGTTGGTAGTCTTCCAAGCCATGATAGCTTGGGAGCGCTTCTGAATGCTTATAGTGAGGAGTATATACTGGGTGTCGTGAGGCCGTAATCCCCAGAGGCAACCCCACCGTCTTCCCTGTTCTGCAGACTGTCGCACCACATGTGTTGTCACATGACACATGCCATCCCTGATTTTTGATTCGACCGTCGACAGCGTCCTGAACGTCGCGTACGTGCTGCAGAAAGGATGTGGCTGTCCCACCAGTCCTCACCCGCGATCGATGGGAGCTTCTCACACGATGGTTCTGCCGTGCAAGTGGGTTATTGCAATGGTCCGTCGGTTGTGCGTCCTAGTTAACGCTGGACGTTCCAGTTCCCCACAAAGTTTTCAACCCCGTGGTCTCTAAAACGGCCCATGTAGTAGATGCCTTGGACCGGAACGGGGGTCAAATTTGAGTCAGGCAGGCGCTATCGGGAATGCGCACCCATAAAAATGTCAACGTTTGGGCGTGGCGGCAGGCCCAGCTGGAGGCTAAGGCTGTGCCTATTAGAATCCGTGTAGCCCCCCAATTCTGTTGTTGTGGTATACAATCCTGGTTAATGTCCGCTGTGAACCAGGGCGTGCGATCGTATGCCTGGGTGCGAGTCTCGCCGTGCCAGACACCTGCGGTCTCTCCCACCTCCGGTGTTCTTGACTCTGTCTTTGCACCGGATCCAGGTTGGGGAGGAGAGAGTGCGACAGATGCTACGCATGTCCACCATCACGGTAAACTAATTCACGCGCAGGTCACCGTCCCTGTTCTCAGTCTACAGTGGACCTCGTGACAGCGGTCGAACTGTCAGGTAAAGTGGGATTAAGTTTGGCGGTAAGGTGGCTCCGTGCCGGGTCCCGTTTCAATCGTGATCAGGTCAGCGCACTTGCAACCTGTCTGTCATCCACGGTAGGCGCGCCAGCCTCCATGGAGCAAACCCGTATGTAGCTATGGCTTTCTCAAGCATAGCGGGTGACGTGTGGTGCACGTGATGCAGAAAGTTAGATCTTTGTTTGTTGAGTGGAGGCCTGCTCTCAAAAATTAGCGAAACTTTCCGACTCGTTTGATGACCTCCGTCTGTGGCTCCAAATATGCGGCTGAAGTAGTCTGCATTAGGGCTGGCTAGAATCGCACACCCTAGTGTCTCATTACCTGTCTCCCCCAATTTTTTCGTTTACATACATGCGCTTGCGCTTATCACGATGCCTCGATAGACCTGGCGCCGAAAATTAATAACTTTCACGATATTTGTTTTTTGGGGGGTCAAAGCCAGACGGCAACATCTCATACGGATGCGGTTTGTTAATTTTAGTCTAGTCGGTGTTGCAACAGCCTTGTGGCACGCCAAGGACTGACCGGACGAACTCACGGTACACGCGAATTTTCGTGGTGACGGAAATGTCGCTTGGGTCCATAGACACTTTTGAAGGTTTAAGTAAACCCGGCGAGCAGCATCGATTCGGGAAACAATGTCGTCCTCACTTTGCCTATTCGGTTGCAACCTCGTCCCGAGGTATTTGAAACTGTCTACACCGTCAACTTGACAGCCATTAGTCTCGACAGGTGCCATCTCCTGGTCAGGCATGCAGCTTGAAAAAGCTTGTTGAAAACTCAACACTGTTAACTTCGTGTAGGACGTTTCCCGGAATCCAATTAATGGTGTAGGTGAACAGAATGGGGGGGGGGGCAGAATGCAACGTTGCCGAACGCCAGACTGAATATCGAACGGCTGGGAGAGATTGCTATGGACTAGAACTCGGGCGGTAGTTGAGCGATATTAGGCCTTGATCGTCAGGACAAATCACTGATTAGCCTCCGGACCCTCGTCCAGTCATCGTCCTAATTTTGCCCCACCTTTTGAAGGGTAAGTCGCTATGACCCTTTAGATCGTGGTGTCTCCCTCACGCCTTCCGGACTGACCGTTATATGGTTCTTTGCTTACTACTACATATTTTCCTCCTTTTCGTTAGCTTATGTTACGGATTGTCGGCTATGATGATAGTGGTGAATTGAGTACGTGACCCCCCTCTCATGCCCCTATTTGTTTCCACGCAGGCACTACAAAGAATGCGATCTCGCGGACAAATGCACCGATGGCGACCCTTCCCAGCGCTTCGGTCGCAGTAGCGCCAGCAACCACAGTCCGACACCCCTCTGTAACCTGTTCGCACACTGACTTCTTACGCATCGGGGATGTTCTGTTGGACCGCTACGAGATCACCGCCCAGACCGGCAAGGGCACATTTGGACAGGTTGGTTGGTTTCTGCCTGTTACTATCACTCCACTGCCGTCTTCCGGAGACAGGTTGCATGCACCATTTCCTTTTTAGCTCGTTTGAGGCACTGTTCTCGGTGTTCTCTCAGACCTCTGATTTCTACCGATTACCGACCCCCAGAGATCATTGCTTGCAAGAATAGGGAGGGTTTACTTCATTCGTAAAGGGGTTTCCTCCGACTCGCTCGGTGCCTACCTGCGTGTGTTGTCATGTCAAATAGCCCTGTTGGTGGAAGAAAGGTGCGCTGAAGCGTCGCGCGTACACAGCGGCCGGCCCTGCCCCACACTTGCAACGCGTTGATAGGCCGCCTTGCGCTTATTGCAAACAGCAGCTAACACCTTTCAGGTTTGTTTACTCGGAACTGAGTAGACTGAACCGGTCCGAGCTAGCTCTGGACTCGTCAGCACCCTTTTAAACTATTTTCCTCTGAGGTCATGTCTCCAAAACAGTGATACAGGCTTTTTTGGATTTTTGATCATTGCATCCGTCGGTCGGCTTCACTGGGTAACGCCATGACCTTCGTATGCAGTTACATCATGCACGCTGCCGTTTACAATGATCTCGGTGAGAGCATGACTCGGTGACATCGAATCACGACCTGAATCACACACACGGGTGCTGTTTACTCTGAATCATCTTTATGTGTGTGTACTCCTCCTCCCCCTCAAGATGACTTACGGTGCTGTGGTTGATTTCACGTAACTGCGCAACGTGTCATAACTGAAGCCGCGCTGACTCAGAATGACAAGGGGCATTTCCAGGCGTTTTACTAACTCGTCTTCTCTTCAGCTGTGGTCAGCTCCTCATCTAACTCATGTAGTTTCTCCTTACGCGGTACGGCGCGCGTGAACGGATATAGTGACTTACAAACCGCTTTGTCTACCGCCACGAAGACCAAGTACTGAAGGGTTTATCAACTGCGTTGCGTTACGCTTGCAGCTAAATGCTTCGTTGCTTCTACCAAGATGGGTGATGGGGGAGCCTGTCCAAATCCCCTTAGTCGTCTTCTTTATGAAGACTGGAGATATTTTCGGAGCGTTTGCGTAATGTACTGTCAGTCTCATTCGGGATGCAGTCTGTTTTTCACTCGAAAGATCGTTCTCAGGCAGTTGTTACCGAAAGCCCCAGTTTCCACACATCAGGGAGAACTGACCGGACACCTGTCCGATAAGCGTGGATCTTTTTGGCGATTGAGATATCTCAACGAGTCTATAGACTCCTTTGAACGCTAGCAACAACCTGTGAGCAGTATTCATGCGAAAACAGAACGTTTTGTGTCAATTCACTCACCGCACGCACGGTAATCTCCATTCGTCCTGACCCTGGACATTAGTGAAAGAGAGGTCCGATGCATCGCAAGTCATCGTTGTCTTCATAGACGATGGTGGCTCCCCCAAATGTGAACAGACGAACTATTATATTCGATAACGACTTGACCTCGAGATATCCAAAGGCGGTCAATGCTTTTAGGCTGACGGGCTTTAAGCACAAGGTGCTCTTCCTTAGGGGGACTTCTCCTCAATATGTAATCATACTGCACCATTCACTAAGTCTTTTTCTCCAACTTCCCGTTAGTATATGCGTCTTCATTCTTTTTACTTTGGAGTGACTGGAGGACTGAGAGCCGGACTACACTGGCTGTTTCTTAATGTGTGACTTTACCCCACTCTTACCGCTATTAGATCAGAGCGGACACCACAGAAACAGGGCGCGTGTGGTACGCGTAGACGTACTGTTCAGCATTGTCAGTCACTGCGCCAGCGCCCATCCCCAGTCGTCTTGACGTTGCCTGGTCATCGGGACAAGGTGAGCGGGTGGTCGGAACGTGCCGTAGATGCTGCGCAAGCCCGCTCCACCATAAGAAGTAATTTCCGTGCACGTCGTCGATGTTGCACCCACTCCGGGGGGGGGGGGGGCGGTAGTTTTCGCTTGCGGTGGCCGAACTATCCGTCAGTGAGTACTAGGCTCTCAGAACAGATCGCTTCACTGTGTCTTTAGTACGATCTTTAGGACTTGTACTTGATACGGCTGCGATCATGCCTGATCTAGCCGGCCTCGATGATGTCCCGAACTGTACCTCACCACGCGTGACGATCCGCGGCAGCAGATCTGGACAGCTCAACCCATTCCTTTCGCCAACGACGGAGACCGAATACCGAAGGTCCAAGAACCACCTCCATGTCTTGACGAACTGTGTCGAGCCAGGTTTTGAGTTGGCCCTCTATTCGATGCCTCCGATGGGGGAACGGTGCCGGATCGGGGGCAGTAACACTGAGCTCCTAAGGTGGACGACGAAGAACATGCCCGAACCACCTCAGTCGTCTTTCTTGGATGGCCGAGTTATCCTTACGATGTTGTCGCAGCGAGCGCGGACTATCTCATTTGAGACGAAGTCGGTTAACTTCACTCGAAGGATGATCCTCAAGCAGTGGTGGTCAAATACCTCCAGTTTTCGCTCATCCGCCACGCGCAAAGCCCAGCATTCGCAACCGTAGAGAAGGGCAGACCGGACAGATGCACGGTACACGCGAATCTTAGTGGCGATGGAGAGGTCACGTCGGTTCCACAGGCATTTCCAAAGGCTTGAAAAAACCCAGCGGGCAGCATCGATTCGGGGGACAATGTCGTCCTTACTCTGTCCATTAGGTAGCAGCCGCGCCCCGAGGTATTTAAAACTGTCTACATCAAGTTGACAGCCATCAATCTCCAGGGGTACCTTCTCCTGGTCAGGAATGCAGCTTGAGAACATTTCGGTCTTCCCAGCGTTTATGGACAAACCGACCGATGTAGCGACCTCGTTCATCCGTGACACCATAGACTGCAGATTGCCAAAACTTAAAGCAAGTAAGGCGATATCATCGGCATAGTCGAGATCAGTCAGTCGATGTCCGGGTGCAAATTCAACACCGTCACTGTCGCGTAGGGCCCTCCCGAGGATCCAGTCAATAGCGTAGTTGAACAGTATGGGTGACAGGATACAACCCTGTCGGACGCCAGACCGAATACCGAACGGCTGGGAAAGATTGTTGTGGACCAGGACAGCTCTCTATGATGTAACATCAAAGTTTCTCAGAGTCCATTTCGTAGGCTTGTGTCGTGCGGCTATATGTGGATTCAAACGTATCGGTCAGTGTGTTTGTCTCCTTTTCAGGCCTGATATAGTCTCGCCAACGAAGCACGATGGGTGGGAGGAGACGAGAATGAGGGCTGGTGTTGCGGAAATATACCCCATTGCGTAAAAATCCACGCGGAGGTCATGACTGTGCCTGCGTACTTTTGTGTCCTCGTCAAGTCTGCGTTGGTGAAATTTTGTCACAGTGCTCATATGGTTATTGTGACGGGCACGGCGTCTCACGGTCAGTGCGTGTGAGTCTTTGCGCTTCTGTTCCGCTTTCCAACGTCTGCGCCCAGACACGAACGCCGCCAGTTAGCTACATAGTCCTCCTCAAGATGTCTCGCCTGTTTTTTTCCTCTGTCTACACTTGACTTTCGCTGCCGCCGCCTAGCGTACATGCAGCACCACATGGCGCGTTGGGTGTGCGGGCGTGTGAACAACACTGAGATGCGACGTCGGCGGCGGCGGCGGCGGCGGCGGCGGCGGCGGCGGCGGCGGCGGCGGCGGCGGCGATGACGGTCGTGGTGTGAGTCAATTGTTTAGTTCGTCGAATGCTTCTCTATCCCCGGTATCGTCCTTCGTCACAACCACCCCCGCCTCTGTATGCATACGCTTCCTCAGTGTTGGCTTAGGGGTAGCTACAAACCCCTACGTCGTGGGGTTTGTCGATGGACAAGCGCATGGTCATCTGTCTGCTAGCTGAAACCACGTCCCGCCGCCATTGTGGTTACCACCGAGCCAGCTAACAGAGCAGCTGCTGTACGATTCTGTCCGTCGGCCGCGCGATCTTCGCGTGCTCTTTACCCGTAGGTGCAGAAAGCGACACACGTTTTCTGTTCTCTGCAGTCGTCGTTGTTGACATCTGCGCAAAGGCTTGATTATCCGTGGCAAATCTCCGCCAAAGTGGTGTGCGTATGACGCTGATTGTGCCCCGTTATACTCCCCTCACACCGGTAGGATGAAACACCCGATCCATGGGGGACGGAAGCCTGAGGTACATCTTCCTTAACCGCAAAGCTGAAGTGACGCCGTCAGGGGGGGGGGGAGGGAGGTGGTAGCTTACTCTGGCTGGCGGTATGACACGCGTGGACGGGTTGTTCAACTTTACCAGCCATTGCGTTGAAGCCCGCCTTCGATCGTCCTGACCCTTTTCTGCCGCCGAGCCGAGACGCATGGGGAAAGGAAACGAAGTCGAGTCACCGTCCCATGCCCACCATGATCCTTTCCACTGCGGCCAGGTTGGCTCGGCTAGCATGCGTTTACCACTATTCTCATCACTGGATTTTACTGCGGGCTGTCGGTGGCTCGGTATGAGCTTCCGTTTTCTGTCACTATTTTTGTTTTCTAAACAACAGTCTCATTTCCTGCCCTTTATTTCTGTTGGCCAGGTTGTCCGTGCCATGGACCTTCTTACAGGCGAGGAGGTGGCTATCAAGGTGATAAAAAACAAGCGCTCTTTCATCCAACAGGCTCAGATAGAGATCAAGCTTCTGCGGGAGATTGCCCGGTTTCAAGGCGAGGAGGAGGTTGCCGCTGAGGTCGGCGCCAACTATGTTGGTAAGTCTCGTAGACCATAATCTTCTGCCTAAAAATTGTCTAGATTCTGCCCGCTTATGCTTGCTGTATTTTTCGTATTCCCACCAACTAAGAGCATTCGTTTGCTTTAAACGTGGTGTTTTTAGTGATTTTACACCGTTTTGTGTCCTGTCGCGAAAGACGTGCCGGAAAGTCGATGTCCATTTGGGCGTTTGCGCCAGTAAGCGACCGCCGTGTGTTAAGAGGCAGGACCATGTGTCTCAAATGGCTATGCACACTTCCCATGGGACAAAACTCGCATCGTCGGAGTTTGTCCCTCCAAAAAGGTCGGGATTTCTTGAAACTAAGCACTCCGATGAGTCGGAACATTGATCTAGCTGTCGCGTACAATAATGTCAGGAAAAGTGGAAGAGACGAGAGCCAATCAATAAGGATGACCCACACAGAGGTCGCTTTTTGGCGTAAACACACAGACGAATGTCGATTATTCCGCACGTCTGGAATCCTAATTGGTTTTGACAAATTTACTTAAGTCTGATGACGACCTGGGGAACCAGGGTCGGGAATTTGCCTAATAAAGTTCTCTATTTTTCCCAAAGAGCGTGTTTGACTTCAAACATATATATATATATATATATATATATATATATATATATATATATATAATAGAAGCGAAGATTCGAGTCCCCGGACATAAATGAGAAGAAGAGGCGATCTCGGGAACCATGATTGTATTGTCCTGACGTTTCAAAAGCAGACAAGCTTTCATCGTCGGCCGATCTATTTGCTTCACAAAGCAAACAAGCTCCGTATGTGTGGCAAAGGTCACGAACAGGCAACCAATTACCAGGCCGAAGTCGGCCAAGTCATAATAGCAGCGAGGAGGGACGACAGAGAATGCGGGTAGATTGATACAGCACCGTTTCGGGCTTATTCTGGCCTACTAGCCGTCATGAGTCAGTCATACCCAACCCCTTAGCGTGGATCACTTGAGATTCGAACCCGGGATCTTTTGTGCTGGAGTTTAACGCTATCATTGGAACCAACACTTTCCGAAACCCGATTGGTGAGCGCCCATCTATCGTAATTAATAGTTCTGATCACAACCGACAGGACCACGGTCCCGTGGCTCAATATTAGTGTCAAACTGCACGACCAAAGATCCCGGGTTCAAATCTAAAGTGATCCACGCTTGAGATTGGGTATGAATGACTGGTGACAGAAATGACGCACACCGATCCATTGGCTTCCCAAAGCAAACAAGAGACAGAGAATGGCAGGTGGCGAGGCACTGATAAACTTCTCTTCGATGAAGGGCTTATGACCCATCTGGTAGACCCCAATAATGGGCCAGCTACGCCAGATGTGTTTGTGCGCATGTGTGCGTTTCCGGTCCCAGCTGCTGGCCAGGGTTATGATTGGCTGAGTGAAGGTAGAATAAACCCGAAACAATACTGTATCAATCGACCCCCCAGACTCTATCGTCTCCATTCTGATATATTTTTGTATGTATAAAGATAAATGGTTCTTCAGGAAAAGTCAAAACTTTATTAGTAAGTTTTCGAAGTCGGTTCCCCCGGGTCGTCGTCAGACTTGACGGAATATATAGATAACGATGAGTATTTCAAACTTGTGCAAAAATCGACATTTCTCCTGCGTTTATGCCAGTAAGCTCCCGCCGCATACACAATCATTTAGCGACCGAATCCCGTTTCTTCCATTTTTGCTTAAGATTTGTGTACATGGCGTCTAGTTACAGTAGGTGGGTTAACTCGTGAAATGTCAACCGAAATTCTATAATGCGTTTGCGTTTCGAAAAGATTAATTAATTAAGGCTGTACAACAAATCACCATGTAGCATATTTCTATAATACTTCAGTTACCGCAGGATACCGGCTTTCGGACCAACTTCTTTACGGCTGCATGCAAAAACTATACTCTGTAAAAAATTGCTACTTATGTAGCATGCATTTTTTTCATTGATTTTCTATGTGCGTAAAATTTCAATTATATTTCATTGAAGACATGCATAGAAATATTCATCCTTTTGCTCATTCGGTAGAACATTCCTGACTGAATATACATGTATAATGGTGGAAGGACGCTCACCGATCGTGTTACGGAACTCACTCGTCCCGATGTGCCATATGATTCTCTTACAACCCCAA
Source organism: Spirometra erinaceieuropaei (assembly GCA_902702965.1). NCBI lineage: Eukaryota > Metazoa > Platyhelminthes > Cestoda > Diphyllobothriidea > Diphyllobothriidae > Spirometra > Spirometra erinaceieuropaei. The sequence continues at coordinate 712,006 of CACRXP010000105.1, read as the reverse complement.
CCAATAGCCGCACAGCGGGGCGTAATTCAGAGTAACATTACCGACAAAGACAAGGGAAACTGGAATGACCATTTTTGGTTTATTAGCCGTCGTCAGCCGGCCGTAATCAACCCTGAGGAATGGAAAACCGAGGGTTCGCTCCCGCGACATGTTGGTTAGAAGACCAACGCCCCTAACCACGCGGCCACGGGCTCGTCCTGTCGGTTGCGATTGGGATTATACAACGACAGACAGGCGCTCACGGATCGCGCTACGAGCTCGCTCATCCCGTTGTGCCTTGGAGCTCTGCTTCGAGCCCCGCCAGCAGCCGCACAGCGGTTTGTAATATAGACAGAATAGCATTCCCGACAAATTTAAGGAAGACTGGAATGACCATTGTATATTCCCGATCGTAACCGAATGGATAACGAGCCCATGACTCAGTGGTTAGAATCGTTGGGCCATAACGTACAGGTTGTGGTATCTAGCTTAGGGTGTTCCACACTTTGGGGTTGGGTATGGCTGACTGACGACAGCTAGTAATCCAGACATGGCAATTCCAGTCTCCCTTGTCTTTGTCGGTAATACCATACTGCCTATATCATGCGCCGCTGTGCGGCTGCTGGTTGGGCTCGAGAGATAGCCGTAGGGCATAATGGGATTGATGAGTTCTGTAACACGATAGTGAGTTACGTAAGAAGGATCGGTGAGCGCCCCCTACCACTATATATATATATATATATATATATATTGCCAATTAAAGCGAAAATCCGCGTCCCCGGGGATAAATGAGAGGAAGAGGCGATCTCGGGAACCATAGGTTTAATAGCCTGACGTTTCAAAGTCAAACAAGCTTCCATCGTCGAAGGTGGGTTCTATATGGCGCCTCACAGTACTTATGGGTGCTCAGCCTGCGGGAGTGTTGTCGTTCCTACTGCTATTCGTGCAGGATCTGGTGCGGGGGAAGAAGTTAATTGCTGTCGTGCTGGTCGGTCCCTTCCTCCGTCTCCTCGTCGGGTGGGTTGTGTCGGGATGGCAACGGTCATTGACCTCGTCTGCATTGCCCGCATTTGTTGTGCGTGACCCGCGTGACCCAAGTGGGCATCTAAAAACAACGGTGTATAGGAAGGCCACCTGTACGAACCAAATCCTAAGCTGCCACATCAAGCATCCGTTATCTCACAAACTCGGCTGTGTTCGAACACAGTACAAAGGGGCAGAAACACAATGCAGCGATCCTGACGACAAAAGGTCAGAATTACGCAACCTCCAGCGCCTCTTCATGACGAACGGTTATCCTCGCAACTTCATAGAACGCAGCAATCAGCCTGGTCCATGCCGAAGTTCGGTGACGGAACTGCCAAAAATCTGGCTTGCGCTTCCTTACATTGACGGCTTCTCTGAGGCGGTCTACCGTCTCCTAAGACCACTGGGGATTGGCATTGCCCATCGGCCAGAGTCAACAATTCGAAATCTGGTCATGAGACTTAAGACTCCCCTGCCACGCACCGAAACAGCAAACGTTATTTATCGGATCTAATGCAGTTCCTGTGGAATTAACTATATTGGAGAGACCGGCAAACGAATGCAGACCCGTGTTGGAGAACACATGAGGGCAGTAAAGAGGATGGAACCGTTGTCTCTAGTGGCAGAACACTGCGCAAACTCTGGACACACATTCGCCTTCCAGAATGCAGAAATTCTGGGCCGTGGAAACGACCGCATCACCAGGGGAACAATGGAGGCCTGGCACACTGGCGCGAACTCCGCCAACCGCTGTGTTGCGCTTCCTGAGGCTTGCCAGGCCATCCGGCCGCAGCTCACTGAACAGAAGTGCAGGGGCAGGCTACGACAAGACAGAGACCCAAATACGGCCGAGCCAGTGGGGAACACGCGCAACTGTACTACAACCCGAATCTGACGAAAGTGCGATCGTCACTACAGCCGCGTCGTACACTTATCCGGCAAGTGTGAAGACGAACGATCGCAGTGACGCTAACGGACCCGATAAAGTTGCTATCGTCACTGCCACTCATGTGGCAGGTGAGAACACAAGTGGCTGCGTGGTGGCAAATAGGATTGCCAGCCGAAGACGAGAGCTAAGGTCAATGCAAACACTGCGATGAGAGCTAGCGTCCGAACGACGGCCCCGAATAGACGTAAACCTGTTTTAACAAGGTCGTCACCATTTATAAATACTGTGAGATGTGGTACAACACTCACCTTCGACGATGAAAGCTTCTTTGCATCTGAAACGTCAGGGCAATATAGCTGTGGTTCTCGAGATCGCTCCTTCTCATTTATGTCCGGAGGACGCGCATCTTCGCTTCTATCACATATATATGTATATATGTTTATCGTTTTCTGAGATCCTACTTGTACTTTCGCCTTACTATTCCCTCCTGTCTCCGCATGTCATTATCGGTCACGCATAGCGTGGAACAGAAGAGCTGACATACTCCTTTGGGTGTTTGCGCGTGTACCGTGTTGACATTAATTGTAAATTTCTATTTATGGTGGCCTATATATACATACACCCATATGTGCACGCGCGAAGCGAGCGCACGCATACAGAAAGGGAGACTGGGCGTGTTTTTGTTCTGTCCGCGGCGGCAGCGCCAGGAACAAAAGTCCACGGACCGCGCTGGCGCTTCATCTGCGCCCTACCGTGATTGTGTTTGTGCTTTCATTGGTGTGCGTGTGTGTAATCGGCTTCACCGACGACGCAGACTGACTGCCCACGTGCGTGTTGCGCAAGTTTCCGCCCGCGGCCATGCCGCATTTCAGGAGAGTGTGTGACTGTAGCGTACTATATTTGGAATCCTCCAGGCAGCATGCCATTTTCTCGCTCAGGCCTCTCGCGTAGGCGTGCGCGCGTGGGATTGAATTACTCGCACCCCGGTCTTCCCAGTCTCTCAGTCAAATCTATAGCTAGCCGAGGTTTTCCCGTTTTCCAGGATTCCACAAGCATTTGAACGGAGAAATGTAGCGGAGTAAGACAGGAGGGGGACGACGTTGTGCAGTGGAGTGACCATTTCAGGCTTTTTTCAGTCGTTATCCGGTCATGCTGCCACCCTAAACCGTGAAAACTAGAGGCCCAATCCTGGGTTCGATGAGACATCGAGTGTTCAGTTGAGCGTCCTATCCGTGTGCCACGCATTTGCCACTGGGAAATATTAACCCACCTTCTGGCCCCCGGAAATTGCCTCGCGAATATGTGCCCTAACTTATGGTGCTGTGGCCTTTCACCGCAAGTAGGCAGAAAGTTAACTGGGGTAGGAGGAGTGACCTGCAAGGGATTTACCCTCCCCTCTTTCCCCAGATTAGACTTCATGCTTACGTACACTCAACTCGGCTATCATTATGCCTGGGGTGTCCGGCTTTACTGATCTGTTCCCCGCCATCTCTTCACTCGTGATGGCAGTCTGTTGTGTTGGTTCCGAGAACAAAAATGCCAGAGGCTCGAAAACTATCCACTCATCTGGTAGATTCAGTTTGGCTGATTTTTCCGCGCACCTCATTATGTTCTGATCGAATTTTCCGTCAACCCGCAAAGTCAGCTGAAAACATCATCAGTGTGCAGGATCCAGCCTTATATCTCTGGACCAAAAGCCGCGAGCACTTATCTGACTGGGCAACTCTTAGGATTGCCATGACTTCATCAATCTACCCGTATTCTCTGTCGTCCCTCCTCGCTGCTATTATGACGTAGCCGACTTCGGCCTGGTAATTGGTTGCGTGGTCGTGACCTTTGTCACCCATACGGAGCTTGTTTGCTTCATGAAGCCGATAGATCGGTATGCACCCATTCTAGATTGAATAAATACCGGATCTGCAGCGACAGAGAATGACAGGTGACGAGACACTGATGAACTTCGGTTCCATGAAGTGTTTGTGACCCATCTGGTAGCCCTCAGTGGAGGACCAACTGTGCCAGGTGCGTCTGTGCGCATGTCTGTATTTCTGGTTCCAGCTCCTGGTTGGCTGAATGAAGGCAAAGTAAGCCCGAAACAGTACTGTATCAATCTACCCGCATTCTCAGTCGCCGTGCCAGCCTCCATTCTTTTGTTGCTATTGGTTAAAATACTGGTCAAGTTTGTGTTGTGTTTCACCTTGGTGTGGTGAAACGCCAAGGTGAGGATCCGTCCGAGCCATCCACCTGAGGCCTCCCTCGTCTCCGGTCTTCTTGACTCTGTCTTGACACCGGGCTCGGGCGAGAGAGGAGGAGAGACTGCAGGTAGATGCAGCGCAAGTCTACTGGCACTATAAACCCCTGCGCAAGTCACCGTCTCTGCTCCCACCGCTGCTGCTGTGGAGCACACGGTGGACATCATCGAAATCGATGGCCGAACTATCACCGATCGTCAGCACGTCATGGGCCTTATGAAGTGAGGTATATAAGCATGTCAAGTTGGCATTTGACCCTCACTGTTTTGGTTAAGATCTCTTTCGATATAGGCAAAAATCCTGACTCTAGGTGTCAAGATGGAAGAGTAAGATAAGGGGATCTCTGGGGAAGAAGGTTTATTCATCTGACGTTTCGTACTCGTGCTCGAGCATATCGTCGGAAATAGACCAAGTGAGAAATACACGGTGTGAATAGGCTATCCGCGCTCACACCTGATAGGTTCGTCCCGCTCTCTTCTGATTGGCCCTCCTCTCGCGCGCAAATGATGCCTGACGGCCTCATATGGCGCTGGTAAATCGATACTGCGGTTGATCGAATTGGCGTCTGGTTACTTGGCCTCGATTACTTCCCTCGCCAGTTTGCTTTCGACTCGGGCGAGCACTCGGACGTCGTCAAAGTCGAGATTGTGATTATTTTTCCAGCAGTGCATGACGACATGTGATCGTACATCCTGAGACCTTACGGCCAAATTTTGCGCATGCATGCGCGCTCTTAGGCGTTTGTCGGTCATGCCACAGTAGTCGGCTAGACAGTCTAGACATTTGACGCGGTAAATGACGCCTGATAGCCGGCCCTTGATCTGCGTGATTATGCGGCGCATGGTGGCCTCCGACCGGTGTCCAACGCCCGCGCTTAGCGGTCTTAGCATGCGCTCAGTGGCTTCAGAGACGTTACTCACGTAGGGTAAAACACGGAAGATTTCTGGTCTTTGTTTCTTCTCACCGTCGGTCTTCGTGCGTCTTTGGTACAAGCATTTGTTTACAAAACTGCTTGGATATCCATTGAAAAGGAAGAGACGACATAGGGTTGTACGCTCCCGCAGCTTCTCGGCTTCTGTGCTGCAGTGTGTGTGGATGCGGCGAAAAAGTGGCCGGGCACAACTGCGCTTATGCGACAGGCGGTGGTTGCTGTTGTAGTGAAGAATTTTCTCCGTCTTTCGAAATACACCAGTCCGGAGGGTTCCGTATTCCTGCCTCGACATCTGGATGTCGAGGAAAGGGAGCGCTCCGTTATTTTCTTCCTCCATGTAAATTGGATTTGTGGTAAAACCGCGTCTCGGTGTAGGATGACAAAGGTGTCGTCTACGTACTGCATCCAGAATTTCGACTTGTATGTATGAAGGACCCGAGTTTCCAGTTCCTGCAAACCGCCTCTGCCAAGTAGCCGGAGATTGGGAACCACATTAGAGCTCCTTGAATTTTGACCGCTAAACATGAAGTACTGCCTAAACAGAAGTCCAGTAATTCCACCGCGTGCCTCTTAAAGGGTGTTCCTTCTTCGTCGTACCATCTCTTTAGTAGGTCGTCGGCAACTCTCATGGCCAGTTCTTTAGGGATGGAGGTGAATAGAGGGAGGACGTCAAAAGGTACCATTATTTTGTCGGGGGCTATTATGACGCCTTTGAGCCTTTCCAGGAAATGTGTTGAAGATACGGCTGTGTGTTCTGAGCCGTTCGTCAGCTTCTTCAAATGCTTGGCAAACCATTTAGCCAGTCCGTATGTAGGCGTGCCTTTCAGCGCCACAATGGGCCGTAGGGGAACATCTAGCTTGTGGATTTTTGGCAAACCATAAAAGCGCGCTAAGGCAGCATCTTCTGGTTTCATCTGTCTCCAATTCTTTTCGGATATTGCCGACAAAGGGCGGGCAGCCGTAGTGCTAGACAAGTCGGAGTACGTTGCAAAACGCAGAAACTACTAAATGACAACCAGTCGTATAAATTCATGGACTCCGACCCCATGAAAGCACTGGTAGGCAAAATCAACAAGAGCCTGAACCAGATGAGGAACCAAAGGGCAATATCCGAAAAGGATTGGAGACAAATGACGGCGTCCAAGTGCTCGCCCGGGCTGAAAGCAAACTGGCGAGGGAAGTAATCGAGGCCAAGGAACCAGACGCCAATTCGATCAACCGCAGTATCGATTTACCAGCGCCATATGAGGCCGTCAGGCATCATTTGCGCGCGAGAGGAGGGCCAATCAGAAGAGAGCGGGACGAACCTATCAGGTGTGAGCGCGGATAGCCTATTTAAACCGTGTATTTCTCACTTGGTCTATTTCCGATGATATGCTCGAGCACGAGCACGAAACGTCAGAAAAATAAACCTTCTTCCCCAGAGATCGCCTTATCTTACTCTTCCATCTTGACACCTAGAGTCAGAATTTTTGCCTATATCCATACATACATTGGTAGGGGGCGCTCACCGATCGTTCTTACGGAACTCACTAGTTCTGTTATGCCTTACGGGCTCTCTCTCAAGCCCAAACAGCAGCCGCACAGCAACGGATGATATAGGCAGTATGTTATTACCAACGGAACGAGTGAGTTCCGTAAGAACGATTGGTGAACGCTCCCCACCATTGTATGTTCCCGATTGAAACCGACGGGGCAGCGGACTCGTGGCTCAGTGGGTAGAAGCCTGGACTTCGAACTAACAGGTCGCGAGTTCGAGCTTCCGCCGTTTCACACTTCGGGGTTGGATTTGACTGGCTGACGACGGCTAGTAAGCCACAAATTGCCGTTCCAGTCCCCCCTGTCTTTGCCGGTAATACAATCCTGCCGAGCTGAGACACGGTAACATGCGTGTGAATTGGTCTATAGTGATGGAAGACTACCTGGCTGAGGCGGTCTTGCAGGAACTGGAAACTCGCGCCTGAATTTGCATACCTCGGTGTGACTGACTGATGACGGCTAACAGGCCAGAAATAGCCATTCCAATCTTACATTTCTTTGTCGGCAATGTTATTTTGCATGTATGTGTATGTATGCTCTATTCGCCATCGCTTATAGAAGACGAAGAGCAGGTGAATTTAGGGAGCTAGTTTTATTTGTATTGACCCTTCCGAAGCATAGAAGTTAGATTAACCACGAAATCCTTGGGTTTTTAGCGTTTGCGTCACTAACCTGCGTTGACGACCTGGAGACCAATAGTGTAGAGTTTTGCAAGTCGGAATTTTCGAACCGGAAAACCTTTATGCTGCCGCCTACTAGATATTTTCGCCTCACATCTTGCCATACCTAGTCTAGATGAACTATAAATCGATTTTCAAGTCCATAAAGGTTGTTTTTGTTAACTATTTTTTTTTCAAATACGAGATCATTTTTCCTGCCGTAGCACTTGCTAGTAGGCTATTGCGGTTTACCTCAGTCAGGGGCGTTTGAATTTTCCTGGGTTCAACATATCAATCTTCACCCTGACCAAATAATTCAATAGTACCCCGTATTTGCACAACGCCTTTACCTACAAAATGGAGCTTAAAACTGATTATTGAGATTTCCGCCACCGTGCTTTGTGAGCGTTCCTTGTCTCCTGTACACGCAGCATCAGCTATTGTTTACGTGCTTTGTTTCCGCATTTGTAGTAAACCTGAAGGGGCACTTCACCTACCGCGGCCATCTCTGTCTAGTGTTTGAGCTGCTTTCCTACAACCTCTATGAGCTCCTAGTGAACACGCACTACCGAGGGGTTTCGCTCAACCTCACGCGCAAATTTGCGCATCAACTATGTGCTGCTCTAGTCTTCCTCTCCCGGCCAGATGTACACGTGATTCACTGCGATCTGAAGCCCGAGAACATCCTCCTTGTCAATCCAAAGCGCTCGGCCATCAAGGTGATCGACTTTGGGAGTTCTTGCCACGTCAATGAGAACTTCCACCAGTACATCCAGTCGCGTTTCTACCGGTATGTATTTTCTACCTCTTTGCAGTTGCGCTACCTACTGCTGGTTGTTTTCTCTGTATTCTTCTACCGACAGCCTAACCGTCGTCGCCCACGATGTCGGCCGTGGGTTCCACAGCGAGCTGAGGTCAGGCAGGGTGACGTGCGTGTGAATTAGTTGATAGTGATGGAAGACTTGCGAAGCATCCACCGCACCCCCTCCTTAACCTAGGCTCACTGTCAAGACAGAGTCAATAAGAATGGAGGTGGTGGATGGCGCAGATGGATGGCACGGTCGAACCCGCGCTATGGCGCTCCACTCCACACACCCTGGTCCACACTGCAAATGACCAGGATTTTAGCCAACAACAACAGAAGGGGCTGGCGCCGCCGAAGTCGCACGTAAGCATGCCATCACACCCGGCTCGGATCCCATGCAGTGGGAGTACCATAAAGGTCACATTAAAAAGGAGCCGTCGCAACCTGACACTCTTAGACCACCGGTCAGCCGCTCCACACAAACACATAACACTGGGCCGACAACAAGGTCCAAGTTATCCCTTCATTTGGCAGCTTTCTAAGCCATGGTTTTTGGCGCATCGTGATAGCTTCTAGCGCGTCAGATTGTTTATGGTAAGGAACGTGCGCTGAGTCGTCGACCTCAATTTCCCTTTGCATTCCCAGGCCCTAATCACTGTCCGAGCCGGTCAGTTGACAGGTGCGGAGAATGGATTCGTCTACCAGCCTCCTACTGTCCATACCAGCTGAGCGACTCCGGTTTGACTTGAAAGACGCACGTCGGCAGAGTCTGACTCTTTGGTGTCGCTTTGAAAGCTTCGGGGGCGTTAGGCTGTTTATCCGACCATTATACCTCAATTTCACCCTTTTTGGCCTCAAGGAGCTGAGGTACTGACTGCATGGACTGTTTCGTTGACAGCTTCATCTCATTTTCCCTAACCCGCACTATGTTACGGCCGATGCTAGGGTTTCACTGTCGACGAGCTGTTCAGGATGACGCTTTTGGTGAGTGCTGGAGCTTGTGCGGCAGTTCGGTGGTACGGGGAAAGGGGGTCACCTGGTTTTTATTGGAAGTCGGTACAAAATGGACTGAAATATCAAGAGTTGTTGCGCTTTTTTCCACTTTGCATTCCCTTACTGTCGCGTTTTCGTAGGCTCTAACAGACATGCTGAAGACCCAGGAAGGGACAACCCCGGTACTGAGCCTGCCTGATTGCTGCCCAACCCGTCTGACAGCAACTTTTTTACTGGGATGTCTACAGACTCCTGGGCTGGATGAATAAGCGGTCGTCGGGCATGTGCGGTAATACCGTCGGAGGTGACTACCCAACTAACGGGCACAGGCAAAAAGTGACATCTCTAGCCGCGACATCTAAATGCCAAATCCAACTGCGACACTAGACTGATCGGTAGTTTCTTAGTTGAACATGGCAGGAACCCCCCCCCCTCTCCGGGGCGAGCAGTGCCGTCTTGGGAGCACATTACTTCGTAGCATACTTTCTGTCTCGACTACTGTTGTACCCGTGTTTTTCGTGCTGTAGACGGAGGCTCACAGCACATCTTCCACTGCTTCTAATTACATGTTCAGTTTACTTGTC
>CACRXP010000105.1:677269-691859 GCA_902702965.1 Spirometra erinaceieuropaei | reverse complement strand
TGAAGCAAATAACGACGGCTTAGTGTGGGCTGAAGGTTCCAGCCCACGTGTGGGACGCATGAGGAGCGGAGTCAGCCACTTCATCCAAACTCGTTTTCGTTGACGGAATTGAGACGATATCGCAAAGGGGCTCCTCCAACACGCTTCCTTCACTGGTATTCCGACTGTCTCTGACGAAGACGGCCACCGCCGTCTCGGGGTAGAAAACAGTTGTGATTTTCGCGCGACTTTCCTTTTCATGATGCAGACTTTAAACAAATCAAGCTCACTCATCCCCCATGAAACAAAGACGATCGGAGGTGGCCGTGGGCGTAGAGGCTGACAGAGCTAAACAACCCTCCCGCACGTACCACATGCGACACACGAACATGACTTCGGCGAAAGCGGTGGGTCTCACGCAAAGTGGATTATCACAATGAAGGGGACGGTATTGTAGCCTGACCCCACCTGTTCAACCAGTTAGCAGTCTTTGAAGCCACAGATGTTAGTGTGACTGACTGCGCACTTCCTAGCCTCACACGCGTACACAAGGCATCACTGGAATTTTTCGGTTCCGACGAACTGCGTTAGTGAGCGCGGGGGGAAGGGGGCGGACTGTTCGATCCCATTTGTGGCTCTTTGTGTTTGTCTCGCCTGTCAGCTTGTTGTTTATTTGCTCAGCTCTATGTTGCTGGGTTATCCAGAACTCGATGACGATGGAGATGGTGTGTTTGTGTGATTGCCTTTTAGGCAATTCTCCCCTTCCTGCTGCTGCTGCGCGTGCTGTTTTGTATGCGTTATACTACTTCTCTGCTCTAGCTGGCTGGCGCGTGCGTGTGTGTGTGTGTGACGACTAGTGACTGCACCAACCGCCTGCAAGAAGCGAGCGAGGCGGCGGCGGTGGCAGGCTGGCGGACGGGCAGGCAGGCGGTGGCGGGGCTATCGACCGCACACCAGTTTGCGTAAACGCTAGCCGCTCACCGCCGCCGCCTGTGCGCGCTCCCACTCTCGCCGCCGCCGCCGCCGGTGAATCTTGCGCCCTCTTATTCAACCCGGCAGCTGCCAGGCTGTGCCCGTTGTTCTCGTTTATATCTGCGCGCATACGCACACGCAGTCTCCGCCGGCAACACACAGCTGGAGGAGCATTTAGCACCGGACCTCCCAATGCCGCCGCCGCCGCCGCCGCCGCTGTCGCATTAATTGCCGCGTTGGGCCCCAGGTGGGCGCGCGCGCGCGCGCCTCGGTCATCTAACCCGCACTACGATCATCTAAAAGAGCACAAGACCCCCAACGGATGCCTGCCGCACTTGGTGTATACTTCGGTTACTCGAAGTCTGTGTTAACCCCTCCATCTCCTCCGGCCGTTGTGATAGGGCGGGGAAAGAGGACCCCCTCCGATGATGTTTGAGAACTCTCATAGCCAGACTGCTTTTGTAGGGAACACAACTTGAGAGTTGGCTTTTGGGGGCAGTCTTACCTTTTATTTCCCTGTCGCGTCCCCTTCTTGACCGTCGCCGTCTTGTCTCCTTACAGGGCAAACTGTAACTCCTTCGGCTCCGGCCGTGGTCGCGGCTGCCGCTGCGGCTGCGGCTGCTGCAAACGCCAATGCTCCGGGTAAACCGGCGGCCCTCTCCTCAGAGCCTGGCACTACTGCAGCAGTGCCACCGCAGCCTCCGCCAGGAGTTCTTCGCGAAACACATTTTCCGTGTCCTGCTGCGGATGACTCTACTGGTCCCTCCTACCTGGCCTTCGCACCGAACCAGGAACCGCCAGGCTCCTTCGCGTCGACACCGTCCACCACGACCGCAGCTTCTGCCCCCGTCAAGCACTCCTCTGCAACCCATGTAGAAGCCTTGAAACAACAACAGCAGCAGCAACAGCAACAACAACAACACTGACTCCCCAATTTCTCCCCGTTCGCCTTTTGCGTGCTCAGCTTCTGTATCCTGAACTCCATTCTACTTCCCTTTCATGGAGCCTGCGTGCGTGCATGCATGCACTCCCTTCTTTGCCGAACAGCTGGGATTGCCGTCGAATTGTCGTTTTCCCCGCTTTTCAACCAGTCAGTAACCAACGAGCGTTCTGGAGCCTTAAAAACGAACTCTCGTGTGCCTCTCAGTGCCGATGCCGCCCCCCCCCCTCCGGCCCCACCTCCAAACATACCTTACGAGCGGACGGAGTGCTGTTTTTGACCTATTCTGCTCCCTTCGGTTGTAACTACTTCATTGGCATTTACGGCTTGTTGGTACGGAAGACGAATGGCAGCAACCGATGCAGATCTCCTCTCTATTCCTCTTTTGCTGCCCAAAGTTACCAGAAAGCGTTCCAAGGGAGAGAGGGGTGGTGGTGTTGCGTGGCGTGGCCGGGCGCCAATATTTCTCATTAACCACTTATTCTGTACTACCTATGTCTACCATCTGCATCACCGACGCATGCTTCGGCCGCTTCTTCTCTCAATCTGCTATGTCACTGCGTTTCCACCCGTCTCCAGATTACTTACGTCTCCTTCCACTCTTGTTTGAGATCAATGTGAATGAAACTCTATGAGCACGATGTTTTCGCCTACTTTCGACCCACTCTGCTTCTATCTTGTGCTCATTTCTTGTGTCAGTCAGGAATGGCGTCTCATCCAGCTCGGATTTTAGTTTCTTTCGCCTGAGTTTCCCCCTACTTTCATTATCTCTTCAGTACATCCTTTCAGTGCACACACCTCACACAATAAGCCGGCCAAAGTTCAGGGGAATTAGACGTCGTACAATTGGAGAAACCAGCGAGTGCGCTGCGGTTGCGTCCTTAACAGAGATGGGTTCTTGGTGCGCCATAAGTCATAAACAGAAAGATCTCTGGTGGAGTATAGTTCCTGCCTACCTCCATCTGCAGAGTCATTCAGCTCTCCCAATTTTTTTCATGGCAGTGTGCTGTTGTACATTTGGTCGGCTCCGGTGCCACACCTTCTGGTCCAGTCGGCAGTTGCGAAACTTGGACCTGTGTGCGGCGCATCCCTTCACGGAATTAATTCATTATGCTTCGTCTCTTTCGCTTCATCCCATATCTTCCAGCCATCCAGCCCTGGCTTATCCTTCTATAGAAACAGCAGCAGCAACAACAACAACACTGAGCCCCCGATAAGACGCAGATATTTGCAAACCGGTGATGCCGACAGGAAGGACTACAATGTAAAACACCCCGTGACCGGTTTCCAAGCTTTCATTTTTTTAGATGTTTCTTTTCTCTTACCGATGATTTTTTTGCCTCTGAACCAATTTGTACATACCATCTGCGCAAACTCGCGTATATCCGTGAAAGCACGACCCCATACTGCCCAGAGAAAGAAGAGGAAGAAGGTATGCACATACATACAGCATTGCGCTCAGAGGCGCGCGAGCACCCGGAGTCGCCAAAAACAAATTGTTCTTTGCCTCAAAGTGGTGTGTACGCATACACCTTAGTCCTCTATCTTCTCCTCCCATGGCATCCCACTCACACGCACACCGGTCGGCGATTGAACGCTTGTCAGCTTTCTCCTCCCCCCCCTCTCTCGCTGCTTGAACTGTTGGGACCCTCACGGCCAACTGATCAGATCCCAGTGGTAGTCTGCGTGAGTCGACTTAAAAGGCAGCAGAAATGTCACGTTTCCGGACTCCTGTGTCTGTTTGTAGCAGTAAGGGAGCACCCACGCCAACATCCTCCCCATAATCGCCCGGTCTCCAGTTTTTGATGTCACCTACTCGCTGGGAGCTTGTTAGATTTCCGTTTGTACTCTGTTAGGGTATGTTTGTAATTGCACAAGCTCCGGAGAATGGAGAGAGGGCCAGAACCGCCCGTTGTGGACAACCTTAGCTCCCACCGACCTCTAGCGCCAGCCCCTTTCTGCACCCCGAGCCCCCACCCCACCAACACATGTGCCTGCCCGTGTGCGCATGTTTTATTTTCGTGAAACTGCCTGGCGGCCACTGCGTCACCGGTTCTCCGCTGCCATTGTAAGGAGTGAATTACCCGTTAATATCAGCATTTTATCCTGTCGGTGAGGAAGATGAGCCCACAACTGCGCCTCCTTCACCCCCCCCCTCCCCTCCCAGCCCTTCAGACACAGGATTTTCCATCCCGACGCCCGCCCCTTCCTTTTTCGGATCTTTCCTCAAGGGGACACCACATCCTGTATTTCTCTATCTCTGTGATTTACTCTTAGCGGTGCAAGGTGCCATATTACTGCTTTTGAAAGTGTTATTTACCGTCTATGAATCGCATTGTGTACAGATGTCACTATTATTCAGGCGCTCAATTGTGCCGCCCACTCCTTTTGCGCTCTAATATAATGCATATTTTAGGCAGGTTCCCCTATTCTTGGGCCGGTTGCGACCGCCTCGTATAGATCGCCGTAACTAGCTACTGTACATTACTAAGTAGGTGTTATTGTCACCTATTCTTGCTGCCGTCGTCAGTCTGCGTCAGAGACGCCCGTTTTCTTCGTGCGAGCTAGAGTCGAATGCGGAAATTCGAAGGAAACTTGTTGATGAGGATTAAAGAGTAAAGACTTATTGGAACCAACAAATTTCGCGACGACTTACCAGCCGCAACTTGTCCCAGCATAACATAGACAACAAATGAGAAAGATGCGGAGATGTGGACTTTCACGGAGAAAATCAATACAAAATATCAAGCCGAGGTTGACCACATGGACTAACTGTTTGCATACGTCGGGTTTCTCCCTTAGTATGTAGGCCACCTCCAAGTAACGCAGTATCCGAGTTGTTCATGCCCGAACTAGTACTCGGAAGGGTGTTATGAGGTAAGCGGAGTAACCGCTATCTAGGAGGCGCTTTGTGATAGCAAAGGGTGAAGGCGGGGGAGAACATCTGGTTCAGACATATCGGTTCTCTGTGGAAGTTGTTGGGCTCTGATGTCCGAGAATGCCCTCCAGTTCTGAGTAAAGACATATGGAATAGGGCATTTCCACCTATTAACAAGAATAACTGGTCGCCGCTAGTGGAATGTGTACAGGTTTACTGATTTACAGCAACACTCGTTCTATCCAGTTTGAAAAATGAAACACTCATTAATGACCAAGGCAGAGCGGAAGCATACTTGACCACCAGTCGAACATTTGCATACACATATGTGTGTAGGGAAGGAGTGTCGACAAGGACATGGGAGGCTGCGATGGCCATTTTCTGACTTATTGATCATCGTCGGCCAAGTGCACCAAATCCCAAGGTCTGGTGGTCTAGGATTCGAACCCACGCCCTTTAGCTATCAATTTTCAAGTAATCCAGAGCCCTACTATTGAGCCATGAGTCCGAATCGCGTGTCATCCAGACCGTGGGTTGGGTATGACTGGCAGTCGATAGATAGCCAACCAGGGAAGCCCATCTCAGTCCCCCTTGTCGTTGTCAGTAGGGAGGTGAGGAAAATGAGCCTGCAGGGCAGACCTGGGACATTTAGGCGTTCCAATGATCGACTGCGCTGTTCGGTACTTCAAGACGGAATAGCAGCAGACCCACTATTGTCAGCTATTTCGGCCGATGTGGGGAGGAGACCAAGGCGATCGAGTACGTTGGCAAGTAGGGAAGAAAATATGCTATTATCGATAGTTACGTTAACTCCTGTGGCGTATGAAGTCAGATGGTGCCAACACTCAAGTGTTTTGCGAAATTCTAGGTCCTCCGACCTACAGCGACCGTTCTACCAGGCTGGGATGACAGAGATGGCGGGGGAGCTGATATGTCGGGGGGAATTTTCCAGATAACTCCTGAAGAGCTCTCGGACACTGCATTCTCTCAAGTTAGTGGAAAGCCATGCACTATTCGGATTACGCTGACAAATGGAAGGTAGGGCGGGATGTTTGCGCGTCGCCCCATGGGTTGACCGAAGTAGGCCATTCAGCTACAAATAAAGCATCTGAGTCTTCATTATATATCGGTTTCTGGGTAAAGAGGCATTTGGACAGGTTCTGCGCCGCAGGAGCGCCGTTGCATTTTTAAATGTGGGGGGAAGATATCAACTGTTTTAAAAGCACGAATAAATGTCATATTTTTAAGTCCCCTGTAGAGCACCATAGTTGTTAGCAAAAAACCAGTTTACACTAGGCGATTGACCTTGGCGAGCAGCTGTTCGTGATGACTGGCGTATGACTGGATTGATAAGAATTTTTGGCATACGCTGGATTTTGAAATTACGCGAATGATTTTTATGTTAATACATATAATAATGCATACGTAAAGACCCCTAAATTGCAGGCGTTTTCATCTAAACAGTGAGTCCTGAGCAAACAACACAGAAGCACTGAGTGGAATTTGCGAGAAAAGCTCAAACATCTCCCCCCGAGGGATTCTTGAGGAAAAAACCTCGGGAGTGGGAGGACAGATCTGAGTCCCCCCCCCCTGAGGGCCGTGGGAAGGAAGTGGACCCAGCCCGCAATTGGAATGATCATCAGGTCTGCGTCCCACGGCCACTTCGTGAGTCTAAAGTACCAACAGGCGAGACAACCTTAACCTACACCTGGATAGGCCCAGGGGCATGTAGGGCCATGAGGACTGCAGAGGCGCGATGACAATTGCACCCGTTAATGCTGGATTCTAGAAAATTCCGAGGTGTGGAAGCAGCCAGTCCATGCTCTCACAAATTCACGGCAACCAGCACAGCATCCTTATGAGAGGGAGGTTGGCTGGTGACTAAAAGACGAAACACCCTGGCAGGCAGGAGTGCGTGCAAATGAGTTTTAGGAACGGCTGTGCCGAAACCACGATTTCCGGGCTGCAGACAAGGGGGTTTCTGGCGCGAGATGCCGGCAAGTGAAACTGGACGTGCGGCCAAGGATGCCTTCCGGCCTTCTGGATGCAAGGACGCAAGAGCCATTGGTCATGAGAGCAATAGTGGTAAGCCATGCATTTCTAGACCGTCTACAGCCCTATCATGGAGTCTTAGAGAAAGTTGCTGGGAAGTAAGTGAAAAGCAAAAAGCTAGTCCCATCAGTATTGGAAAATAGTGCAAATTCCCTTTAGATACCGATAATATAAGCAACGTTTTAATGTCAACTGGTAAGTCTTTGCAAAGAAAGGCAGATGTGGAAGCAAAGAAAATAGAGTACTTAAAGGTGGAGGGAACAGGTGGAAAAAAAACCAACGAACCTTGTTAAGGTAACTATGGTTGTGAGAAGATTCGAAAAAAATGACATGCTGGCATTCTGGGCCACAGGACTCCGGGGATAGCAAACTGACATAGTAAAAGTGTTTGGATAAGTCTCAAAAAATATCCGCCTAGTTGGGTGTCTCTGAGTATCGCAAGAGTCCTCCCCGATCGGGTAAAGAGACATGATTTTCCTGTTGCGCCTTGGTACTCAATCGGAAACCCTCGCAGGCAGTCGTAATGCGACCAGAAATGACGCAGGAAGGAGTACCGATAAGGACGAGGGAGATTAAAATCGTCATTTCATATCTGCCGTTACTTTTCCGGGTTGCACACAAGAGTAATTACACCCCCGGGTATATTCCTCTCATGTGTTTACTTTTGTAATTCAGGTAGGCACACGGTTTCATCAGATGAGGGTGCCTGCCCGAACGCTTGCATACGACTAAATGGGCGTCTAAGAAGAAGCCGAATGCGGACAAGGAAATCAGCGGAATCCTTAAGGTAAGACGTTAATATCAACTGCAGGTCCGGCCATTTGTGGCATATATGTGCTAACAGGAATAATGGTAGGAAAATGAAGAAGGGCACATGTATGTGACCCTGGTGACGGTTTGACAGAAGGCAGAGTGGTCCCCTTTCCTACGACCTGGTGGATGACTGGCAGAAGACTGACGAGCGACTAAAACGCCCACTGGCACTCAGCGTCCAGATTCGTTGTCCGTCAGCGGAAAACTGACTGGTTACTGCGACGGCCGACCATGCAGGAGTGTAAGACAGAGTCAAGAAATGTATGAGCTCCCAAAGGCGGTCTTGAATACGGGCTTAACGCGGCGGACTGCAGCGTTACTCAGGGGCTACTGGCGCTTTTTGAGACCTTGGCAGCGACAGGGCTCACCGCCTACTAATTGAATTAGCAACTGGTATCGTAAAGAAAGAGCAAAGGATGTTTTCCGGCGATCATGTCAATGATTAGTACTGAGCCGATCGTTAACTATGAAACCCATCTGGAACGTTGTACAAAACGTAAACGAAAGTAGCAGGAAACAACGCGACCGGCTGGACGTCAGACGAGAATGGAAGAATGAGCTGTTAACAGCGGTGGGCTTCACAGGTTAAATATAATTTATGTCGAGCTACCTAAATTAAATAAGTAGGCACTCTGTATAAATACAGTTCATGGGGTATTTATTCCCGTGCCCTACCCCTATCCTGTCAGGTGATCTGTGAAGGCTACTCCAATATACTTGGTGCCCCTAATCACAACTATCAAAGCAACAGACTTATGGTTCAATGACGGAGTGCTGATCTTAACGCTCAGTGATCACAGAATCTGGGTTCGAGTTCCAGGTTATCCAGACCTGGGATTGGGTATGACCGACCGACGACGGCTAATAAGCGAGAGATGGCTATTTCAGTCTTTCTTTTCTTCGTCGGAACTCCTAACGGCTAGGTTTCTTCATTTGGCCGAAGGGCGATGGTCGCATTTATGGAAGGAAAGGAAGAACGTGTTATAAAGCATTATTCCAAATTTATAAAAGTAAGTATCATTTGAAATGAAGCTTCAAATTCAGGTAGATGTGGCCGTAATTTTGCCAGCGTGGGGAAAGTAGTCTGCAACAGTGACATAACTTAGACACAAATGCCTCATAATGGGACATTCAGTCATATGATTACCCTGAAATAACACAATCTAGGATTGCAAATTAGGGCCAAAGTATAAAAAGCGACATTTGGATGGAGACAGATGCATTACTCAAGCTGGTCTCCATTCAGAAAGAGCAGAGAAGTTTCAATAAGTTTGTTAGAGACGACTTTTGACCGTATTTTTGAGAAGGATCAGCATAAATAGAAGGTTGGGCGTGTTTAACTGCTGAAGAAGCACCATAACCGCAAAGAAAGCTCAGATGAGAATAAAAAGCGGTAGCATGATGACCATTGCTTATAAAAGTGCTCATGGTTCGTGTTCGATGGCCACCACTTAATTAACCCCCTAAAGTGACTGGGGGTTCCTAGGGTTTCCATTTGTGAAAAGATTCGTCTGCACGTAGCACCCTACCAAAGGCCTTGCACGGTCGAAAATCTGACAACCACCGGCAGATGTATCGCAGAAGCCTAGGTCGAGAGTGAGATCCTGATGATTTATCTGGTACAGAGCAACTGGACAAGGGGTTGGAGAGTGTTAACAGCCGGACGAGGGCACGCCCGGCACCGGGGGACCGGCGCCCCAAGTTTCCGTCAAGGAATCCGTCGGAGTCTTGAGCCGGAGCGCGTCTGACTCGGCCTTGAATCTGATTGGCCAATTGGAGACCCGAGTGGGCGAATGCCAGATAGCCCTGGTGCGCACGTGACAGTCGCTCGCAGAAGAGCCAATACAGGCGTTCTTTACAAAGAGAAGTGTGGTATGTCTCACGCGATCGGTACGTCGAAAAACCATTTTGACAATAAATGAGTCGGCAACTGTGACCGCAAGTGTTTTTAAACAGTTTGGTGAAAACGGGAATAATAATGAAAGCTTTCCAAGTGACAGCGAAAGGGCTGTTCGTTAGGTAGAGGGAAGAAATTTTTTGAGCAGAGGAGAAGAGTAGTTTGATCCTTCAAATAGAGACCCGGTGATGCTGTAAGTTACACGCAAATCCCCGGTGGTGAGGGGAATATCATTCGCCGGATGGAGGGGCGGAATCCGGCCAGTTTCAGATCTAAGCGGATTAATAAGAGCGAACTGAGCAGTCCTTCGTATGACTCCTTCGTACCGTGGTCACTGATGTTAGTAAATAAAGAGAGAGTTGGTGGGAATTGACGAGAGATCTGCGTTGTAGACTTGGAGGAGTTTAACCGCTGGGGAATAGAGATTCCCCTCACTTGTCATTTATGAGCCTCAAAGTCGAAGTTAATTAGGATATGACAGCAGTTAGTAAGTGAGCCCTTAAACAGATTCTGAAGCTGCTTTCGCAGTTTCGTTAGTCTGTTTGAGAGAAGGTGTGGGATGATGGAACAAGCAACATGTGATTTAAACACCGTCTCAATGATATATTTGAGAAGACCTTCGGACAAGTAATACAATACATCATAGCAAAAAGCTAGACCGTTAGTGAAAAAGAGGATATGTTAGTCTGCAGAGTCTTGCAAGCTATTAATCGTCTTAGCGTCTAGATGAACAAAGTCGAATTTCTTCTGTTTTGACGTTGGCCCTTCATAAAGGAAAGCAGGAATTAGACAGTGAAGCAGAGCAAGACCACTTGGAGAAAGGTTTCGATGGAAACTCACAAATGGACTACAGACGGCATTATAAGGGAGTATCGCCTACACAGCATCCTCTTTTGTTATTTGGTGAGCCATTTACCTTATGTTTGAAGAATGACTTGTTCCCATAAATGCTTGGAGTCTTTGGGAGGAAGCATTTTCCGGCAAATTGGAATGCTCTGCGTTTTCTTTGACATACGAAAATCGTGCGACGCCTTGCGGAGCTAAACTCCTCGAAGCTGCGTCGTGCATTGACAGAATGTAGGCAAAACATGTGTCTAGGTCCCCAACTGGAAACCGTACTGGCGAGATTGTGAATCCCTTTTATGGTGTAATGGATTTACTTCTATAATGCAACCCGTGCTCTCAGTGGCTTGTAGAAAATGGAGATAGAAAACTATGCTACTGAGACCGGCAGCTTTAGACCGTGTCATTTCTAACTGCGAAGGCATAAAGGGCAAGGAGGCAGAGAGAAAAGTAAAGGGAAGACATCTAATTTTGGAAAATCGATAGATGAAGCAAATGCCCACAGGTGGGAATTCGAGGGATTTCATTAGTATAGGAGGATAACTTTAGTTAAGGAAACGAGGTAACATACTTAAATGAAAATTCGTTTCGGACTTGGAACCGAATATATTAGACAGAGTTTGATCCGTTCATGTGGCTTAACAGTACCTTTATTTACTTTGACTCAACTGTGAAAACCTCGTCGACCTCGGTGGGATTGGAACCCACGAAAGCAAGGAAAAGGCTTGGGCGCAATCGACACCCTAACCACCTGCGCTACGAGGCCCCAGCATGAGCCGAGTGTATGATCATGTTTGGGTCAAGTTGCCTTAAACATCTGCCAAAACACCTCTGAATTACGTGAACCTGGTAGCTGCCTGATGGATTCTAGATGGGTTACTTAGGAAATCCTGCCTGGGCAGTCTGCTTGCTGTATCAGATCAGGCGGATTCCAGACGTTACAGTAGGCTGGGCGGGTAACTTAATCCAAACTCTTGACTCCTGTGGGACCTCGTAGTTCAGGTGGCTATAGCGTTGGCTGTACTAAAGCCTTCCTCTTGCTGTTGTGGGTCCGAATCTCACCGAAGTCATGAAGAGTTTCGTCATCGCGTAAAAATAAATTATTCGAAGCCTGACAGAACACCTGTTTATTATCATCTGTTTTTTTTCGATGTTACGTGAACTTTCTTGGTGAAATCATTTGGAAAATTGACCTCCTGTTAAAGTCAGCTAGAGTGCATAGTAGACATGCTTCGGTTTTTCATTTTACGATTACGTTAATATTAGTGCAGCCACAAAATCTACCAGAACAACGTGTCACCTTTTTTGCTGTCTTGACTAAAGGGATGAGTATGATGTGGTCTCCTCGTTGTGGAGATGGGGATTCTAGCCGAAGGTCGACGTAAACCGACTTAATTCAGAGGAACTTGATGAGATCGTTAGGGCTAACTTATGTCCTAAATACGAATTGCGAAGTTGACAAAATGGTAATGTAAGCCCGTCAACTGCCATACGTGGATCACAATAGCTTAGAAGAGGGCCAGTATCCGGAAGGATTGATCCGCACTACTCGTCTGAAGGAAATCGCCAACGTATCAGTTGTTGTGAGTGTTTGCTTACTCGAAAACTTTAAGATCACCTTTTGAACGGGGTTCTTATTGGCAATGGTAAATGGATCCTCTTCCAAGGCATAAAGCATTGGCGTCAACGGTTCAATCCCAGGAGCAGACCACTCCGGCTATTATAAACTGGTGGGAAGTAATCCGACAAAAAGCGATGTGTACTGTCAGCAACTTTCGTGATTGAAGACGGAAATAACCATTTGTAGAGCTACGAAGGGGAAACATCTTCCACCATGACAGTGTCCGCCCGCAGGGGAAAATGTACTGAGTATACGCCAAAAGAATCTCACTGGGAACAGTACTAAAACTACCTTATTCTCGTTTTTTTCACATCTACTCAAATTTGACGACGACCTGTGTAGAAAGTATACCTAATGAAATGTTTCCCTAAGCACGTGCCTGTCTTCGAATTACAATTCTTGGAACGCCTGCCTTCCAATTCACGCATATATGCATCCACTTTTTTCCGCCAAGAATGGCGCAAACCAGACAATGGAAATAGAAACAAGAAGAAACCATCGACAAAACGGAGATCACGTTTGTAATAAAGATGCCAAAAAGAAAGGATGCAAGCACTGAACGCAGCAAACAGCAGATACAATTCAAATAATAAAAACAAAAAACATTCTGAGAATACCGTAAACCTGTTACAGGTTCCTTAACAAAGTGATGTCCGGTAATGACAGATGCCACTTAGTAGAACTGCCTAGATGATAAGCGAACTGCTGCCGGTAGGTATCGACGGTTGTTAGTTAAGTCAATCAGTCTAACTCAGTTTATTAAGGGACTGGGGCTTTCGCCCTTGAGCTCCCTACTCATATCGATAAACAGAAGTAGAATCAGCAGTTATATCAGCAAATCGGAAAATTCAAAAGAGAAAGGTAAGTGTGAGCCAGGCGCAAACTGCCGCTGATAAAACAATCGTGATTATATTTACAGTAGTTTCTCAACAAATGAGCATCTAGTCTACCCTTAAAGGATTCGACAATTTCGGAAAGAACCACCGCATCAGAGATTCCGTTTCATGCCCAATGACCCTGTGAGAGAAGGCGTTCCGTCGGACGTCCGTATGAGCCAGCTTCCTCTGCAGTTTGAAGGGATGACCATGCAGACGGTCAGTCCCGGCCAATTCGAAGAATTCATCAAGGTCTAGGGCGCACTCACGGCCTCTGACAATCCTGTTGGTTTGAATGAGATCGTTGCGAAGTTGCCTGTAATTGAGAGGAAACGGATTTAATTTGGCGAGCTTGGTTTCATAAGGCAGATGATAAAGATTATTGACCATCTTCGTAGTTATCGCATGCATTCTTTCCACTTTTTGACAATCTTCAACCACGGTAGCCAAGCCTCGACTGCATACTCCAAGTGAGACCGCACAAATGCTGCATAGGTTTTTCCAAACAGCTCTTTATCGATCTGCACAAATCCTCGCCTCAGCGCAAATAACACCCTTATCGCACTTTTGGCTGCTCTTTGATACTGTGATGGTGGTTCCAGCGAAAAGGTCATTAGAACGCCGAGGTCTTTCTATTCCACAACATTTGAAAGGAGCTGCCCACCAAGGACGTATTGAAAGGAATCGTCCTCCTTACTGGTCCTCCTGGTGCAGAGTCTCAGGACCGCACATGTGTCCACATTAAAATTAAGGAGCCAACAAGCTGGCCAGGCGGTTGCGACTGTCTTGAAGCGCGTACCTATCTGCGTCAGATTTGATGGCTGTCCAAAGCATAACATCGTCGGCGAACATGACGGCTTTGCATCCTAGGTCGTCGACGCATTCGTTAATGTAAACTAGGAATAGCAACGGTCCTAAGACTGAGCCCTGGTGGACACCACTTAGAACGGGGGTAGGAGTTGATCTCGTGGCCTCAATGCACACGTTTCGTGATCTCCCTGTAAGAAAATCTTTTATTCATATAAGCAGCCTTCCTCTTATCCCATTTTCAGAGATTTTGTAGATAAGCCGTTTGTGTGGGACGCTGTCGAATGCCTTCTCGAAGTCCGTGTAGATGACATCGACCCTACTATCTTCGTCCAGTGCGCGAGTCCACAGCTCAGTCGAAAGCAATAAACTGGAAAGACACGAGCGGCTCTGTCTGAAGCCGTGCTGCGGGTTTGAGTGTAAGTGGTTCTGTCCCAAGAACTTCATTGTTGCTTTCTTAACTATGGCTTCCATTATTCTACAGCAGATACAGGCAAGACTAACAGGCCGGTAATTGGTAACATTAGTGCTAGCCCCACCCTTGTATGTCGGAAATATATTTGCTGTCTTTCGTTCCGATGGCAGTACCCCTAAATCGAATGACGAACGGAAGATGCGGCAATAATGACACGTGTTTCTAGGTAGGTATATCAATATTACACATTCACCTTCAACCGGGCTTGTTGTTTTTACGTGATCTTAGATCGTTCTTTCGTTACTCCGTGTTTGTTTTCATTGACATTGAAATTGACTGGGTTTCCAATAGCTGCCCACCCAGATTCCAGTCCTTTCAGGATATTATCAATTTTTCTAATTGGTCCCAACTGGTGCGCTCTCCAACAAGAGATAATCACATTTTAGATCTAATCTTTACCAATGACATTGCTCCTCTTTCTGTTGCTTTAAAAAAGGA
>CACRXP010000105.1:610623-677146 GCA_902702965.1 Spirometra erinaceieuropaei | reverse complement strand
TTTTCTGTTATTATTTTTAAAGAGGGGTTTTTTCTCCTGTAAAATTAATCCAATCATTTTTAACTTTTTCCGAGGAGTTTTTTTCACCCCTCAATCTTCATGTTTCTCAATGGACTTCTAATTCAGAAACTATGAATTGCATTTTGTAAAGATTCAGCCTACCTCGTCTAAAACTCGCATGCAAATTTATTTTAACTTGCTTTGATGGGACCCCGACGGGTCTTTAATAAAAATTATCTATCTATCTATCTATCTTCGTAATAATTTGATGGGTGTTCGTTTACTCCATGGTATTTTGGTTGCGCGGAGTATGTGGTGCGCTGTAACGAGCCCGAATGTCAGTACAAAGACGGCTCAAGGAAAGAAAGACTTTTAGCGATTGCTGTGTACTCGACGGCCTATGCACAAAAAGAGACTAAGGTGGGAGCCTAATTACAAAAACAAACTGGGCTTGGGGTGATTGTCCACGGATGCTGACGGAGAACACAGAGATCCAGTGGAGACGGCGGCGGACTCCCCACGTCCGAAGACCGGCAGCTTGTCACGGGGTCTCTGGAGCCCAATCCTAGCTTTTTTATAGCTTCTCCAATCTTAGAGTTTAAATCCGCCATTGTGATTGGTTGCAGTTAGGTTTAGGGGGAAAAGTCAAGTAAATTTAAGTTACAGGTATTATCATTAATTCATGTCTATGTTAATTTGGCATGCGCATACCGTGTATAAGAAGCAAAATTATGGTTGAGTACCTGTCGTATAAATACGGGGAAATTGGGCAGGCGCGCGCCTATAGGGGCTAGTCGCGCGACTTCTAGAACCTTCTACAACATGGCGGCTCTTCGGCTATCGTTCCAGAACTTTCTAGAGCGCAACTGTATAAGTAGCCAATCGCACTTTTAAAAGGCTGCAACGTAGAAAGCGTGGGCTGAGAAACGCATATCTTCGAAAGTTTGTTTTAAGTCATCGCACGGTTGTCTAAAACACGAAGACGATATTTTTAGGTTCTTAAGCTCGTTCTGTGTGACTGTGTTACTTTACTCATGATTACTTTGAGAGCTGGCTTCCAAACCCGTTAAGGCCAGCCGTACATTAATAACATAAACTTTCGTTATCTTTGGAAAATTCGAAACCTTAATTCCGACAGTTAGATCTGAGTCGTGTCGGGTCCTTCGACCACACTTAGACATTACTTACAGAAAATGGAAACGGAAAACCTGCACTAGTGAATGCAGCATTCGGAACAAGTGTTTAGAAGGAGCATTCAGAGTGCCTGAACTTCCTTGTAATTGGTACGGCGGCAATAATGCTTAATCTACCCGGCCTCGATGATGTCCCGAACTGTGCCCCTCCATGCGTGACTATCTGTGGCAGCAGATCTGGACAGTTCAATCTATTCTGTCCGCCAACGATGGAGACCGAACACCGAAGGTTCAAGAAACACCTCCATGTCTTGATGATCTTTGTCGAGCCAGGTTTTGAGTTGACCCCCTCTTCAACGCCTCTAATGGGGTAAAGGTGCCGGATCGAGGGCAGCAACACTGAGCTCCTGAGGTGTACGACGAAGAACATGCCCGAACCAATCCAGTTGTCTTTCTTGGATAGCCTGTTGTCGCAGGGAGCGCGGACTGTCTCATTTAAGACGAAGTCGATGGACTTCACTCGAAGGATGGTTCTCAAGCACTGGTGGTCAAACACCTCCAGCTCAGCATTCACAACCATGGAAAAGGACAACACGAACGGGTGCGTGGTACAAGGGAATTTTAATGGCGATAGAGAGATCGCGTTGAATAGATAGGCCTTTTCTAAGGCCTGTGAAAACGCCTCGGGCAGCATTAATTCAGGAAAGAATGTCATTTTTACTCTGGCCATTCGGCAGCAGCCTCGCCCCGAGGCATATAAACTGTCTACTTTTTCAAGTTGATACCCATCGAATCCGAGAGTTGCCTTCTCCTGGTGACTGATACAGCCTGAAGACATCTTAGTCGCCCCGGCGTTTATGGATACACCAAATGATTTAGCGACCTGTCCACCCGTGACACCATAGACTGCAGACCGTCAAAACTTGAAACGAGCAAGCCAATATCATCGGCATAGGCGAGATCAGTCAGTCGGTGTCCGGGTGTAAATTCAACACTGTCACCTTCGTGGAGGATCCTTCCGAGCATCCAGTCAATGGAGTTGTTGAACGGAATGGGTGACAGGATGCAGCCCTGTCGAACCCCAGACCGAATAATAAAGAGTTGGGAAATATTGTTGCGAACAAGGACTCGCCCGGTGGTGGAGCGATGGTTGAACTTGAATACCTTGATAATTTTTGACGGGACGCCATCTAATAATAGTGATAATAATTGTATTTAATGTCACTTTACGGGCATTGTCAGGGAAAGCTAAACACAAATCCGGACAGCAGTGAAAAAATAACCTGACCGATGAAAATAAAAATAAAGGTAATGTGAGTTTTTTATAGTTTGGAGGATTCAGGAGAAAAAAACTGCTGCCCATGAAATGACGACAGTCAACAAAGTGAAGGGTGGCACTGCATCGGATATTATCTGTCATCATTTCCTTCCGTGAAGTTGGAACCGGATGCAACAGAAGTGCTGAAGAACAACTGTCGCTGTTGGCTGAGGAAATTGTACTTGGTGAGACCGGCCATAGGGGTCGAAGACCACGAACGTTATCTATACGCTACATTCTATCGATGGATTCAGCACCAAAAATTTGTAGGCGTTTTTCTGAATCCAAAAGATTATTAATAGTTCTCTTATACAAAGGATAATTTTGTAGAGTTTTCACTTTCCTGGGTAATTTATTCCTACTAGATATTGCGTTCACAGAACAGAACCGAAGATATTTAACGGCACGTGCCAGAAGAAGAAATAAAAAGGACCTCATGAAGACTGTTACGTAGGGGGTGAACAAGATGTTTTATAGTAGTGAGTGGATTAAAGGTACGATCATATAAAAGCTTAAATATCAAAAATCTAGTGCCATTATCTGCAACAGGGACCCATGATGGACGGAATCGAACGCGGCGGCCGTCAGTTGCTGGTAACTACGGCGAAACTCGAGAAGGCGCCTTAGTGTGAATACCTGGTCCGCGTATCCATGTCCAGCACGAAATTCGACTTGGTTGGGCCTCGTTCTAGAGTCCCGCGCAACCCGGAATCGCCTGAGTAAGAAAATAGCGAAGATATTCACAGCAACGTCGATGAGGCTTATGCCGCAATAGTTCTCGCATCTTGTCTTGTCTCCCTGCTTAGGGATGGGTACAAGGCCGCCTAAACCCCAATCAACAGGAGCAACCTCGTATCTCCACGCTGGTTCATTCACCTAGTGGAGCCATGGCGCCAGAGTGGCGATGCAAGTCTTGTAGACTTTAGTAGATATACTGTCCTCTCGGGTGCCTTGTTGCTGCGTAGCTTTCATGTAGCATAGGCGATTTCTTCAGAAGGGGAATCGCATGACACTGCATAGGTTGGGTAGAGAAGAAACTTCGCTGCAGAGGAAAGAAAGGGCGTGGTGGGTGGGGTATCGAAGTTGAGACAGTGCTCGAAGTGCTTAAGTCAGCGCTCGACTTCGGCCGAGTTGTCAGCAATGAAATCGTAATTCACGTCGCGAACTGAGTCACTCAGTGCCGAGGGCTTACCACAAACTTGACAGAGAAGTTGGTAGAGTTTTCGAGTGTTACCAACGTTCGAGGCCTGGTCCGTGGACGTCGTTATTTCAGCCCAATATTGCTTCCGGTCATCCCTAGCTGGCTTTGCCTTTATCTTCCGAAGTTGGCGGAAGGAATCTTTATTACGGGACCTGGCTCGACCTGTCTGCGTTGACAACTGCGGAGTTCTTCCGCTGGTCCAATCACTGCGGCGTCGACGGGTATATTCAAGTATTTTCCTAGTTGCCCCATAGACTGGTGTTTTCAGTGTCGACCACTGGTTACTGTCTTCTCCATCAGCTCGAGCGTATAACAGGACAGGATTTCTCGGCTCAGGGCTTCGGTAGTGATGGGTTGCCGGATTTTTGCGACATCGAGGCGTCTAGGAAGTGACATTTTGGCGCGGTTGAGTGGTGAACTTTCAAGCATGTACAACCGAGGACATTGTGCGACCCATGGGCGTTAACACTCTCGACTCCACACATTGATCTACTTGTTGTGAGGTACCGGACTAATTTACTTTTACAATTTAGTTCCGATTTATTTACCCGGATTGCTTCTTTGAACGTAACGAAAAACGACACACTGAACAACCCACTTCGTTGGCCTGCTTTGCTGCCGCGCTCTGTTGTCAGGTTACTTAACGTTCAGCATTTCTGTATTATTCACTGGTCGGTTTTATTTGCTGCATTTAAGGCTAAGGGTTCTTGAGGGCTTTCGTTAGTTCGTGAGAACATTATCATTTACGTCATGCTATCGTGAACCGCTTGAACTGACTGCTATGTTGTCAGCCTGACTGGCCGTACGACCTTCGTTTGAATTCCAGGTCAGCAGACGTTTGTTGCGATGCTGAAAACACGTGTTGGTGAAAAGCGGTCGGTTCTGATCGACGAAGTCCAGCAATCCCCCGTCATTTTCACATCGAGAGCCAAACCCAATTCGACAAATTAGATGACTGTTTGTGGAGTCGCCAGGTCCAGCGGGATCATTTCCACCCTCAGCGACAATCAGCAGATAGCGACGAGGGAGTCTGTCAACTAATGTCTGCAACTGCGCTGCTCGGCAGCCGAAGTTGGTGCGTACGCAGAGACGATACAGATGTTCGTGAAGTGATTCTTCGGTCAAACGTAGGCCATGCGGTCATTGACTAATTCCCAAGCAAGTAACGTGAGGTTCACTCGTTGTGAGAGGGCGATTGCCATACCGTGTCTACCAGATGAGTTGCGCAGGCCGCTGTGGTACAGGCTGAAATGTGATGTGACTCCAGGTGTCTTTATTTCTCGAGAGACTGGATCAGTAGTTCGAACTTCGGACAGATAGCACACATCTACGTTGTACTGAATAAGACTGCGCGCGGTCAGACTTTGGGTACCAGGGTCCAGGAACGTTCGCAAGTTTCAGCATCCAATACCACGACTCCGCCATCGAATGAGTGATTCAGCTCGCATACTATTCGCTTGCACCACTGGACCAGGGTTGCGGAACGCATCGGTTCCCGCGGACGCCGTAGCATGGGTCGTAATGCTATAGTTAGACATATTTAATGAGGTTTTTTGGGAATTTCGGATACGGGCAGACCCCCAGCAGTTGCTTGATTTGTTTGTTCGAGGCTATCTTCTCTAGCGCTTTGACTTTAAAGCCTGACGACAAGGCAACGGTGGCAAGGAAGCGTATTTAATGGCAGTTTAAGGTCGCCATATCACGATGCCGTCATCGGGCTTTGCGCTCTCTTTATGAGGCTTTCAGTTTTCCACCCCTCAGCCCTCCGCACCCTGGTAGCACTGTCGCTGCTGATCCGCGACTGCTTATTCATCAGATCTGAGTCTGCTTATTTCGCAGCTAGCCTTCGGTGAAGTCCGTTGCACTATCCACCACCTGCGTACGCGTCAGTTGCCAACCAGCTAGACTGAAGGGCAACCCGTATACCCGGCTGTTACAGTAGTGACGGTTACATGGCCATCCCAGCGATTTAGTGAGTGTAAAGCAATATTATCGGACGAAAAATATTCAAAAGAGACGGAAGAGACCGCCGAAGTTCAGGAGAGTTAGTATCTAAAGAAAAAACTTGGCAAAATTGGTGTCGAACGTATAGCAAGAAACTGCTAGTTCAATGGAAGCGAAACCATTCTTCTACTTTGGGTCGCACATTTCTCTCGAATCATCAGTGAGCATTCGGTGTCGTCCACAGGACTGTTCCTTCATTCCGCGAAGGGCAGATGTCCTACGTCAAGGCCAACAAATCAGTCGGCCTCAAACGGTTAGAACCTGCCTGAAAAGGGGAGTCAGCAGCAGATAAGACTATGACAGAAGCTCTCCGCGAGCAAAAGGACTTAGACAGTTACGGAATGGGAGGCGTTTGTAATACGGTATACGGACAAATTCCGAACGATTGACATTATTTTTGGAGTACTTTGCCCCAATAGCTGCGCGGGATACCACACTGCTCCACGCTTGCCTGCGAAATAAGACTCACGAGAAACATCTTATTCCATTATGGGAACTCAAAGGGATTTCAAAAAATTGGGATGTGCAAAAAAGTTGAAAATTTCCTTCAAATCTTGCAAGAGGTTTAAGCTGGAGGAACAGACTTCGTTCCGTATATTCACCGGGGCATTGAAAGTTCACCCACTAAAGCCTATAGATATCAATAAACTACTTTAGCCGGCCAAACCCCCAAAGAAGAGTTGAGGTCAGGGCTCTGGTTTGATCTGTCAATAACATTCTGAGGATTGACATGCAAACTAACTGGGCTTTAAGGAGTACTACACTATAAGGCGCTCAGTGCCAGATATTCAGCCCTAACGTTTTCCTCTCTGGTTATATTCAGTCCAATTATTCTTTGTGGTAGTGCGGCATTCCAGAAAATTCGTCAGTAACGAAGGCAGTTTGTTTAAGACTTCAAGATTGTGGCCGTAAATAGGGTGACTCAAATAAGCGCATATAACATTTCCCTTGTCCCCGTGACTTAAACTAGTGGACTTAACTAAGCGATGGCAAGAGGTTTGCTTACTTGAGATCGTAGATATCCCCGACGGCTAATAAGCCAGAAATAGCCATGCCAGTCTCCCTTGATTTTGTCTGTAAAACCATTCTGCCTATATACCATGCGCCGCTGTGCGGCTGCTGGTTGGGCTCGAGAGAGAGCCCTTAAGGCACAACGGAACGAGTGAGTTCCGTATGAACGATCGGTGAGCGCCCCCAACCATTAAATATCTATATATGTACATGGATAAAGGTGAAAATTCTGACCCCAGGTAATAAGATGGAAGAGCAAGGTGAGACGATCGCTGGGGAAGAAAGTTTATTCGTCTGACGTTTCGTACTCATACTCGAGCACATCCTCGGAGACAGGCCAAATGAGAAATACATGGTTTAAATAGGCCATTCGCGCTCGCGCCTGATAGGTCGATCCCATAGTCCTCTTATTGGCCCTCCTCTCGCGCGCAAGTGGTGCCTGATGACCTCGTATGGCGCTAGTAAGTCAATCCTGCGGTTGATCGAGTTGGCGTCTGATTGCCAGGATTCGATTACTTCTCTCGCCAGCTTGCTTTCGGCTCGGCCGAGCGCTTGGGCGCCGTCAAAGTCGAACACGTGATTCTTATCTAGACAGTGCATGGCTACGTGTGAGCGTACATCCTTTCGCTTTACGCTAAGGCATGCTCATGCACGCGCGTGAGCAGACGTTTGTCCGTCATGCCGTAGTAGTTGGCCGGACAGTCTAGACATTTGACGCGGTAAATGACGCCTGACGTGTCTGCAAGTGGTAGCCGGTTCTTGGGTTGCATGAGTAAGTGGCGGATGGTGGCCTCCGGTCGGTGTCCAACGCCCACGCTTAGAGGCCTTAGCATGCGCTCAGTGGCTTCAGAGACGCTTCTCACGTAAGGCAGAAGGCGTAAGATTTCAGGTCCTTTTGTGTTCTCATGGTCGGCCATGGTATGCCTTTGGTATAAGCATTTGTTTACAAAACTGCGCGGATCTCCATTGGCAAGGAAGAGCTGCCGTAGGGTTTCACGCTCCCGCAGCTTCTCGGCCTCTGTGCTGCAGTGTGTGTTGATGAAGCGAAAAAGCGTCCGGACGCAGCTGCGTTTATACGACAGAAGGTGGTTGCTATTGTGGCGGAAAATTTTCTCCGTGTTTGTCGCATTTCGAAAGACACCAGTCTGGAGTGTTCCGTCTTCTTGCCTCGTTACCTAAACGTCGAGGAAAGGAAGCACTCCGTCTTTTTCTTCCACCATGGTAAATTGAATTTGTGGGAAGACCGAGTTCAATTCCCTTTTAAAGTTGTCTTTCGTGTCTCGGCGCAAGATGACAAAAGTGTCGTCTGCCTAGAGCATCCAGAACTTCGGCTTGTAGGGCTGAAAGACTCGAGCTTCCAGTTCCTGCATGACCGCCTCAGCCAGATAGCCGGAAATCGGGGATCCCATTGGGGTTCCCTGGATTTGCAATATCCGAAAAGGATATAATAAAAATAGGGGGCGGCACTTATGCCGTTTGACACAGCGGGCGCCTGCAACTAGGCCTATTACCATACCCCAATGGTGGCATTTTTATGGATGCACATTCTCGATAACGCCTGCCCGACTCCGATCTAGCCTCTGTGTTGGTTCAGCGCATTTACCGCGTGACCTGTTAGCGGAGCAAGGATATAAAATGTGCTTAGTTAACAGAAATTTTAAGTTGCCCGATTTTATGTCAGCTCTAAGATTGGAGCTACGAATACTACATTGAGATGTGGGCAGTGATAGACACATGAGTCACAGACAGAGAGGTTTAATGAAAAGACTTCTGTCATTGTACCAGAATAGGGTCAGCGTGCAACAAATGTCTTTCGAGCATTTTCAACTTGACATATGAAACCTGTTCTGAGGACAGAAACCTACTTGATTGTTGAGGTGGAACGCTTGGTAAAACATGTGCTGTACAAAGAATACCAAAACCCTTGTGAGAGGAGAAACGTTTTTCAGACTCATCCACTCAAAAGTTGTAGTTAAGGGATGTCTGCTAACTTTAGGGCATTCAATCTCATTCTCTGTACATGCGGTTGTACTAATGGTGTTACCTGTCAAAGTTTTTTTCCATTTGTGCTGGTGATCTATTATTATTGCAACGGAATACCCGAAAAACGAACCCGGTGTTCCAGAGGTAAAACGATCTTCGTGCGTGTAACGACGTGTTTGGCAAGTGATCTCCGACAATGAGTTCTTTTCCGCTATCTTCCAGGTAGCATTGGCCATTCCTATATCCCTCATCTCTATAGATTTCTTCTCCTGTAATATGAACTACCGACATCGTCATGATTATGTAATCCACTTTATTGGTATTCCCTGATTTAACTGAGTTCACGTCGATACGTTTTTGAGGATTAATTCCTCACAGCCTGCAGTTTTATTTCCTTGAAATGTCGAAGAAATCCAATAGGGAAGGTGGCGTTACAAATCGTTTAATGCGTTAATTCCTACTACAACTCGGGAGTCTATAGTGTTTAAAAGTGAAGTGATACAAAAAGGCCATAGTAACGCTTATTACGTCAATTTCTCGGGTTACACCTGATGTTGAGATTCTGCTGTATGACAGGTCAATACATAATGGGGACACGAATATTCAGGAGACCGAATGAAAGCAGAGCTTCGGGACTTAACGAATATGTGATTGAAAACAAGCATGTACAGCAGAATTTATTGGGGCCAATAAATTTCGTGACGGCTTTTCAACTGCAACCCGTCTCTGTATAACATAGGTAACGAATGAAAGCGCAACAGCAAATTTCACGCCCGGTGTTTGCAACAATAAGTAAGTTATCAAATCTTTTTCAAGGATTTATTTTCAAATATTGAAGTTACTACGTGCCATCCGCAGGTTGAAAGCTTAAAGACGCAGATGGTTTGTTTATGTTCATCAGACTCACAAAGGCCGTTGTTATAGTATCGTGTCCCCACGAGCACTTTCAATCTTGCAAAGTGTCGTCGCGTGCTAAGGCAGGATGTCTGACGATGAAGAAGGTATGGAAGAGGAGGGAGGACCGTACCTCGGGGCAAGAATAATATATTTTAAAAGAAACACGAGCAGGAATACGAGGGCGGCAGAAATGAGAGAAATGAACGACACGGTGATGGCAAAGCAATACTGCCAAACCACGATACGTATGAAGGACACTATTGCAATGGTCTAAGAAACGGTAAAGGATTCTATAAGTAAGTCCGGTTGTTTTATAAACGGAAAAAGATTTAAAAATGGTGCGAGATACTTCGGGTTTTATCTCGATAATCGCAAACACGGCCCAGGTGACTTTTATTATTTGGATGGTTCGGTCTACAAAGGTAGTTGTCATTTTAATGATTCACCGTCAAGGAAATTGGGCTGACGACAAGAGGAACGGCATGGGAACCTACTATTACATAAACGGCGATGTGTACGAGGGTGAATGGCGAAACCATTTGCGACACGGGCAGGGGAAATACACATTTGCAGCCACTGGACTGGTCTATTCTGGACTCTGGAAGGAGGGGAAAATGGATGGTTGGGGCGAATTAATACACGAAAAATATAGATTCGTTGGCATTTGGAAGAATGGAAAAGTAAGTTTATCACATAATGTTGTGTGCATTTTCCGATATGCACGTTATAAACGTTTTGCACATGTCGTATAGAAAATTGGAATTTTGACTATGTACGAAAGCACTGTAGAGACGACATTATTTTCAAAGCCGTTATTCCTGGATCGTTGAAGAAACCGTTCGATTTAAGTCAAATCTTAAAAGTTGTAAATTAGTGTCGCAAGCTGAAGTGCGGCGACGATGTTTTGATCGAGGCCATATCATTAATCGCTAAACGCCAGCACCTGCATCTCTGGACCCCAATGCAGTAAGTAAAGTACACTGCATTAAGGCCGTGAGCCAATAGCGAATGTTGTTATCCTGACGCAGTCAACAATATAGTTACTTTGCGAAATCTTATTATTTTAATAATTGTACCATTGTCGACCATCGTGGAAGCTTCTGCTTTTCCCGTGTTTGTTCATTATGTTTGTATGCACGTTAAATCATCCTATAAAGTTGTTTATGAATCTAATATATCCGTTCTACAGCTCCTCGGAAAGGGCAAATATATTTTTGACAAACTCAACTGCCAGCAAATTGGCGAATACGTTTTAACCCCTGCGGTGAGTTTTAACGTACCATCTCAAGTAATTTTTATATATTTTGAACGGCAATGTCTGTCATGTTTACCTATAGCGTTTAAGAGACATTTGCGACGAAAACTCGAAGTCAGTGGATATTGAGCAAACTGATCTAATCTTTCAGTTTTAGTCTGCAAATTAATAAATTTAGTAGTAAATGACAACGTATTATTGAGAAACAGGTCTGTCATCAAAATAACGAAGGCTTTACTGCGTCTAACCATTGAGGAATAAGAACGAGTACGATAATCGTCAACCGTATTTAAAAATCTCAAGTTTTGGCCGTGAGAAACAGGGTCAGTACGTTATTAAAAAGCGAGAAAGATGAAGACTGGCAAGACATATCGCTAGAAGTAAGAAAAGTTACCGGAGCCAGGAAGGTCTATGTATTTTCATCTGGAAACTCATTTTTCAAGGTAGCTAAACGTTGGACGAATCGTTTGAAAGAAGCGGTGAAATACGCAAACACATACATTGTCTCACTAATCAAAAGTGCCCTAATTACATATAAAGCGACCTCTTTCAAAAATGAACGCAATGATCTATGAAGTCGGCCTATGAATCATTGCAGATATGTTGTTTTTAGAATGACCGGACACGCTGTCGTCCGCATACATAACCACCTAGTGGCCACTCTGAACCTTAATTTACTCAGTCCGGAGTAACGTGTAAGATGGTAAACAAGTAATTACAAAACGCATGTGTGAAAAAACATACTGACTATCCTTTAATCACTAAATGAGTAAGCCAAGTTCCGAAACAGGCGTAACCTCCAAATCAGCGAGCCCTTCGGCAGGGTAGCCTGAGCCAATGACGAAATTTTAATTCGTTTTCGGTCCGCTGTTAAAAACCGCAGGCATTTCTGAAAGAAGACGCGTGCGTATCCACAACGACAACGACCTAAGGTTTCCATCAGTAGATGCACATCAGGCCCTGTTAGGATTGTCAATGTAGAAACAAGTTCGGGTTGCTGAGGAAAAGTTGAGTAGCAGGCATGCAGTCAGAATCTTCTCGAGAAAAACTGCCGACCTCCTTAGTATGGAATGGGTCATGCGCATGACGCGGCGATTGACATTGCCACTTAGGGCCCCTTGAGCATTTTTAGATCGAGTAGTATCGAAACTGCTTAGTTGCTAGATTAGTAGAATTTACTTTTTGTGCTGTAATAAAGTACGCTTTGTATTTGTATTTTATCTAGGCACCGGAAGAGAAACGACCTGATGATGAAGGTGACAATATTACAATTTCTCGATGGAAGGGTCAGAGTATTGAAAAAATAACGGAAGATGACGTGAAACCTAAAATGCTCACTGAGGCCGATATTACGCTTGGTAGGTAAAAGTGTCAGTCACATAAATCCTACAAGAGCAAAATAGTGCTCTGCATGACATCAACCCCGTTGTGGATATCTTTGTCATCATATTTTGCGGACAATTTTTAAGACGTATTTGGAGATAGAAAGCGTCAATGCTGCTTTCATACTGAGTTAATAGTGAAGTGTCTACTACATAATGATAGGTTTATGATTGTGAGTTTAGCAAACACGATACGAAAAATTTGACTGGTCTGAAGAAAATCAAAATGCGCTTGCTTATTTTGCGCCAAAACTTTATCGCGTAAGCTTTTTTAAATCCGAGAGTTCTCACGTTCCTTTTCCGTCTTCGATACTCCGTGACAGGGGAGGCTTCCACTGCAGCTAAGTAATGTTGAACTACCGCGTAAGATCTAGTTCGTTTATTGTTCTTTGTTCTTACAACTGTTTCGCGTTTATTTCAGCAACTAGCTTAACCACATTGTGTAAATCATTTCAGAACAAACTAACGATGATGATGATAACACTGAACAACAAGCCACAGAACCTGAATCAAGATTAGCTGACCCTATACCCAGTAGCACCATTCCCGATGATATTATCGATTCACAACCAGACGCCGTAGAACCAGCAGAGGATGAAACTTTCGGTGATGTTTCAAAACCGTCTCCTGTCGTTTCCGCAAGAGAAGATGATGAGGAGCCGGCTGATTCGCAGGATGTGGAGGAAAGTTGATAGATCGCTGATCGCTCACATGCCTCCTATTAACAGCCCAAAAACCTCATTATCTATCTTGTCTCCTCTTTTGTCGTTTTTTGCTCGTTCTCTTCAGTATATTGTTGAAGTTCAATCTATAAATACTTATATACCAATTTCCCTTTTGCATAAATATCAAATGCTGTGTTCCTGAATAACAGACTATTTGACGACATTCGGGGGGCATGTAGTCCTCAATGAAAGCTATCGATCATAAGTCTGTTTCGGGCCTATTATCCGTTTAACTACCCACTCTCCTTCCTATGTCGGTAACTCAAGCCACTATTTCGGAGGAACAACTTCCGAGACTCATATTGCTGACGGCTGATTGCCGTGCGTTGCTGTGATTGCTGTGCTCAGTCGGAGACCTCCTATTCATAGCTGCATTCAAACGATATTCTCGGACAACCGCTATGTACCTACAGATAAATAACCATGAGTATATTTTTTCCACCCATCTTTTCAGTCGTAAGCTAAGTGGTCCTTACTTTCTACAAACCGCACATATGCAGTTGACAAAAACGCCCCTCTAATTACGCGCAGGTTGGCATTGATATCCAGAGTTAGCTACTGGCATATGTTTGACTTTCAGCTGCAGAGTGCGCAAAGTTTCGCTTTGTAGTCTGTCAAGTGAGGAAAGATAACCAGTCTTCATTCATTTGTGGCGATTAGTCAGCGCTCGTTAGAAGGCAGATTATTTCTTTCGTCTCCATATTTTATGATTTTCTCAATAATTCCCATCGGAATCCTTTTCGAGATGCTTCTAACCCATTGCCTGGACATCCACTTAGTAGAAGTTTCCTAAAAAGAAAACCGCCCCCCCCTTCAATCTCAAACGTGTCCGGTACGACTGCGACCAGCGGCTTAACTGGACCAGGAAGGAGATTGAGCATCAGTTTGTATCTTGATGACTTTGATAGAGCGCATTTGATTAAACGTATCTCACATTGCGGAGATGGTTTCGGGGCATACTTTCAGCCGGTAAACATACATTTTCCTTCTGTATCAACGTCTGTTATTCAACTGCGGAAATCTGGCAGAGTCGAATGACTGGATCATTTCTTCCATCCGCGTGTCTGACTTATGCGTGCTCTGCGCTGGAAAGCTAAGTACACAATGGATCTCTCCGGACAGTTGTGACTCCATGCCCATTTCCAGCTGCTACAGTGAGTGACCGATCTCATTAAATGTTGGCTGAAATGCATTTTCGATTAGGAAGGATTACTTAGGCACGGTTGTAATAATGACTGTCTTGTGGCATAATCCTATAATATTTCGGACTCGGAGAGATATCAGCTTTTGAATACATTGCTTTTCAGTCTCCCGTAGAAACAGCACTCGGAAAAAAGGACTACTTAAGTAGCAAGCATTTTTCCCATCGATTTCCGATGGTCTTGCAAATTCAAATATAGCTCATAGAAACCATATACAAAATACGCTTTCTTTCAGTCAATTAATAGAGAATCCAGTTTTCTTTATATTCTGTGCTCAAGGAAGGAGTTTAATCAGGTTTTAAAACAAGTTTCTAATTATGAGATTTTTTAAGACCGCGCAATGTCTATTCACATAACATCGTACCTGGCCTTTTACCACAGCTCCTCACACCCATTGCAAAATTTTATGGACTCCGTATGATGTCTTTTTAAAGGCATGGAAAAGTGTGATTTTCTTTACGCGGATCGCATACACCCTGGAGACTGAAATCGGTAAGCGCTAACGCAACGAATGATCAGGCTCCAACTTATTCGGCAGTTAGAAAACTTTTTTAAAACCTAATTATACTTCTTCCTTGAGTATAGAATATAAAGCAGACGTGGTTCTCTATTAATTGACTGAAAGAAAGCGTATTTTGGTTTGTGGTTTCTATGAGATATATTTGAATTTGCAAGACCATCGAAAATCGATGGGAAAACTGCATGCTACTTAAGTAGCCATTTTTTTCCGAGCGCTGTTTCTACGGTAGAGTGGAAAGCAGTGTATTCAAAAGCTGACATCTTTTCGAGTCCGAAATATTATAGGATTATGCCACAAGACAGTCATTATTACAACCGCGCCTAAGTAATCCTTCCAACTCGAAAACGCATTTCAGAATTTCAGCCAACATTTCATGAGATGGGTTACGTATGACAGCCGCCTCGGCATGTCATTCATCTACAAATGTCTTGGCGTTCAGTCATTTGAGCATACTTTGCAATGAATACATGACACCTCCCATAACAATCTAGGCACCTCTTCTGCAGTAAGCACGTTATGCACTGTGCCGCCGCGGATGTGTGGGTGACACGCTGCATGACCAAGCATGCGCATCATGCCAAGGCTAGTAGCAAATCGTTTGGTTTGGACTGGCACATGCGTTGGGACCAGATCGTGCGTGGCACGCGTAGACGGGAGGTTGAGCCTTATCAGCCACTGCGTCCAATCCGGCAACCGATCGACTCAGACACTTCGACAGCCGGACGGTGCATGGGAGAGGGAAGAGTAGGGCCGACATTGGCGAATAACATTCCACGGCAAATCAACCCATTTCTCGCCATAACAAAGCTGATACGTTATGAACCGTGGCTTGGAAGGCTGCCAACGGACGGAGAAACTCGATCCTTCCCAGGACTGGGAGTCAAGCTGCAATTCTTCCCTCTCGACGTAGCCTTTACGCCACTCTCATGCAGGGGAGCTTCTAACCGCACTCACGAGAAGCCGGCCTATGCTGTGGGTGCCATGTCTTGTGTGTGTGTGGCAGGGGTGAACGGACTGCTAAGCCTTGCCCGCAATTGCGCCCGCAGTTATATCCGTCCGTCTTGAAATGGTCCTGCTCTCGGGGCAGATTGAGTTGAGAGAGGATGAGGGAGAGAGAGAGGCAGAGAGGAAAATGCGGTGGCTACAGCACAATTCCACCGCACAACAGACTAATTAATGCTTGAGTCACCGTCCTGCTTCCACTTCGTGGGGCACGCGATGGATGTAGCCGGACTGTCGTGTTGGAGAGTGCCGCGTTGGTAGGTGTTGAAGCTTGCGGAACCTTAACTGAAATTCTGAAACAGACTCTCAGGTCGTGCTGATTTTCAGATCCCACCGACTCCTGTCAGTTGCACTTTGGGGTGTGATCTCAAGTAGTGTGTGATTTTAAGAAAATAAAATCATGTTCCCTGTAACAATTAGCATCAGGACAGTAGGTTCCCATAAAATGAGAATGATAGTTGAGATGTGTTGCATCGTCAGGCCGAGCGGCAACACAAAGTGCACGTTTCCTAAATTATGCTGTTTTTCAAATTCTCACGGTGGAGCGTAATGTCCTGCATGACAGTTGTAAGCAGTTAACACTCTTCGGCATTTTCCATAAAAATCAGTTTAGCACAGACACTAAAAACCAAATTGAAATTCATGCTGTTTAAACAGATTTGGCGCCTGCCCCGGGTGTACTGACTGAAATTGGTCAGGTTTCTTCGATTCTCCGTTAATTGGCTAAGGGCTTGTGGAATGGTTAACGAGGCTGAAGAAATTGACATTTGTTAGCATTACCATTACAGCCCATCTACTTCAAACGACCGGCGTCGCCTCCTAAGACGGCCCAGATCACTGCTTTGGCAGTCAGCTTACTATGTTAGATTTGGTGGATCCCAGACATTGCAGTAGACCAGGCGGGTATTTTGAACCAAATGTGATTTAACTCATGGCTCCCGGAGGGGCCTCGTAGCGCAGGTGGCTAGAACGTTGGCTGTACTCACGCCTCCCCAGGGTTCGAATCCCACTGAGGTCGACAAGTTATTAGCAATTGGGTCGAAATAAATTATTCAAAATCTGCTAAAACGCAAGTGAATAAATTGCTTCGTTCAGGCCAGAGATCTAGCTTGTTTGAATTAAGAGACTACATAGTAGCCTCATAGAATTCAGAACGCTGCATAAAATGTGATGCACTCTCCACCAGAAGCGTCTTTCCGCAGCAGTTTTTTCATCTGATCACCATAGACGGCTCGAGCGAAACGAAGGATTGTTAACTGTGGTCTCCCTGCGCCTGGTCAGATCACTCATCACTGTGCATCCAGCAGTTTCTCAGGCAGAAGTGGCTGTCTGTGGGCGCCCATTCTGCACCCATCCAGCAATGCAACCAGAAAGTTTTAAAAGTCATTCGCAGTTTCAGCTTCCCAAAATCACGCGTAACCCTACCGGCCATAGTCGGAAAATAACGTCGAGGTCCCTGATGTGAAACTGTGTCCGGCTGCAAATGGAAATTTCGAGGCGCGAATGAACGAAACTCATGAATTTTTCCGATATTCCACCGCTAGGACTGAGAATTCGCAGGCATTGTAGGACAACTACTTTAAAGGGCCCCCGATAGGTCGTCCTTTGAGGAGGATCCCTCGACGAATTTAGGGGCTGTCGTCCACATTCATGGAAATGGCACTACGGCCTGTGATTTATCTAAAACAAAAATTCTGCCTTTTCATTCACAATTCCCTTGTTCACCAAAACTTGGCCTAATGTAGGTTTGTAGAAATCACGACCACAAAATCATCAAGCTGACACTTTTGGTGTGTGTTGTGTTTAAGATTTCGCACTTTTGGACGACGGTGGTGGCATCGCATCATCCCAGATTCGTGGCGGAGGCAAGGATGGGGGCGATGGAATTTCCGACCCCAACAAGATTAGGGTCGAACAGTACTTACGCCAGACTCTGAACTTAGAGGCCCAGATATCTCCATTTTTGCAGAAATTGTTCAATTTCTTCTAATTCAACGAGGAAAGCTTTAAATAGCAGCAGGTCTTCAAAAGTTTTCTAGCTATTCATAATGAAGTTATTCATACAAACCTTCAAAGGGTAGAAAAAGTCTAGTGGAAATTTTCTTCGCCTTTCAAGGGTTTAGCCGGTCCCGAGCTAACCGAATGTGTTTGATTGATGAGTCGGGGGAGGGCAAGAACGTAGCAATATTTCTCTTATTCAAGTTATGGAAACGAGTAGATTGCAAAATCAGACACTAAGGTTTTGTGCGCTTCGGAAATGGGCTTTCTCGTGCCGCAGATACGACAAAATGGTTGTTCAAAGGAAAGGCACGATAAACAACAACTTATTACTAAGAACGGGCGTGGGAAACGGCGAATATTATAGCTGGAGGGATTCCCAATGCTCGCGCAACTTTTCCGACTACCTTGGATGTGTGGACATCTATTCTCACTTTTCCATTTTCGCACAATAAGCGTTGTTTCCGCGTTTTCATCAGCTGAGGGGAACCCCGCTGGTTTGGAAAGAGACCATTTTATTGCGGACCCCCCCCCGTGCTCTGACATGAGGGTTACACTGGGAGGACAATTTCTGTCGTCAGCAGACGCAAACAAAGCCAGGTCTAGATGTACTTGGGTTCGAACCCATATTCCTTTTCCACTGGGCTACACACTTGAGGCTTGAACCTGTGATTCTGTCGCAGAAGTTGAATCCATAGTGACACACTAGCCATTACGGCCTTCCGCCTCGGTTCCGAACACAAAGAAAAGGAAATGAGAATGCGATCGCCAGCTGGCTTATTAAAAGAAAACGAGGCGTTCACTAGGAGAGGTTTGCTTGAGGTCTGACGCTTCGAGCAGTTACTTCGGCTACCCATCTTCAGAGACTAGGAAATCATGCGCACAGTTCTTCCTATATGACGCACTTTTTGATGAATAGATTCCTTGCCAACTATGCTATGTCAAGATGCCTCTTCTTAAAGCACCCCATCAACACGGAGTTGGCTAAACAAACGATGTTCCATCACAGCCGGCAAAGGACAAGGATACTCATACGAGATTGTTACCTCCGTATAAAAGAAATAGGCACAATGTTGAAAGCTCTGGAATGTTTGTCACACGCCGCTGTGGCGAACGGACCGCCACCACACCGTAGACGAAAGAAGCATCATAACAGGGATTCAGACTTATCGGCAAAGTCCATGCAATTGCAGACCGCGGAAACCCAGAAGACTGAACAAATGTTAGTACATAACCTCTCTTCGAAGCATCTCAATATGGCCTAAACAAAAGTTTTGCGACGTGGATCCGGTTTTGACACAACCGACGCTGACACAGTCGCCTTCATGGCTTCTTTCGAATCGGTGCTACGACTGGTACATAGCAAAATCCATTGAAGCAGCTATGGCGCGATTCTACGACCTTCCAAAGATACGCAAGCCAGATCTTCCCCTCCGAACAATCGTCTCACTCCAAGGCATACCGCATAGGGGTTTGCAAGTTGGCCATTCCAGAAGCTCTGATTACCAACTTTGGGCTCACAAACAACAGTACGCTCAGCAGAGCAAATGCTTGACAAAATAAAGGCAGTCACGATCAAACCGAATGAAAGGATGTTGATGTCTTTTTACTCTTCACGCCCAAACCACAGGCCCTTACGATCGAGAAGCTTAGTGACGTGCTCCGTCAAACTTACGATGAGAACGATGGCCTGCACGCAGCCCAGGATCTCATAGAACTCACGGGGCACTGTCTCAAGACATTCTTTACCTTTAGAGGGACCATAAATGAGCAAATTAAGGGCACCACATTGGGTTCACCAATCTCCGTGCTCAGTGCCGAGGCGGTTCTGCAAAAACTCCATAGACGACTGTTCGAGGAGTGCAAACCCTAGTTTCAGACGCGCTACGTTGACGACACCTTCGTAATTATCGATCAAAATAAAATTAACTACTACAGGGAGCAGTTCACGATGGAAGAGGAAATGGAGGAAGAACTTCCATCCTAAAATGTTCTTGTCTGCCGTCAACCGGACGGCAAACTGACAACATCAGTCAACAGAAGACCGACGAACATGCTGCAAAGGCTCAGTTAAAGCAGCGACCACCCAATGCAGCACAAATAAAGCTGTGTACGCACGCTATACCGACGGATGGAAAATCAATGCAGCACGCTGGCCGACAAACTGGACGAGATGAAGCTCCTCCAGGAACTCTTCAGAGCAAACGGGTATAGGCGAGCATTCGTTGAACGGAGCCGAAGGCAACCAAGGAAGCGGAATGAAGAACATAGTGAGTCAAAATCGTGGCGGAGCATTCTGTACATGAAAGGGGTCTCTGAAGCCGTGGCTAGATCCCTCGCGCCACTCGGAATAGGCGTTGTCTACAGGCCTGACTCGACAATCCACCAGCAAATGATGTGGCCAAAAGACCCTTTCTCTAAACAGGAGATGCCAGTCCTTGTCTACCAGCTTCAGTGCAACTACGTTGGCGAAACCGGCCGACGGCTGAAAACGCGAATGCACGAGCAGAAGTTGGCCGTGCGAAGGCTGGACCCCAAGTCGGAGGTAGCAATCCATGTCTCACAAATGGAACACATCTTCAACTTTGACGCCGTTGAGATCGTGGGCCGGAGCGATGAGTATACAGCAAGGCTATCGCAAGAAGCCTGGATGTCCACCGACTGCTCCGTCAACCGCCAAATTAACTCCCCCCCCCCTGTCTGCTTTTACGAACCTTCTTGACGGGTGACAGTGCCGGCGCCGGACAATTGGGGGCTGTCAACTATCGCCGCGGCCGTCGAGGGCGGGGGCGATTCAGGTCACGGTGACATGCGGGTCGGATGCAGCCACAGAGGCGGCATAGGCGAGCCACGCAGCAAACAAAAAACACCATATAAGGAGAGCTGTGCGCACGACATCCTTGTCTCCGAATATCGGGTAGCCGAAGTAGCTACTCGAAACGTCAGACCTCTAATAAACCTCACCCGATGAACGCCTCCTATTCCTTTGGCAAGAAGGAATTGAACGTCAGTTGCAAGAATGGTGTGTTCTGTACAGAACAACTGAACAAGGGATT
This sequence comes from Spirometra erinaceieuropaei, assembly GCA_902702965.1. NCBI lineage: Eukaryota > Metazoa > Platyhelminthes > Cestoda > Diphyllobothriidea > Diphyllobothriidae > Spirometra > Spirometra erinaceieuropaei. The sequence continues at coordinate 656,459 of CACRXP010000105.1, read as the reverse complement.
GGAGAGAGAGAGAGCTGGCAGCTGGACGATGGTAGGTTGCGTTCCTGAAGGGCGGCTCCCCGGATGGGAGCGGCGTATGCGTCTTAAGCGAGAGTGAGGCTGACTCGGCCTTGAAGTTGATTGGCCAGTTGGAGAGCTGTGAGTGGGCGCAAGCTAGACGATCGCTTATCAACTCTATGAGCTGAAATGGTTGTAGATAATGTACCAGACCGTCTAGAACAGACGACACAACCCCGTACGGTGAAAGACCAAACCAAAATAATCGTGTCGGACTAAAACCCCCTTAAATAAGTTAGGCAGGTATTCTTTGTATCGGTATCAGTATCAGTGTATTTCAGGGAAAGTAGGTGTGTACCCTTCAATTCTCTATTGGTTACATGCAGAGGAAGTATATGGAGAAAATGGAAAGGAAGCAATATGTAAGAATTACAAGGGGAATAACAAAAACTGTACAGATGAACACAGAATTTCATGCGTTAACAGCATTTAAAGGCATATGAACTCGATTTGTTGATTAAGTGCAGCAGACAGTTGGAGCACACTTAGATGTTGTAGTAGCATCATCATAACACTAAATTGTCAGCGTTGGCTATCAAGGTGGCTGTAGTCCGGCGTTATTGTGGTGCGCGCTCCAATGTTGATCTAGCCACAGATGCTTGGAGTCCTTCACCCGATCCTTACCAAACGGACGTTCGTATTTCTGACGAAGTCTCAGTCACCAAGATGAACCCCGCGTATTGGCCGTCTGTGCAGTTAATCCGTTGGGCCGGTGCGTGTCGAATTATTCATTGGAAAGAAAAACGAGGAGGGAAAATACACACCCATCGCTGCATGAGGAAGCATCTACAGGGCAGATTTCACGTGTAGACCCTAAATTAACATCGTTCACATTCATTAAGGCTGATCATTGACTCTGCAATGCAGACTGAAGTGACCAGAACACGTTTTTTATCGTTCTTCCAGAGAGCCCGCTGGTTCACCGAAAGCAGGGTAGATACAGTTAAGGAAAAACCCCATACGACAGATCCCCTCATGTTTTTGTGGTTCCTATGCCACTGGCGACCGCCCTTCAACACTGAGGATTGTAGTGGTGTACTATCTAAATCACCCGGAGATTTTGTTGCACCACGTCGGTAGCCGTTGATTCCGGGTAGATATGTTATAATAATAGTTGCATTAAGTGCAAACAATATTGGATGCAGGGTACACCCAAGCAACTCTTCCTATGGTGATCGCCGCACGGCTTTGTGTTGAGCTTCACTCGATCAAAACTATGGATTTTTCTTCTAATCTCGACTGAGGCTGTCTAAAGCCTAGAGATGAATGATAGTGCGTTAAATGAAGCTTACATTGTCTATTCCAAAAAATGTGGACGGCCTCATCTACTTCACCAATATGTGCTGAGGTGATTGTGAGGATTCGTAGATTTACAGGTTGCTTAAACTTCCCAAAACATGAAAGCGTCACGCAGTGCCAAGGTGTTGGGGATGAATTGCTTTCGCATATCTGAGGCAGCCGGGTATTCCACTAGCAACTAGACAAACTTGCAACACTTTGACGCCTCCCTAAAATATAGGCTAATGTTGCATACTTACGTCAAATCCACAGCTAAAGAGATGAGACACGATGTCTCCACTGGCCACCGCATCTTACGGCAAGGAAAAATAATCTGCAGATTCATGTCCATGAGATTGAGGAACCGGCCCATTATGCAGATGGCCGCGCTTACCGTCCTCAAACTAAATTTTCTCTGGTCAGTTTTTGAGCGAACACTTGGACGCGATCGAAGCAGGGGTTTGACCGGAAGCCAGTCTAGTCCCTTTAGTTAGCCCGGGGCTCGTAGTTGTGAGAAACTGGTGTTTCTTGCTAAAAGTTTACGTCCGAATAGTTTTACGTGAATGCGGCATGTTCCCTGAATAAGACAGAGGAAACTTTGTTTTGACCAAATGAACAAGAAATGAAGTCATCAGAGTGGGCCAGTCTAATAACAGTTTCAGCAATTTTGCAGTTCTTCCTTGTCCAACGCTGTCCGATACGCAACAGCACTTTGCACAACATATAACTGGCTGATCGCACTTTTCGAAGTGTCCTTTTAGACACGAGGGGCTTTTCCCGGGAGCTGTTAGCGTCTGCCTGCACGTGCTGTGGCAGTTAAAGTACGTGGAAATCGATAGAACACTAGCCAATCACCATCGGGCTGGCAGAGCGGTTCTAAAGACGGCATTCGACCATAGACAGACGGTCAGAAGAAAAGATCTGTGAGCTGCGAGATGACCACGATAGGTCGGCAGGCTGCAGATCCTTGTGTTCGTCCGGAGTGGTCAGACAAACCAGGATTCTGGGATCCACTAGCCGTCGTCCAGGTACGTTACTCGGTCTTTGTTATTGTCGTGTGACGGCAGATCTCTGTCCGATTTTTTCAAACTACCTATCGACTACTGGGTTCAGAGGGAACTTAGACAAGGAAACAACGTCCAATGAGAATTCCCTGAAAAGTGTCCGGATATTAAGTTTTATACGTCGGCATACCTCTAACGCTAACAAAGCTATTTGAAGTTTGCTTGAAAAGAAACAGCAATAAACTGGAGTTCCTTTGGGCGTATAATTTGGGTCTGGCACGTGTTTTTACAGACCTTATGGCCAAACGTCTAGCTGGGCGGAAGATTTTAAGTTTTTGGCTAACATCTCCTGAATTTCTGGGCTAGTAACTGGTCACTGGGAGATTTTGAACAGTTTAATACTATTAGTAAGGAAGAAGACTAATTGAGCACCGGAAGCATTTGTTTTATTTTATTGATCTTTCAAAGTAGTCCAGAGATAAAATCGGCGAAAGGAACAAGACAAACCGAGAACTGATTGAGGCCTAAACCCTAGATGGAGACTCAGCTGATGCATCGATCTGGCCCTGTTCAGTCACTTCCAGACCTGTGTCATCGATCGTTGATTGACTGATGCCCTTCTAACTGTGGCTTGTTCTGTTACTGCTTTTTTCTTACTTTTGACGATGTACTCCTGTACAAGGCCAAAAGCTCGGGATAAAAAAAACTAATATTTCCGGTGCTCGATCAGTCTCTCTTTCCTATTCATATGTGTCCCTGGAATTCGAACATCCGCCCTCATTTGTCGTTTAATATTAGTTTGTTGAAAGGTCCAACATTTTTGGGGATTTCGGGTGTAGAGTACTTGTATCAAAACTTCAGTTTCTACAGGAAGCAAAAGTAGTTTCTATAAATGTTTATGGACATTTATCAACGAATGCTGTGTCGCCCGCTCTCTGAATAGAAGAGATTAGTCGGATGTGGTTATGTAACCCCACCTGAAGTAAACAAACTCCAGCCACATGTAATACGGGACCGGTGGCAATAGGGGTTGTTACAGGTTGGGCCGGGAAACGCACAGGCGACTGAGTCAAGTAGTTTTATGCAAAATAAAAGCTATTGGATATGCGTAGGTGTACTTTGGGTGGTTGAGAACCAGTTGTTCTAACCCCTAACCCTAACATCTAACCCTAGCCATAACTCCTAGCCCCTGAATAGAAGATATTTCTGAAACAGCTAGCCCTGGCTCAGTGAGGCGACGGCTGGATCGCAATTTTGACAATTCTCGAAGCCAAACAAAAAAGTAAAGTCAGAGCGCGGTATTAAGTACGCATCAGGTGCCAGGAACTTGTGCTGTCCCCTGCCAACTTGGTCTGGATTGGCGTGGTTGGGCGACATCGGATAAACCGCAATGGGATTACCGATAAAGAGAAGGCAGATAGGAATGGCCATTCCTGGCTTATTAGCCGTCAGCAGTGATCCCCACCCAACCCCATGTCTGCAATCCTAAGGTTAGACTTCGCATTCTCTTGTTTAGAAGTCAAACGCTCCGACCACTGAACCATAGGCTCTTTGTGTTGTCGATTGTGATTGGGAATATAGTATATGATATTATATAATAATATAATGATAATATTGTAATCATATTACAATGTAATATGATAATATAATATAATATGAGGGCAAAAATTAAGTCGAAGTTCCGATAATCCTCTGAAAACGATAAGACAACTTTAAATACTGCGTGGTTTTGGGGTGAAGGAATGAGACTGTTGTCTATCGCTAGTGACGTGTGAGATTGAAATCGAACTAAAAAACTCGCTTTTCAAAAAACCAGAAAGTGAGTTTCCGTCCTATCAACACTGCCATTTGCAAAACGGAGAATGTGTTTCCCCTTTTCTCTTCTTATCAGCGGATAGAAGACTGGCCAAAAAACGCCACCTTTAAGCAAACTGTTTATGAAGCCGACTACTTAGCGGCAGGTATATGGAGTGAAATATTAATCAACAAGGCGGAACATACAGTAGCGGAGAAGTGTTTCTTAGTGTGAAAAAAATAAATCTATTTGCAATACTAGTGATATCGAAAATTGAAAAATTAATTAAAACGAGCGTCAGAAATAGGAAAACAAGCCGAGCATGTGATATTAAGCTGTCCGCTTGTCCTGTTTCTGTCACTTCCTCTGACGATGGAATCCTGTACGAGTCTGATTGCTCAGGATAATAAACGAAGTGTTCCGGTGCTCGACTCTTCTTCTTCACCTATATTAAGATTTTTCTGCAGTTTGATGGGATAAAAATGTCACGAAAACAGGATAAAAGGCAATATAAGTGGTTATAAGGAGGGTTCGTCGGTTCTACCCCCTGTGGTGACCAAAATTCAAAATCGCGCACATCTTAAGGAGCGCCGATTGCTCGCAGTACTGCAATATGGCAGAAATCTCTGCATAGTGTGCGGCACCTAAATGATGAGCAGGCTGTAACTGAAACGTCCAGAATGAACCAAACGATGCCGTGGAGGAATTCATCGACTTTCATGTGTTAGAGAAGATAATTTTATTCCGCATATTCCTTGTGCGTCCTCTGTGGTAGATATTTCAGGACCGTCCCTCCGGCAAACCAAGAATATTTTCCCTCGCCACTCCTAAGCCATGCTGGGCAAATCACGCTGCATTCTTTAAAACTATTCGCTAGCGCGAGAAACATGACATCTGGGTTATTTGCCATTAGTGCTTATGGCACAGATGGCTTTTAGATGAAAATTCCAAATGCCCTGTGTTACTAGATTATTAATCTGGTTTTTTAATTATTGAAAGTTCTTTGACGTACAAATGTGGCGTTTTAGCCCATTTCCAGGATATCGTGAATGGCCATTATTAAAGTCGGCCAGGAAGTTAACAGTCTAACTAGTCGTCCCCAGACAAACGGAACTAAACTAAGCCTTTGTGCAGAGATATGGATTTTTCAGCCAAATCCTGAAATTGTAGAAACAGCGAACTCGAAAATTCGCCAGTTGAACGCGGTCTTGTCTAATTAGTGTCTAATTAGTGAGTATACTCAGAGCGCCACAATAACGACGGCCTTATGCCATTTTGGGGAGAGAGCAGAGCACACCAGTAGAAGCCGTGTATTCTACACAGAAACTCAGTGACGGTCAAAGCCAGCGAACATGGGCGCGCTTCCGTCCGCTGGGCGGGAATGGCCAATTGTCCGGTGAGATCAAGGAGTGTAGGCGTCTCCTATGCGATGATCAGGAGACCGTGGCCCTCGCAGCCACGTATGCGCTGGCAGTTCCCTGACACCTGGTCCCCTGCCGATATGTGCACCTGCGCTCCCGCTGGGTATACCGGCGATGGGCATGGATGCCCAGTCATCATCCTAGTCCTCCCGACTGATGTTGGGGTGTAGTTGTTGTTATTGGTGAAAAATCCTGGTCAGGTGTATATTGTGGACCAGGGGGTGTGGAGGCACGCCTAGGTGCGGGTCCGGCCATCCCAAACGCCTGCACCCTCTCCCGCCTCCGGTCTTCTTGACTATGTCCTGACACCGGTTTTAGGTGGGGAGAATGAGAGGGTGTGGTAGATGCTGCGCAAGTCTACTCTCACTACAAAGTTATTCATGCGCAATTCCCTGTGCCTGCCTCAACTTGCGGTGAAGCACACAGTGGACATCGTCGATTGTGGACGGTCAAACTGTCGCCGCCCTGGGAGAGCCGGTCAGCGTCAGCTCGGTGAAGTTTGTGGGCGTCTGTGATTGGCTGTCTTAAAGGCTGCATGTGTGTGTGTGTTTCGGCTGCATGGGAACCTTGACCAAATGACTTCTAGTGTGGCGTAATTGCCAGTGGCTGAAGGCTTGAGGCGCTACAGATCTGCAGCAAGTTCTCATTTATGTCACTCTAAAAAGAAGGGTTTATTGAGTGCGAACTAGTGCAGACGGCCTAGTGGACTTTCAAGGCAACATGTGCGAGTGGCGCTTCACCGAGTCCGATAGCAAGGTGACACAAGCTCGTAGAGTCCAGGACCTCTGGGGGCGGTCGCACGATGAGGCACATTTAGTCCCACGTGACTTTGACTCTCTGAATATATGGTCGGCAAGACATAGGCTAATGACGTATTAGATAAGGTGTTTGAATGGAATACCCCGTAATAAATTGACCACAGTGAAATCCCAAATGCCCTGGTCTGGGGTTCTTGACGATTAAGGCAAATAACCGAGAGTTATCTACTTCAGTCATACTTGATCTTGTAACCTGGCTTAAATCCTCCGTCTTCTGCTCCTCAGCGGTGGTTAGCCAGTATTGCGAATCCCCGAAAAAACCCCATTGGAGAGGTTCTACCGACAATGACAGAGAGCCACTGCAATGACAATTTATGGCTTATTAGCTGACAGCAGGCAGGAGCTGGTGAATCCAAGATTTGGTGGCCATATTTCCAGATTATTGACTAGTGGTGATTGTACGGCTGTAGAGACTCGGCTCCAAGTCAAAGCGTAACCCCTCTTATGCCATCTCGAAATCAGTTCGGATCGAAGTACTGCATGTCCACGCAACCGAAGGCTAAATTTCTACGACTTCAAAATTAGATGTTATAGTCTAGTTTTCCTTGCATATAATTGGATATAAGTTTGCGACAACCCAAAAAATCCAGTTGACATCGTTTGAACAACGCTAATATTTTTATATTGGTAGGGCTCCATTACAGCCATTTAAAAAAGTATAAATGTCAAATTACACAGGCACTCGAAGCGACTATAAATTCCGAATGTACTTTTGAGATAATTTGGTAGGTTCAAACTACAAGCAAAGGGAAGAAACCATGTCACCTAGAATCAGATCTAGTCTTAAATATCTTCAATCATATGAGAATCGGAATTTATTCAAAAATTGATAAAATCAGCTGTGTAAGTTCGTCGGCGTGTCATAAATATTCACCCTGTTTTATTCCTTTGAAGTAACATAATATTTGACTGTTTATTTATAAAACACGACTCTAAAGTACGTTGTTTAAAATTTTTGCCTGTGTTTTTATACCTTGGGACTCAGCTTAACCAGTAAATTCCTCTCTTGTGTTGAGAACTTTGCTTCCCATGTTGTTGATTCATACATAAATATATAAATAAATAATAGTATAATGAAGCTTATGATTTTCCCAAAGAATGTACTTGCCTTTAAAACATATATACGCTTATACCCGATTGCAACCGACAGGACAACCAGTCCGTAAATCAGTGGTTAGGAGCGTTGGACCTCTAACCAACAGAGCGCAAGTTCGAGTTCTAGAGGTTGCGACTATTGGATCGGGTAAGACTGGCTGACGATGATTAATAAACCAGAAATGATTATTCCAGTCTCCCTTGTTTTCGTCGGTAATGCTATTCTGCCTATATTACGGGCCGCCGTGGAGCTGCTGGCGGGGCTCGAGATAGGGCCTCAAGAAGAAACGTGACGAGTGACTTCCGTAACGCGATCAACGAGCGTCCCCTCTATCACTGTATATTTTTACACTTTTTTCTGAAAATACCACTCGACGGATCGTAATGCCGCCCTGTATATGTTCACACACGTCCCGTCTGTAGTAGTTGGCGTAATTATGAGATATAATTAACTATTATAGGTGTGTATCCCGATCCTTGCCAGAGAGGTCTATCCCGCAAACCACACCATTCATTCTGAACGTCCATCTGCCCTTCATACGCGGGCTGTGGAACATCCGAAGAAATTATGCAAGGGCATTTCCATGTACTTGGACGCATGGCAACACACAGAAGGCATAGAAAAAGGTGAGCCTGTCTTCAACCCTGCGTAGAGCAGGAGGAACTTAATTTTTCTCTTGGTAATGGTAGAGTGTAGGGCCCCCAAGTAGATGACGACTCCAAAAATATCCCCTTAAATTCAATCGATTGTCAACATCACTCATTACTTACTGATCGAATCGTTTGAAATTTTTTCCCCTTCCCGACTAAATGTATACTTACCAGCGTCGCCTTATTCAGAGTCTGTTATTTTTTTGAAAATTGCTTTCTGATACTTTTTAATTATTGCACTCACTTTCTTTGCCAAATAACATCGCACGATAAGACTTTTGGCAGAAATTTGACTATTTTCTGTGTAGGGGGCGCTCACCGATTGTTCATACGGAACTCACTCGTTCCATTGTGCCTTAAGGGCACTCTCTCGAGCCCAACCAGCAGCCGCACAGCGGCTCATGATATATTTAGGCAGAATAGTATTACCGACAAAGACAAGGGAGATTGGCATGGCCATTTCTGGCTTATTAGCCGTGGCCAGCCAACCATACCAAAGCCCGAAGTGTGGAACGGACAGGACAACGGACTCGTGGCCCGGTGGGTAGAGGCGTGGACTTCCAAACCAACAGGTCGCGAGTTCGAGGCTCGGGTGTTCCACACTTCGGGCTTGGGTATGGCTGGCTGACGACGGCTAATAAGCCAGAAATGGCCATTCCAGTCTCCCTTGTCTTTGTCGGTAATACTATTCTGCCTATATGTCATGCGCCGCTGTGCGGCTGCTGGTTGGGCTCGAGAGAGAGCCCTTAAGGCACAACGGAACGAGTGAGTTCCGTATGAACTATCGGTGAGCGCCCCTTACCATTGTATATTCCAGATCGAAAACCGACAGGGCAACGGGCTCGTGGCCCGGTGGGTAGAGGCGTGGACTTCTAAACCAACAAGTCGCGAGTTCGAGGCTCGGGTGTTCCACACTTTGGGCTTGGGTATGGCTGGATGACGACGGCTAATAAGCCAGAAATGGTCATTCGAGTCTCCCTTGTCTTTGTCGGCAATACTATTCTGCCTATATTTTCTGTGTCTCCTTGCTATCTGTCCTGTGTGTTGCCTCATCCAAAAAACCCCCTCTATCACCATTCAACGTATGACACGGTTCACAGGCTAACTCAAGTTAGTTTAGGGACCTACATCCTACCATTGCCTTTCTCTTTATGATGACAACTAGCTGGTGTGGCATTCCAATGCTGTGTGCAAAAGGCATGAAGGAACCGGATGAACGGTGTGTATAAGATATGTGCGGAACACCTGCAAGAACGCCGTCCGAGCCTGACTTAATCTTGTTGACGCACAGACTACGTTCGACCAATCAGGAGCTCGTCCTGTAGTGTTGAAATTCTCCCCTAGTTTGATTGGCTGGTCCGTATACCCTCATCGGACTGCGTTCTTGGTTAAACGAGAACGCACGAGAGGTCAGATCTGCCGTCTTTGGGTAGTTCCATCCTGCCAACTTACATGCCATCTGTGATTTGCACTGTAGCCGTTCAACGATACATCTACTATCCCTGCCAAATGGAGTTGGAGGAGGCCGTTATGAACAAACCGGAAAGGGCCCTTGCATTCATTCTCGCCTATTTGAAGTATCGTGGACCTTTCTTCACCTGGATAATGCGCAATGGAGAAGACGGCATGGCCACTGGACGGTGAGTACGCCGAGGCAGTGGTTCTTTTGGTCAGATGTTGTCACTGTGCGGGTGCGTATTAATTTAAGTGTCTAAAAATTTGCAGAACACCAGATGTTTTTGATTGGTTAGTCAACAGGACCAACACAATTGGTGTCGTCAGCACCCAAAATTAGAGCTGCGACAGCAAAACTACAATAGACTCAAAGCCTAACAGGAAATTGCGTAGAACAGTTTGTCTTTTCAGATTGGCAAGGCTGAGAGATCCGGGTTGATTATTTGAAAAAGAGGAAGAAGAAGAAGAAGAAGATGGGCTCACCGGAACAGGTTTATATAGATGCTGACGTTTCGAAGAGCTTGATCGGCTCTCCATTGTCAAAGCGTCAAGTGCACTTAATCGACCATAAATCCCAAGTGGCGTGTCACGTTGTTCGGCCTCGTGCTGATCTACTTTTCTCTCCTCTCGCTGCCTCGGCCTCTCGGGGGATGGTTGAGGGGCTGGTTGACGGAGTTGCACGATGACTAGGCTAAGCAGGTGAAGGTCGCCGCAGAATCACGTCATCTTAGTAAGTGCGACATTTTTAATAGCAGACTCGGGAAAAATGCGAACTCGCACGGCTAGGAAACTCAGATAATCAGAAGAAAAGGTGGCAAGCGAACGTCGTTTCAGATAATTTCTCGTCAGGCCAGTACAATTATATGGGACGGGGTACAGTGAGTGGAAAAAATCGATAAAATTCAGTTTCAAAAACTAACTTTTATCGATTTTTTTCATTCACTGTACTCCGTCCCGTATAAATGTACTGGCCTGACGAGAAGTCATCGAAAGCAACGTTCGCTCGCTACCTTTTCTTCTAAATATAGCTATGGATATTTTCACAACTCCAAAACTCTGGTGACTTTAAAATACCGACCTGTCGATTTAACGAGGGGGGGGGAACCTGCTACTAATGTGACCGGATTCTGTTGTCACGGCATCACGAAACAATGCGACCTGCGATTGTCGGTATGACCCGCAGCAGCCGTTGGCCAGCCGTCGGGGTCTGGCTAAGAGGTTCAGCGGCAGATGAACTTTCTGATATTACGATCAAAGCTGCCTTGTCATGGGCTGCGAAACGTGACATGTACGCGCTAACAGCCCAAGGTATGTCCGCATGTTTGAGCCCTACGGTTTCTACTCACAAACTGACAGCGTCTAAAAGGCGAAATTCCGCTGTCGACTGGAATACCGGCCGTTGGCAACACAATCACTCCTCAACAGTTCGCAAGGTTTAACCGCCCAAGTCAACTAGCCGGCATGGAGCTATTTCTTAATGCCCACCCTTCAATCCCTGTTCAAGTTGATGCCGTCGTTGTGACTGGAAAGCTGGCAGATGTGTATAAGCGAGATCTAAAGAGGCTGCTGAATCATAAATGCAATTATTTGATGTGCCCATATGTCTGGATCGCAGGGCGGGCCTTTTGTAGCCTGAAGTACGTCACAGGCTTAACTCCAAAGTGTTGGAACTGGGATGCCGGGCACCAAATATACCTGTTGGAAACTTAAATACTTAAGGGGTCATTTTATATGAAGGCCCTCATTCCTGGTTGATCGCATGGAACCATTCGGAGTCATTTTGCTTTTGAAAGGCCTCTCATACTGAGGGTCGAGCTTTGCTTAGGTAACCTCATGTGGACACGAATGCGGTAGGATTATATTCGATGAAACCACAAGACACGACCGATCCTGAATGCCTCTATATACCCTCACAATTTAGAACTGTATGATATGACAGAGTACTGCAGAACTAGGACTACAAGAGCTAGATTTACTTGCCTGTAATTGGGTCCTCGCATGAAATTCGTTGGTGCGCGATGTTCTTATTGTCAGCACCTTAACTTACTAATTGCAGTGCCCGCTGTACGAGTGCGTCATGTCAGAACTTGTTGGTGCGATGCAAAAACTAATCTACTAATTAGCAGTTAGTAGTGTCTTCGTCACAGCTAAAAAACATCGGTCATTGAAGAATCAAGAGTGGCGTGAACATTTTCGGTAGGCCTTAGCGACAAGCTCATTTAGTTACTTTGTTCACACAACCCTGTCCGCTGTTTCTCCTCCAAAATTGTCCAAATTAGGTGCCTGTCAACGCATGCACAGTTCATGCTGACTCATCTACCCGACCTGGACTTCAGTGCTGCAATTCACATTGGCCGTCACCTAAACTACTTACTCACAGTTTCTCATGGTCACAACATTCACTACCTGAAGGGCATCGTCGCCAAGGTCTGGGGTCCACTTTATTTGCATGTTGAACTCGAACGTGTCACGTACCCGATGAAGCGTCTCACTGAGCGGGAGAAGGTCTATCTGGCTACCGAGGTAAGCTGAGAATTTTGTTTTCTGTAATTATGAGGTGAAAGGCCCTGAGAGCTGAGTGCCGGAACATTACTTACAAATATTTGGGCCACATACTGTCCGTTCGACCGTCGTTGCCGACGATGTCCACTGTGTGCTCCACAACAGGGCGAGACCAGGGATGGTAAAGTAATTTAAAGTGAAAATAGACTTGCACAGCATCTATCACACCCTCTCCTGCCCCCTCACTTGGGCCCGGTGTCAAAACGGAGACAAGAAGATTGGAAACGGAAGAGGAGACAGGTGGTTTGCACGAAGAAAACCACACCTAGATGAGCAATCAAATCCCCTCGTCCACAGCAAACACTGACAAGGATTTTACACAACAAGAGGCAAAATGGACGACTCGGATCCTACGGAGTGAGAGTGCCATAGGGTTTACATTAAGAGGAGGCCATTGCAGCCTGACAATCAGTACATTAGTTGGCCACTTCGCACAATCACACACTGGGCTGACTGCGAGGTCTGGGTCCCATCAGACCGGACAGTTATTACTAACTTTACTAGATTTCCAGTTTTCGATAAACTGGGGATTGTCTAGTGGGGCCAGTTTTAATTATTCAAGCGTCACCCTGCTTGAAATTATTTTAACCTGTAAGCGTGTGAATGAACAAAGTATGGGCGAGCACCTCGACAGAGAGCCTGCTTAATTAAACTGAGGCGACCCTCAGGACATCACAGAAGATTGTTTGCCCGGTGCATTTTCCTCACCATAAGCAGTCTGGCGCTCTTGAGACTGCCACAGTGCGCTGTGAAGGTTGCCAACTGACGGGCCTACTCAGACCTCTCAATCAGTCCAGTGTGTTTTTGCGTAGAGTGGTCGATAAGTGAACTGACTGTCAGGCTGCAATGATTCCGTCTTAATGTCCTCTCTATCGCACTCTCATTCCGTGAGATCCGAGTCGTCCCCCTCGCCTCTTGTTGTGTGAAATTCTTGTCAGTGTACGTTATGGATCAGGGGGTGTCGTTGCACGCCTAGGTGCGGGTTTGCGCCGTGCAGGCCACCTGCGTCATCTCCGATCTCCCAATCTTCTTTACTCCGTTTTGTGATCGGACCCAAGTGGGGGAGGAGAGGGTGTGGTAGATGTATCGAAAGTCTACCAGCACTTTGAATTAGAGTAGGTGGGCTAACTCATGCAATCTCAAAAGACATTCATAAATGCGTGTTCGCTTCGAAAAGATTGATTAAGTGGGGTTGTAAAACTAGTCGGCTTGCAGCATAATTCTATAATATTTCAGTTACCTCAGGATGCCGGCTTTCGAATGAACTTCCTTCTGGCTGCATGTAACAACTAAATTCTGTGAAAAATGACTGCTTAAGTAGCATGCATTTTCTCGCCAATTAGCGGTCCCCTTAAAAATTCAATTATATTTTATGTGAAAATGCATAAAAATATTCCTTCTTTCGCTCATTCGGTGGAAAATTACCTCTTCTTTCAATTTTATACTCGAAGACGGACGTAATTCAGTTTTAAAAAAGTTTCTAATTGTGAGACTTTAATATCGTGAAATGTCTTTGCATTTACCAATGTGGCTTCCAAAGTTAACAATATGCATCAAATCCAATGCAAAATTTTATGAGCCTCATATGGTTTCCTCTTAAAACCGTGGAGAAATGTGTGGTTTTCCGTCCGCGGAAAATATACGGCTTGTAGTTTTGAAACCCTGAATGCAAGTGTGACGGCAGAGCGGGTTCAAAATTATTAGGAAATTTCTAAAAGTTTTAAAAACCAAATAATATCATTCCTTCTAGTATAAAATTGGAAAAAGACATAGTTTTCTACCGAATGAGCGGAAGAATGAATATTTTTATGCATGTTTTCTATGAAATATAATTAGACTTTTAGGGACGTCGAAAGTCAATGAAAAAAGTGCATGCCATTTAAGTAGTTATTTTTTAGGGAGTCTGATTTTTGGATGCAACCATCAAGGAGTTTGCTCGAAAGCCGGCGTCCTGGGGTGACTGAATTATTATAAAACTACGCTGCAGGCTGACTAGTTTTACAACCCTACTTAATTAATCTTTTCGAAACGAAAACGCATTTCGGAATTTCTGTTGAAATTTCATGAGTTAGCCCACTTAATGTAATTTATGCTCAAGTCACCATCTCCGCTCGCAACCTGTTGTGGAGCACATCGTTGGCAACGATGATCGACCTGTCAATTGTCAGCTCGACTTTGACGTACAAGGTGAAGGCTTAATAGTATGATTTCTATGCACCTCCTACTTGAGCAGGACCATATGGGCCATTTGCGTTTTCCACTGACTCCTTTTCCGTCGAAGGTGAACATCCACTACCGTCTACCCTTTCCTTCCTCGTCGCATTTCCAGTCTAGGAACAAAAATTCTGAGTGTTGTCAAACTTTTTTGCTGTCAGAATGGTAGACGTATCCCCTTGTTAAGCCAGTACTGTCGACGACGGCCACCATCACCAAACTGAACTTTTAATCAGTATACTGAACGGAGACCTTCGGCAATCCCGGTAAGGAGAATGAGGTGATGCTTGAGCAGATTTTCAGTTACAGTTGCCTTCACTGGGCGGGAAAGAGTAAACGTTGGTGAGGGGTCTAGCTTTATTTCGAAAAATTGAGCCGGGTCCAGAAGCGGAGCTGTGGTTGACGACTGAGCAAGGAATTTGCTGGCCGGGAGGAATGTGCGTTTCACAGCTGCCACATCAAATGCCCCATCCACTAGATCTGATACTGTAACCGCAGGTGCCAGAGGATAATTGAATCAGCACAAACTTCTCGTTTTTGGTTTCTCTGCGTGGTCTGAGTTTGCGTTAGTCAGTTTAATCAGTTTCAGCAAAATTACTTTGGCAGGCGGAGTTAGACGTGGATATGTTCGGTCAGGATGATTCTTCTCAAATGTTCGATTCCAATTCGAGCAGGAGTGGAGTGATTGGTCAGTAACATCGACGGGACTGTTGAACATGGCTCTGCTTTGCGTGTGAATCCCTCCAAATTAATTCACACCCTGAATAGGCGCACCCCGAGAGGACACGTGGGGGGGGGGGGGGTTGATTGTGGTCAAAAGTGTTCCCTATATTCGCGTTTTTGCGATCTTGATGGTTCTTGTCAGTATTATCTATCCGATTGACTTTGGAAATTGCTGTACCAAAAAACACCGAAGTTCATCATGTCCGCTGATCACCTGAGGATCTTCCAGGACACACAGATGATCCCGACGCACTTCGATGTGACATTTACGACGTCGGGGGGGGGGGGCTGTTTTCATGTCTCTTCTTCGTAAGGATCACATTTTTTGGGTATCATCGTAGGAGAGGCGATTGGGCAGGCGTTCATAAGACATGTTTGCGGAGCAGCTGCTCCACTGAACCTAGATTTTTGTGGCCATCGTAAAGATACTGTTGAGTGGTATCTGCTTTCGTCTTTGAAGATGGGTCCGAGCAGGAATCCGAAACGTCAGGCTAATAAGCCTCTTGTCCCAACGATCGTGTCTTCTTCTTCAATACTGTTGACTGCTGGCATATCTCTTTGCTACTGCATCTTCACCGCTCTCCGAGGACAACTAAGTTGAACGTTGTTAAACTTCCGTGATTTATATTTAAGTTGTCCGATCTTCTGTATTGCACGGAGACTTTATGCCATCTGCTACCATGTGCACATTCGGTTGGGCGTTGGAAGGACCTCTTCTGAATTTCGCATGTTTAGTGGAGGCCGACCGGAGCTCTGAGCGGGTTTGGAGATCCAAGGTAATCTTTCATCGATTATAATGAGGTCTCTTTAGATGAGCCGCCAACCTAGGCTAACTTTTCTACGACAATGATTGAGAGTCCCCTGTATAACGTCTTCGGTGGCGTTTGACACATGATGACTGTTTTCTCCGGTTTCATGTTAAATCCGATGTTAGAGTACCTGATTTTGAGGGGTTCCAGACATTTTCGTCTTTTTATCTTGCCCTGAGACATTTACGTGACGGTGTGCATTAAAGGGATGCAAAATGGCCTCCTATATGTTAGACAGCTAATTTCGATCCTAGATAAACGAAATTTCGACCATCACGAATGATGATCTCCACCATAGGTAAAAGAACCGGAATACGAACCCCTCGCACTACAGACGGCCCTGCGCCAAATGCCAGAGAGATTAAGATCAGATCAGAAGAAGAAGCGATCGCTGGAACAAGGGCTTTATTCGCCTGACGTTTCGGATTCTCACCTGAATCCAGCATCAGAGACAGTGGCAGAAAAGGGTGACTCGTGCACAGGAAGTTGCAGTATTTATAGGATGCAGTCGCTACGCAAGAATTTCGGCCTTATCGCGAGAGGGGATAATCACATAAGCTTCGAGTTGTGTGAGTCATGGTTCACGGGACCTCAGTCTTTCAACAAGTGCAACGACAACCCAACTCCATATTCCCTTCTGAGGCATAGGCTGGCCAAAGTAATTGACCACTCGCGGAGCGCGCAAGCCAATGAGCCAAGTGGCCGAGCAATCATCACGTCAGGATCCAACACAGGCGATGAGATTTCGGCAATTGACAACTTGCATGCCGGTCAGCAAGGCAGTAGCGCACCAGCGGGCAACAATCCTTGATGAAGGGGAGCGCGGTTAATTGCTATAGGTATGCGGTAGCATAGCGACTGCATCCTACAAATACTGCAACTTCCTGTGCACGAGTCACCCTTTTCTGCCACTGTCTCTGATGATGGATTCAGGTGAGAATCCAAAACGTCAGGCGAATAAAGCCCTTGTTCCAGCGATCGCTTCTTCTTTTGATCAACTAGTTCCTGGGACTCGCATCTTCGCTTGTATCGGCAATTAAGACCAGAGTTAAGGTAGGATTAATGTTATGCTTAAGGCCAAGGCTGGGGTTACAGTTAAGATTTAATTTAATGTTAGGTCACGGGGACGGGTACTCTTCGTGAAATTGAGCCCAATGCCACCTGTTTACTGGACGGGCTTCCTATTCTCCGTGTCCTACCCCATCCTACTGGGGATGAGATGGGACACAAAAATCAATTTGGCGTAAAAGCCCTCGTCTGCGTGCGTCACATACATTCGCCAGCCTCCCACTCCATGCGAACCCCGACTCTCTCAAAAAAGTGGAAGATGCCAGTTCGGCCGTCGTTACTGACGACTTACACCGTGTGTCCCAAAGCACGGTGGACGCAGTGACGGCGACCTAATCGAGAATTAGACTTGCGCTGCATCTACCACACTCTCCCCCCTCGACCATATAATTCAGAAGTGTTTTGGCGAATTTCTGAATTACGTGAGCCTGGTAGTCCTCCGATAGATTCTAGATGCATTACTTAGGAAATCCTGCTTGGGCAGGCAGCTTACCGTGTCAGATTTGGTGAATTGCAGACTTTGCAGTAGGTTGGGCGGGTAAACTTGGCCCAGATGTGATAAAAATTGCGTCGTCCGGTGGGGCCGCGTAGCTCACATGGTTGGGGCGTCGGCTGTACCCAATCCTCCCCTTATTGTCGTGGGTTCGAATCCCACCGAGGCACTGAGTTTTTCACATTTGGGTCAAATTGAAGTAATTAATTTTATCAAACGGCAGAAACGGTTACCGATGTTATTCATTGGTTCAGTCATTGATCCAGTTCATTCTGCGTCTTGCGATTTTCTACACAGGCAGATGCACTCTCCTCACTCTGCCAGGAGGCAGCATTGACCCCACAGTTGTGCGACAAACGCGTTCGTATGAAAAGGGAGTATAACGTCATACTGAAGTCAAGGTCACCTTGATGGCATTGAGAGTTTCATCAAACTAATTCCGGTAAACACAGTGCGGAATCCGTTTTTTACTTAAGCTTCCTTAGTATTCAGTCGCTTTCTAAACGCTGCAAGTTCTCATTAGAAAGTCGTTGGAAGCGTGAGATACTAGTGCCTGTGTTTATGTTTGTAGCGCAAAACGTGCCAAACAATGCATGGATTCCGATAGTCAATGTCTTGTTATCATATAGAATGAAGGCTCCATGTCCGATTTTAAGAGGAAATACTATGCAGTGAAAATAAGTTGGCCACCCTCCTTGAACAGGTCAAGCCGCAGACACAACCGTATCAACAAACCACAGGAAGTGAGTAGACTCATGAAATGTTAGCCGAGATTCCGAAATGCGCTTTCGATTGGAACGGATTACTATAAAGGGGATGAAATGCTGACTAAGGTTCAGCAAAATGTCAACATATTTAAGTCCCACGGGGACGTCCGCTTTTCAATTCACTTCTTTTCGGCTGTCTGCAAAAGCCGCATTCGACAAAAAATTATTGCTTAATTAGCATGATTTTTTCCATTGATCTCAATGCCCTTATTTAGTCAAATACTTTATACTTAACATCTTCTTAAAAAGATTACTTACTGTTCTTATTTAGTAGAAAATTTGGTCTTAAAATTTTATTTCCCAAAAAGGACATCATTTAGTCTAGGAGTTTTTAATTGAAAGACTTTTTAAGATTGTGGAATTTCCACTCATAGAGGATCGTATCTGCCCGTTTACTGGTTTTTTCTTTTGAAGCGTAGAACATGGTTCAACCCCATTGCAAAATTTTTTTTAGCCCCGTATAGTACCTTCTTAGTGATATGGAGGAATGTATGGCTTTACTTATATTGAAAATATGTGACATATAAACTATAAACGTAAGCGCAAAAGCAACGACAGGTAGGACCCGAAATTATTCGGAAATCGGAAAGCGTTTTTAGCCCAAATATGCCCCTTGTTTGAGTATAGAATCCAAGGAAGACGTGATTTTCTGCCAGTGGAATATTAGAGAGCATGTTTTTGAGAACGTCGCTAGGACAGGGATATGCGCAGCAAGGTTTCTTTATGAAAAGTTGTAACCCGTTTACTTGGATATAAGGAGGCACAAAACGCTCCGTAGGTGCCAACTGTTTGAAACATGTTATAACCTTTTGCTCCATCTTCGAATGTGAGTGCTTTCTTCCTAGGTTTTTGCTAGAATGCTGGAAACCGTCACCTGGAATTCATTAAACCCCTTCGAGGGAGTCCGACGTAACATTGCGCAAGATCAGCAGTCACGGTTGATTCGCTATGACAATGTCACCAGTCAGTACGTGCAAGATCAACTAAAGGAGCCCAAATTCGGCGGTACCAATATTGGTGACCTGATGCATAATGCGGCCATACAGCAGGCCATAAAAAAGGATCAGATGCGGGCGCAGGGGCCATGCAGTTCACAGTGGAAAACCTCCGAACCTTTCATGCAGCCTCAGGAGGTCTGCCAAGATGTACAGGGCTACTGCCAGGCCGAAAAGACAGCCGCACAGCCATGTCGTGCCCAAGCCAAACCCACGGTTCCTTTTCCGCCGGACCGGTGTCAGATTGCGCATGGAATGCACTACCAGAAGGAAAGAAGACCCTAGCCGCTGAAGTTTTCGCAGCCTTATTCATTCAAGCCTCCTTATAAAGTCATGTATGACAGGCGGCCATAGCGGGCCCTTTGTTTGTTAGAGTTAGATGGAGTGATTGTCAAAAAAACCTGTGCACTTTACTAAATTGCAACTGGTCCTGACATTTTATTCAGTTCGCCAAGGTCGCTGCATAATCTGAAAGACTGTGACCGTCCTTTCAATCATACCGACCATGATTGCTGTACAATAATAAAGTCACGCTCATAATGATATGACAAATTTTACTATAGGGCCTTGAAAACTGTACAAAACGCTAAAGACAGCACTGACGCAGTGGTAGTATGAAGGGAATATTTCACAAATGCAGACTTTCAGGTATGTGTCCTAGAGATTGCCAACTGAGACTATCTTGCCACGGTGATCGCAAGAGGGTCATAACTGCTGACCGACAAGTCCAGTTACGTTGCAACGCGAGTGTATTTGCAATACGAATTCTCTATATGCTAAACAAGCTGTAACTTGAGGCGTATTATTAACTTTTGTTAAGAGCAACCGGAGAAATACCATGTCAGAGGCCTTGCTGTCGTCAGAGAAGACGATTTGACAATGCTGTAGTAATGCGTACGACATTCCTTCCAGAGTACCGTGTGAGAACTTTGGGTTGATCTTCAAATCAGTAGCAGCGGCGTGAACGAGAGGATTTCTGCATTATTTCGCATGTAGGAATTAGTAAGACTGGCAGGGCGCCAGTTTGCTGAGAAGCTTTTGTTAGTGGTTTGAATAATGGCATCCGGCCACCAAGACATTTGCTGTTCTGAGGTTGACTCCGCGTAGGCCGGAAATTAATGAGTAAAACCAGAATAAGAAGTTGTTATTAATGCTTAGGAATTTCGAGATATTTCGGAATAATCTGGGTTTTCAGTGTAAAGGTAGTCCGCAAAGTGTGTTGTCTACTATCCTCTGCCGGTAAAACGTTTCATTGCAAATATTATATACAGTCTGCTGATCGCTGATTGTATATTGTAGGTGTATACAGTGTAATCGCATGTGTCGTACAAGGGCAGCGTTTCTGGAGTTTCGTTCAGTCGACGTAGGATACAAGGGAAAACGTCATTGAAATTCCACTTTTAGAGTGTCCGCACCGTTGATATTAGGGTATCGTGTAGATTCCAGGAAGAGCAAATATATAATAAGCCACAATCGAAAAGGTTTGCATTCTGACCCTTCGGTATGCTATTATACGCTTTGTCTATGAAAAGTGTCCGATCAGAGCGTTAGAGAAATATTAACTCAAAAGTGACCTTGCCTATTAGGTTGTTACTGCTGCCGTTATACAGCTCAGTATTACTTGACAAAAAACTAAGTAGTTCGAGGAGAAAGATAGCGAATATACGCATAATTCAGTGCACGAGGCTAGTTACCTTTGAACTACTTCTACAGTGTAGTGATAGGATCAAGTCTGGGTTGTTCAGGGGCAGATGCCCTTTCGCTATTTCGCATTTGCGCGGAATTCAAGTAACGTAATACTGTCGCGTAGAGAACTATTTTCGACGAGCGCCAGAGTGCGCATTTGGGCGGAGGAGTCGAAGGCTCTCAGACAAAGCACTGACCAGACAATGGGTTTGTTAGCGTCTTGCAATTCGTCGAGTCGTCAGGGTGTCTGATGGCATTCTGTTTTTTGATATCATCAGTGAGCATTATACCTCAAAAAATGCCTCCACTGCACAGTCGTCCCTGTAGATGAGAAACGGCAAGAAACCCAGCAACGAACTCTGTGGGACAGGTTTGCTGGTCACTACTAAAAGACTGCGCTTTCCAAGGTAATTTCCTACAACCTAGATGACGGATAGCCTTCCACAAGTTAAAAAGTGATGCCGTGGGTTCTACGCACCAAGATATTTTCTATGGAAGGCTACACTGCCTTAAATGAATGCCATTTCACAGGTTAAACGTAAGTTTACCCGCTCTGTAAATGCCCCCTGCGCAAGAGTATGTCATTCACCTTAAACAGCCTATTCATGATCT
Organism: Spirometra erinaceieuropaei; assembly: GCA_902702965.1. Lineage (NCBI taxonomy): Eukaryota > Metazoa > Platyhelminthes > Cestoda > Diphyllobothriidea > Diphyllobothriidae > Spirometra > Spirometra erinaceieuropaei. The sequence goes on along the minus strand of CACRXP010000105.1, from coordinate 634,956 downwards.
TACACAAAAACGGATTAAGGTGATGGGACAATAATTATAAGAGTAGAAATTCCACCTTACGCGGTAGATCGGGAAGGGGCAGACAGTCCTCCTGTTCTGGAAAATCAGCAACACTGGTTTTCGTAGGAAATTGAGAAGTCATTAAAGGACGACTTAAACTACTTAAGATGGTTGCTGTTGCTGCCTATCCGGTTTAGGTAAGAGCGAGACAACTGCACGGTGATCTCTTACGAGCATCCTGCGTTGAGAAGGGATTGGACTGCAGCCTGGCCTTTGAGTGCTTTCCCTGAATTCGCTACCGCAACCAACCTTCGGGAGCACCCGTTAAAACTGCGCACTCATCAAGCAAGACTGGATGTGCGGACGTTTTCCTTCTCTTTCAGAGTGGCTAGACCTTGAATCCCCCCCCCCCCAGCACATATTGTGAGGTTACCATAGATGCAAAGTTCTAAAGGAAACCTTGGTATACTTATGCTCCGAAAGTAACAAGAGAGATGAGAGATCGAGCTCAACCCCTGAGACTCACGCTCAGTTTGTCATACCCGTCACACTGAAGGCTGGACCTCACCGACGAAACAATGATATAAGGTTTTTACCGCAAATGTGCAAAGCCTGTTCAACAAACTCGACAACCTAAGAGACTTAGTTGATGAAATTAAGCCAGATATTATGGCTTCCACTGAAAGGTGGCTTTCTGAGGATATCACAGATTCAGAAATAGCATTTAGAAGATATTAGCAATTTAGGATAGGAGGACCATGTCGAGGAGAAGGAGGAGGAGTAATAGGTTATGGCATTTGCAAACTGAGCTCAATGGCTGAGGTACACAATACGGTAGGGGATGTGGAACCCTTAAACATCACCATTTCTGCTAAGTATGTCCGACCATTGACACTTTCGCTGGTGTACCGTTTGCCTAACCAGATTCTGACCAAGATTTCATTCTCATAACCGAATTGTATAGAGCCAGCGAGAAGAAGGACGTCCTCATCGTTGCGAATTTTAATGCTGCCTTAATCTTATTTTTACCCGACCGACTGCCATTAGGCTCAAGCGACCACATTACGCTGTACTTCAAGTATTCACTGTTTTTCAAACCAATTTTGCCGGATAGGTGGGAGAAGAACATTTGGAAAGAGTGCTATTCTCTCATGAGGAGAGAATTGTAGGCGGTATCTTGGGAGATAGAACTGTATAGTGGAACAAATGACAATCGGAAGACCCTCAGCTCCTTACTGAGAGAGATTGTTTACTCCAACCGTCCCCTCAGAAGGAAGGCAGTTGCAAACCGTCCAAGGTGGATAAACTCAAACTTGAAGGCCCCTTTCAAAAAAGAAATCGCTTTTGGCGGGTTTACAGACTAACAGGCTCCGAAGAACAGTTACAGGAATATAAGCAACAGTGCAACATATGCTAGAGTGATGTTTCCAAGCTGTGAAGAAAATCCGAACTAAACAGACTGCAAAATCGGTTGGAATACCCGAAAATGCTACATGGTTATATTCGAAGTACTAAAAGAGCTCAGGAACTCATCCCTGCCCTTAGGTCTGCAGATAGAAATATGCAGACTGATGACCAGGTTAAAGCGTCCCTCCTTTCTGTTTTTTTCAGTCCATCTTCGTCGGAGAACCTTATTCTATATTTGCCCCTTTACGCGTTCGCCAATCAAGGTCTCCTCCTAATCCCATTCCCCTCTTACCCCTCCCTACCCCCCTCAATCGAGGAGCCTCACTTTACATCGGCTATAGTTAGAGTCGAACTAGTCTGAATGAAGCCTGCCAAATCGTCTGGCCCATATATAATTCCCGCACGAGCACTGAGAGAACTTGCTACTTAACTGCGCGTGCGATTGTCTATAATATTTTAAAAGTCATTTAAGGAAGGCGAGCTCCCACAAGAATGGAAGTGCGCATTCATCACCCCGATCCATGAAGGAAGTTCACTCCTTGGTTGCGATAATTATGGGCCCGTCGGTCATACTTACATCGCACTTAACATAATGGAGCGCGTTATCAAAACACATCTTATTAAATACCTATAAAAAACAAAATGTCGTGTGATGCCCAACACGGACTTCGCCCAGGACGCTCATGCCTAACGAGTGTTGTATACTTGCACGAGAAATGGATAAGAGCCACAGACATGAGTTATCTAGTAGACGTCATATTTTTTGACTTCGAAAAGGCTGTTTAGTGTCCCACACAGACTTCTTTTATAGAAGATCTGGGATGAAGGGACTCAAGGAAGAATGTTTAAATGGATCAGGAGTTTTCTTGCCTCCAGAGTAAAAAGAGTCGTCGTTGGTAACTCTACCTCGAAATGGGCAAAGGTGGAAAGTGGTGTCCCACAGAGTTCTGTTTTAGGCCCAGTACTTTTCCTGATTTATGCTAATAACTGCATCAGCGAACTGGAATGCAAGGCCCTCATGTTCGCCGACGACATAATAATATGTAATGAAATGAAGTGCAATGATGACGCAAAGAACTTCCTGTCGAACTTTCACAAACTAAGTGCTTGGTCAAACAAATGGCTTTCAAAATTTAATGTTTCCAAATGCGTAGTCCTACACTCAAACACCGGCCGAAATGCCTCTCCTAAACATCAGTACTACATTAACGGGGTGGCGTTAGAAACTACAGAAAGACAAAGATCTAAGTTTATAGACGACCACAAATCTAATGCCATCGGATCACTGTAGAAAGATAGTTCAGAAGGCAACTAGTACTCTGCACTGGATCAGACGTGCATTTGAAATATTTCCTCCCGAACTTTTTGGAAGACTTTTCGGTGTCTTTGTAAGACCCCACCTGGAATATGAAATGCTAGTAGTTTCGCTATGAATGAAGAATGATATTGACATACTCGAATAAGTGCAGCACAGAACAAAGAAGATGATCTATGACCTAAAGCGCTTGTTGCACCAGGTGGGACTGATTTTTTCTGACTTAGTCCCTCTATCCAATAGGTGACTAAACTACAGTCTACTCTGGACATTTCGTACTGTCTCTGTCCAAGGTTGTTCACCGAGAATGGAGGAGTTTTTTGAGTTTGTCAGTACGAGCCAGTTACTCGGCCATCATTACAAAGTCAAGAGCGAACGCACGCGGCTAGGCCGTAGGAAGTTCTCCTTCAGCCAACGGGTTGTCTGACCATGGAACTCGCAGCAATAGGGACTTGATATCCCCGTGGTTAGGGGTTTAGAGAGGACCTTGAGTACTACATCTGATTAGGGGTGTTTGCATTAGACTTAATCTAGTATTATTCGGTATATACGGCAGACGGGAAACAGACACGCATTTATACTGCAACTGGATCATATCTTGTTGGGAATTAGCCTGTTGTAAGAATAGGGTGAAAAAATAAAAAAACAAGGTCGGATGTGATTTGGTAGCCCCACCCGAAATAATCAAACACCAGCCACATCTAACACGGGACCGGTTGTAATAGGGGTGACGACTGGCACGATTTGCATGTTTAAAAGAAAACTTGCTCCCGCAATTTTCAACAACGATCGACTTACAATGTGACTACTGACAGCCAGCCTTGTAAAACAATCTGTCATACTCAATCTCTCCGTACTGACTCGCAGTGGACGGATTTGCTCCCATATTATTCATGTTTTATTGTGAACCGATAACATCCTTAATGTTTTAAACTTTATTTTGAGTTCGAATATGCGGAAATAATTGTATATAACTAGGGTCACCAAGGGCTCTGCTTACAACCCTTCAAATTCAAATACTGCTACGAGACCATTTGCATTATTTAAGTCAGTTAATTAAGGGAATGAGGGTTTCGCCCTTGAGCTCCCTACTCATATCGATAAACAGAAAAAAAATCATCAATTACGTCAGCAAATGCGGAAATTAAAAAGTTAACGGTAAGTGTGAGCCAGCCGCAAACTGCCGCCGTTAAAACAATCGTGATTATAAGTACAGTAGTTTCTCAAAAAATGGGCATCCAGTCTACACTTAAAGGACTCCACAGTTTCGGAAAGAACCACCGCATAAGGGAGTCCGTTCCATGCCCCAATGACACTGAGAGAGAAGGCGTTCCGTCGGACGTCCGAATGAGTCAGCCTCCTCTGCAGTTTGAAGGGATAACCACGCAGACGGTCAGTCCCGGCCAATTCGAAGAATGCATCAAAGTCTAGGGCGCACTCACGGTCTCTGACACTATTGTAGGTTTGAATGAGATCACCGCGCAGTTTTCAGTAACTTAGAAACAGATTTGGTTCGGTCAGCCTGGTTTCGTAAGTCAGATGATGAAGATTCTTGACCATCTTCGTAGCCATCGCCTGTACTCTTTCTAGTCGTTGATAATCTTTCTTCAACCACGGTAGCCAGGCCTGGACTGCACACTCTAAGTGGAACCGGACGAATGCCCCATAGGTTTTCCGAACAGCTTTTTATCGATCTGCACAAATCCTCGCCTCAGCACAAACAACATCTTTATCGCACTTTTGGCTGCCCTTTGACACTGTGATGATGTTTTCAGCAAGGAGGTCATTAGGACGCCCAGGTCTAACTGTTCCTCAACATTTGAAAGGGGCTGACCACCAAGGACGTATCGAAAGGAATCGTCCTTCTTACTGGTCATTTTGGTACGGAGTCTCAGGAACACACATTTGTCCACATTAAAATTAAGGAGGCAACGATCTGACCAACTGTTCAGGCAGTTGAGACTGTCTTGAAGCGCGTACCTGTCTGCGACAGATCTGATGGCTCTCCACAGCCTAACATCGTCGGCAAACATGACGACTTTGCATCCTAGGTCGTCGACGCATTCGTTAATGTAAACTAGGAATAGCAACGGCCCTAAGACTGAGACCTGCAGTAGACCACTTAGAACGGGGTAGGAGTTGACCTTGAGGCCTCAATGTACACGGTTTGTGATCTCCCGGTAAGAAAATCTGTTATCTACGTCAGCAGCCTTCCTCTTATCCCAATTTCGGAAAGTTTGTAGATCAGGCGTTTGTGTGGGACACTGTCGAACGCTTTCGTAAAGTCTGTGTGAAGTCCTCAGGCGGTCGAGTCTGGGCGAGACAAATCTCCGAATAGTGGACGGAAAAATTATACGCGTCCAGAGGCCATTCCTCTGGAGAAAGTCCATAACTCTAACAGCTTAGGAGTGATGGAAAGCAGTTCATCCCGATCAGCTCCGACCGGCTTTTGCATTCAATCCCAAGAAATGGACAAACGCCAGTATGCCGGAGTTGCTCGTGCCAAATTGAGATTTTTGTATACCAATGCTCAAAGTCTCGTTTCGAAAATCCACGAACTCAAAGCGAGAGTACCGGAACAAATCCCCGACGTCATCGCCATAACGGAAACTTGGCTTAATGCCGAAATCATGGATGCTGAGATTTCGATACCGGGTTACCAGCTCTTTCGTAGAGACCGTCAAAATAGACAGGGTTGAGGGGTAGTCGTATATGTAAGGGAAGGAATTTCAGCAGTTGAAAGAGCCCACACCCTATCCCTTGAATATGAATCCGTCTGGATAAAGATAAAGAAGAGCAATGCACAAAATCTAGAATTTCTGGCGATTTACAGGCCACCAAATCTTCTGAGTGCAGCTGATGAGTCGCTCCTTGGTTTAGTCAAAGACGTAGCTAGCCACCACGAGGTACTTATTGCTGGGGATTTCAACGCACCTGCAATAGAGTGGGGAAACTATGGCAGTTAATGGTGGACCAGCCTCTTTCAGCAATAAGCTACTGGACCTCACACTCGATCTCCCTCTGGCGCAACATGTGAAGGTACCAACAAGATTTCGAGAGAACCAGAGAGCAAATTGTCTAGACCTAGTTTTCACTAAAGACTTCTCTAGTATCGACGAAGTGTATTCCAATGCACCTCTCGGGAAAAGTGACCATGCCACGCTATTATGGGATTACTCGCTCTTTTCTCAACGCCAGAAGAGAACAGGAGGCCAACCTAATATACGGAAGGCAGATTTTAACACGATGAAGAACGAATTGCTGTCCGTGAATTGGGACCAAATATTCAGGGCAGATCCGGAGGACGACTGGAGATCTTTTAAAACGATTTCACTCGATCTGATTAGGCGCTGTTGTTTACCTAAAGTACAAAAAACAACTAGTCGACTGCTTGGTTAACTAGGGACCTTAATAGGCAGCTACGGAAGAAAAGCAAAAGATGGAAAATATTCAGGGAAACTGCGTCACCAGCGCATTTCCAAGAATTTCGTCGCCAACGAAACGCCGTCAAAAAATGTATCCGTCAGGCACGGAAGGAGTATGAATCCAAAATTATACGACAGGCTGAACAGAAGCCTAAGATTTTATTTCACTATCTTAACAGGAGACTGAAAAATAAGGATCCGGTCGCGGTGCTGAAGGATGATGATGATGGTGTAGAGATCATTGAGAACAACGAGAAAGCCGAACACTTAGGACAGTATTTTGCCTCCGTTTTTACTAGAGAAACAGAGTTTCGCTGTCGCAGTGCCGGCAATGCTCTTGAGACTGTTGGTCCCGTGCTTGACTCCATACTCTTCCCGGCAGCTGCCGTGGAAAGGGAGCTGAAAAATCTCAAAGAAGCAAAGTCCTCGGGTCCGGACAATATACCGGCCAAATTCTTGAAGGAACTGGCGAATGAACTTTCCAAACCACTGGCGCACATCTTCCGCTCGTCATTCGAATTAGGGAGGTTGCCATCGGAATGGAAGACAGCAAATATCTTTCCGATATACAAGGGCGGCGCTCGCACTAATGCTAACAATTACCGGCCTGTTAGTCTAACCTGCATCTGCTGTAAAATAATGGAGGCCATAGTTAAGAAAGCAACTATGGGGTTCCTGGAGCAGGGCCATTTAATCTCAGACCTGCAGCACGGCTTTAGACAGAACCGCTCGTGTCTTTCCAGTTTATTGCTCTCGACGGAGCAGTGGACTCGCGCACTGGATGAGGATGGGAGGGTTGATGTCATATACACAGACTTTAAGAAGGCGTTCGACAGCGTCCCACACAAACGCCTAATCTACAAACTTTCTGAAATTGGGATAAGAGGAAAGCTGCTGACATGGATAACAGATTTTCTTACCGGGAGATCGCAAACCGTGTGCATTGAGGCCTCAAAGTCAACTCCTACTCCCGTTCTAAGTGGTGTACCCCAGGGCTCCGTCTTAGGGCCGTTGCTATTCCTGGTTTACATTAACGACTGCGTCGACGACCTGGGATGCAGCGCCATCATGTTTGCTGACGATGTTAAGCTGTGGAGAGCCATCAGATCTGACGCAGACAGGTACGCGCTTCAAGACAGTCTCAACCGCCTAAACAGTTGGTCAGATCGCTGGCTCCTCAATTTTTATGTGGACAAATGTGTGGTCCTGAGACTCCGCACCAGACAGACCAGTAAGGAGGACGATTCCTTTCAATATGTCCTTGGTGGTCAGTCCCTTTCAAATGTTGTGGAACAGAAGGACCTGGGAGTCCTAATGACCTCCTCGCTGAAACCATCTTCACAGTGTCAAAGGGCAGCCAAAAGTGCGATAAGGGTGTTATTTGCGCTGAGGCGAGGATTTGTGCAGATCGACAAGGAGCTGTTCGGAAAAACCTATGGGGCATTCGTCCGGTCTCACTTAGAGTATGCAGTCCAGGCCTGGCGACCGTGGTTAAAGAAAGATTATCAACGACTGGAAAGAGTACAGGCGATGGCTACGAAGATGGTCAAGAATCTTCATCATTTGCCTTACGAAACCAGGCTGACTGAACTAAATCTGTTTCCTCTAAATTACAGGCAACTGCGCGGCGATCTCATTCAAACCTACAGGATTGTCAGAAGCCGAGAGTGTGCTTTAGATTTTGATGAATTCTTTGAATTGACCCGGACTGACCGTCTGCGTGGTCATCCGTTCAAACTGCAAAGGAAGCGGGCTCATTCGGACGTCCGACGGAACGCCTTCTCACACAGGGACATCGGGGCATGGAATGGACTCCCTGATGCCGTCGTTCTTTCCGAAAGTGTTAAATCCTTTAAGTGCAGACTAGACGCTCACTTGTTGAGAACCTACTGTACATACAATCATGATTGTTTTAGCAGCGGCTGTTTGCGCCTGGCTCACACTTACCGCTAACTTCTTAACTTTTCGCATTTGCTGATGTAATTGATGACTTTATTTCTGTTTATCGACATGAATAGGGTGCTCAAGGGCGAAAGCCTCATTCCCTTAGTAAACTGACTTAAACTGACTTAAACTGACATCGACCCTACCACCCTCGTCCAGTGCGCGAGTCCATTGCTTGGTCGACAGGAACTTCATTGTTGCTTTCTTAACTATAGCCTCCACTATTTTACAGCAGATACAGGCGAGACTAGCAGGCCGGTAATTGTTAGCATTAGTGCGAGCCCCGCCCTTGTATATCGGAAGGATATTTGCTGTCTTCCATTCCGATGACAACCTCCCTAATTCGATTGGCGATCGGAAGATGTGTGCCAGTGGTATGGAGAATTCATTCGCCAATTCTTTCAAGAATTTGGCCAGTATATTGTCCGGACCCGACGATTTTGCTTCCTTGAGATTTTTCAGCTCCCTTGCCACGACAGCTGTCGGGAAGAGTAGAGAGTTAACACGGGACCAGCAGTCTCAACAGCATTGCCTGCACTGCGACTGCAAACTCTGTTTCTCTAATAAAAACCGAGGCAAAATACTGTCCTAAGTGTTCGGCTTTCTCGTTGTTCTCAATGATCTCTACACCATCATCATCATCCTTCAGCACAGCGACCGGGTCCTTGTTTTTAAGTCTCCTGTTAAGATAGTGAAATAAACTCTTGGGCTTCGGTTCAGCCTATCGTATAATTTTGGATTCATACTCCTTCCGTGCCTGACGGATACATTTTTTACTGCATTACGTTGACGACGAAATTCTTGGAAATGCGCTGGTGACGCAGTTTCCCTGAATATTTTCCATCTTTTGCTTTTCTTCCGTAGCTGCCTATTAAGGTCCCTAGTTAACCAAGCAGTCGACTAGTTGTTTTTTGTACTTTAGGTGGACAACAGCGCCTAATCAGATCGAGTGAAATCGTTTTAAAAGATCTCCAGTCGTCCTCCGGATCTGCCCTGAATATTTGGTCCCAATTCACGGACAGCAGTTCGTTTTTCATCGTGTTAAAATCTGCCTTCCATACATTAGGTTGGCCTCCTGTTCTCTTCTGGCGTTGAGAAAAGAGCGAGTAATCCCATACTAAAGTAGTATGGTCACTTTTCCTGAGAGGTGCATTGGAATACACTTCGTCGATATTAGAGAAGTCTTTAGAGAAAACTAGATGTAGGCAATTCGCTCTCTGGTTTTCTCGAAATCTTGTTGGTACCTTCACATGTTGCACCAGAGGGAGATCGATTGGGAGGTCTGGTAGGTTATTGCTGAAAGAAGCTGGCCCACCGTTAAATGACGTAGTTTCCCACTCTATTGCAGGTGCGTTGAAATCCCCAGCAATAAGTACCTCGTGGTGGCTAGCTACGTCTTTGACTAAACCAAGCAGCGACTCATCAGCTGCACTCAGAAGATTTGGTGGCCTGTAAACCGCCAGGAATTCTAGATTTTGTACATTACTCTTCTATATCTTTATCCAAACAGTTTCATATTGAAGGAAGAACGTGTGGGCTCTTTCAACTGCCGAAATTCCTGCCCTTACATATACGACTACCCCTCAACCCTGTCTATTTTGACGGTCTCTACGAAAGAGCTGGTAACCCGGTATCGAAATCTCAGCATCCACGATTTCGGCATTAAGCCAAGTTTCCGTTATGGCGATGACGTCGGGATTCGTTCTGATACTATCTCTTTGAGTTCGTCGATATTCGAAACGAGACTTTGAGCATTGGTATATAAAAATCTCAATTTGGTACGAACAACTCCGGCATACAGGCGTTTAGTGATTTCCTGGGATTGAATGCAAAAGCCGGTCGGAGCTGATCGGAATGAACTGCTTTCCATCCCTCCTAAGCTGTTATAGTTATGGGCTTTCTCCAGAGGAATGGCCTCTGGACTCGTTTAATTTTTCCGTCCACTATTCTGAGATTTGTCTCGCCCAAACGCGACCTCCTGAGGACTTCCAATTTGAGCCCCCTCCATTTTTCTCGTTCCGCGGGTGAAAATTCCCGCTGAAAAAAAAACCGATGGATAGGCATGTGTTCAACTCATATGTTTTCTCTGTACACCGGACTCAATTTTCCGATGCAAATAAGGTACTCGATGGCTCGCGCCTATTCCGCTCAGTGAACTGAACTAACCTAAGTCTAATAAATGAAAACAAGTTGAGGAAAAGACGTGATGAAACTGTTGCATATGCCTGGGCCTCTGTCTTCAATGCTACAGTTCAGAAGCCAGACGTCAAGATCGAATTGCAATTTCTAGTGATTTTGCGTGTCCAGCCTCGTAAACACTGGAATGTTCTACATTGTCCTACGGTATGTGGGCAATCCCATGAAATTTTGACCGAAATTAACACTGATCGTCGGGCAACATAATCCCTAGATATTTGGATAACGCAACGCTATGGTTTTAATCTTAGCCCTCAAAACCCTAACACAACCCTAACACCGAGGGATACAGGGCTAGGCCACCTGCAATGCGGGGTCCATATTTATGCGCCCCACCGCTAGTTGCGGCTTGATAGCAATGGGGAAGGTTTAAAATTGGTCCACATTACGGGTGACAGTGATGTTGGTAGGCAGGATTGCGGGAGCATTTTGGTGTCTTGTGGGATTGGGACGGGTTGATAGTGTTTTCATCGGCTTGTGTTCGACGAGTCTACTACGTGCCCTGAACAGTCATTGGCAACGTATATATGTGGATAGGTGTTTGGGTGGTTTCAACTTTGATCTGTAGCACTCACAATCTCTGTGTTCTTTCGTTTCGGCCTCGTAAATGCAGTGGATCTCGTTTATTGCTGCTTCAATTCTTGCAGGTGTTCAGCTGGTGTGTTTAGGACATCCTCGTAAGGACGATTTTATCTGTCTTGCTTGTAAGCGTCAGTAGCAACGTCACCACAAAGCTGCTGCTTCCCAGGCGCTCGTCATACATCATTACAACGTGGCCGCTCCAGCGCTGCTGGATCACGCCGTTTGCCGCGTTACCCTTAGAAGTCTATGGAGCTAAAGGTGGTGAAATGTTTGGCAACATTGTCTGGCTTTTGAAGAATATCCGTGTGTCCCATCGAAAAGAGGAGTAGTCAGGACAGCAACCACATGCATCCTCAGGTTTGTCTTGAAAAGGACGTCGAGGAAATTCCGGACGGAGTATTGTAAACCGTCAAAACCAGGTTCGCTCGAACGATCAGACGGACGATCTCTTTTCGATCATGATGTCTTTTGGTGCTGTACTAGCCAGGAGGACGGGTTTGTTGACAGGTACGAGTCGAGACCCACTGATGTCAATTCTGAGTCCGCCATAGTCACAAAACGATGACTGTTGAGGCATGACCACTTTCTTCTCCGTGTCAACGATAATTCCTTGATATTTTGGCAGTGGGCAAAGAGGTCTGCGTCTCACTGTATGCCCTCCTCATCTTGGGTAGTCAGCGTGCGGTCATCTGAGAATAAGAGATCATTGAAATTGCCTTTATAGAAACTCCTATATATGCTTGCATGAGTGCTGGCCAGCTTTCCATCACCTGGTCATTCTGGTTGAAGACCATTATAACCAGCGATGAGGATTTTACACAAAGTACCAAGAAAATTAGACTGAAGGGGATGGGAGCAATTACATGTTTGTGGTTCACTTCATTGATCCTGCGAGTGCTTTCGAGACCAACCCATTGCCCATAACGCACGACATCATTATTTCGCCTAGTTCAGTCCAATTTTATTAAGGGGAAAATAGGCAAACACCTTTGAACCCTCTAATGGCTGAAAATTGTCTATAATGGCAGTACTAATTCAGAAAATTGGAAAAGAGATCACTTAGATAACTTCTTGCGAAAAGCAAGAAGCTAACAGTTAGCTGAGAAGGGCAACCAATCAACTACTCACTCTTTGCAAGAAGCGTAGTTATATGTGGGTTCTAAGACTGGTTATATAGGTATGTTTGTGGATGATAAGTGATCAGCCTGATAAGTATCGAGTTTGCACTCAAATGAATCTGCGCAGAAGTTGTTCCATCATGTTTTTGAATTACTCCTGACATCCGAATTTCAGTTTGGTTCTTCCGAGTCAGTCACGGTTGACTATGTCCAAGACAAACGCCTAATTCAAGACGGCTGAATAGTGGCTGTGTCTCAGTTGTTAACCGTTTTCTTACAATTGCCATACTGCGAAGGTGACGTCCGTGGTACCTTAGTATGTATTGAAGCACTTCCAATTCCAGATGTGTGTTAATTGTGCAAGACAGCTTGTCTATGAATTGGCAGCCGTAGCATTTGTAGGTCTCGGTTTGATCCGCGTCTGTTGCCAGTACTTTTCATCTGGACATTTTTACGCTGCGTTTGTTTGCGTCATAAAGCAAAGACCGAAGATCAACGTCTAAATAAATGCACAGTTATTGAAGTTGGTTAATAACTGTTCCGTAGAATGCATATGGGTGGAAAGGGACATATTGCAGTGCTCGTTCCAGCGGCCCCGCACCTATGACCTTTCCCACGGACTGATCACTTCCTCATGACTAAGCAGTCACTGTGGCATTTAACTGCAGTTTCCTCCACTCAGCCTCGGTGGTAGTATTTTATCCCCGAACCTGTATTTTTTAGACTTTGACTCATGCAATTGATAAAGTTTGTAGCGTCTACGCAGTAGGAGTACTCAAAGCGTTACAGTCATTAGGCCAAATTCTGAGTTGTAAGAAAAGATTGAAGTCAGCAGAATAGGGGGTACATTGCATACAGAGTCCCGAGTTGTCCTCCCAGGCGGCAGTGGCCACTGTCAAACCCAGGGACAAATTTGACTGTTCCCAGCCATGCCTGGGAGTTAGTGAGACAGTTTTGGGAGCCCCTTTTGTAGGTTTGTTAGTCCTGCTCAAGTGGCGTCCACGTGTGTGTGAGCATCTGCTGGGGGTGGTGTTCATGTGGATTATATAACATTTCCGGGGGAGTGGAGTGTTCAGGCGGCGTATGGGTAGATGCGACTATGTGGCCGCACGTATATCCGACCTAAGGTCGAGAGAACGACTGCAGGTCAACGTGTCTGGAACCGCTCGCTGTAATGTTAAATGGCCTTTATGCAACGGGTCGTTGAACAGGGACGCCAGATATGACAATGAGGCTGTCGGCAACAAATTCAGTTGGCACTCAGTCGTATTAATTAACGCATTATTCGGCTTGTCTGCAGGTCTCTTACTTTGCAGATGGCTGGGAGTTGCAGCCGAAACCTCACCCCAGAGATGACAAGGTGGTGGTTCGTCCAGAAGTGGGCAACACGAAACTCTTTGGTTACTAGCACATCGCGTGGCTGAGAGCGGTGTGAGCAAGGATTATCTGAGATGTATTCTAACTGGTTAGGGGGCGGAGGGTGTTAGTGAGATAGGGATTATGCACTATGTAGGCGATGGGGGCGATAGACTCCGCTGTTGCCGACCCTGTGATGACATAACATCCCTTCTCAGTCGGCGAAGTCTGTGCCGTCGCAAGCATTGTGGTCACTGAAAACAGTCAGTTTGTTCGCCCTTTGCGCAGTCACTGAGAGGCCGTGTAGGTTTTCGTAGAACTTGTATTTTACGTCGTAATATCTTGCCACCGAAGGACCGCAGGCGCTGCCTTGAGTGGGCAATTTGTCACAACGGATAAAAGGCCTCATGGTCCCTGGATGATCGTTCACGCCTGCAGCAGAAAGGAAGATATTTCATGACTTCGCTCTTGGTGCCGTGAATGTAAGATATGGTGCACAGCAGCTCGCCAATAAGGTAACGGGGAGTGCTGTGTGACTGCCTGCAGAGGCTATGGAATGAGCCCCAGGGCTCAAAGGCGTTAACGTGTCCCGTAATCTGATCGGTGAGCTTCCCCCTATAACATTTAATACCACCTATGACACCTAGGCAAAATAACGAGCCCATATTTCGAAAGCAGTGCGCTCGAATGCTTGACGTTTAATAACCAAAGAAACCGGGTCAAAACGCAGAAGCCCTAAGCCTTGGGCTAAGCAGAACTAACCGATGAAAACTAATATTCCAGAAATGACCTACAGGTCTCTGTTGACTTTGTCGGCACCCCATATCTGCACATGAAGATGCGAACGTCGAGAGCACGATGTCATCTATATGCACCAATGCTCGGTTTGCGCAGGGACTATAACCTTCGCGGGAATTAGTTTATACTTATAAAGGACCTGCACAATAACTACCACACTCTCCTATATCACACGTCCAAGCCCAGTGTTAGGGCAGAGTCAGACGGACCGGGAGCAGGTCCGTATGAAGTGGTTGACGATACTAAACAACTCATCTTCACGTGCTATACGCGCCTGGTCGCGCACGATAGGTTAAGTTTTCATCGATTCAGAAAAGGCGTTACTGGGGTCCCGAATGGGTGGAAGTGCCGCAGAGACTGCATTCAGGTGCAATCATAACAGCGCGACTATCCGTTCTACGAAATGGTCTAAGGTAATCCGCCAGTAAGCAGTCTTTCAAACCACGGCTTCTGACTCACTGTGATAATCTAAAAGTGCGTCACATGGTTTATAGTGAAGAATATTCAACAAGAGTCTGTGGGGACAGAGTACCCAGAATCTTATTTCATTTTCCCTCCCCCATGCATCAGTCCACTGTCCAAGCCGGTCGGTCGCCTGATTCAGGGTTGAGGGACAGACACTCAGTAGAATAAAACTGCCCGTCCACACGCATTATACATGAACCGATCCCCACATAACACACCAGTATCTCACATAAAGAGGTAGGCGGCTTGGGTATCGCATGTGTGAGAGCGCCTTGGAGGTCATCTTATTGTCGGCCGTCGGGTCTGGTTCTCAGTCTACGGGCCAGGCGCTCCACATATACTCAAAGATGACTGTGAGGTCCTACTTGTACCGCCAGTTAACATGAAGGTGCGCTGAGTGCGCTGTGATGGATTCAAGCATGCCAGGTTCAGAGTGAATAAACATTCCGTGGGAGTGGTATCCAGGGAATGTCTCACTCTTTCTTCTCCCAATCGTGCACCAGTCGACTGTTCGACCCGGTTAGTTGTCTGGTGCAGGGAGTGGCTACAGTCCATGTGATCAAGTTTCCCTTGCTTGAATCGTTCTGCAGAGTTTTATTCAGCCGATCTCTTTCCTGATATGTCTAATGCCGGCTTTTGCGGCATGAAGTTTCGCTAAACAGCTTTTCCCTTCAGCTTTCACAATTCCTCCCCCATTTCAGGGCATTCTAGTACCTGCTCTTCCCTCTTACCATTGATATATTAGTCGCTATTCGGATCGATCATTTCCACAGAATTTGCCATCCTCTTTTTAAATGACCACGAATCGCTGTAACGTTCAGTTTGACGATATTTCCCCCAAAAATCTTTAACGATTTGTGAAATATTATTTGGTAACGAACGGACTTGCATTTTAACTCCAAGTTCCAGAACCATTTGACTTCGGTATTTTTGTATTCTAATCATACTACCGCCATGCCTGGACTTCACATCGCGGAATATCCCGGGAAACCGAAATTCAACGGCGAACTGCAAAATACCCAGATGAGTTGCACAGTCCTCTCAACTTTTTGAGACTTTAAAATAGATAGTGGGGTAAATGTGATCTCATAAGTAAAGGAGTATTCCATCCGCGGGAAAAGTTGGATTCTCGGATCGCGTAACTGAAAATGAAAGGAATTATTTAACGTCCAAAACTTTGAACTACCCAAACGGCCCTTTATTATTGAAAAACAGCATACTTCCTAAATTTATGGCATTGACTAAGCGGTGGGCACCCCAGTGTATGGTACCGTTGTGCCATTTATGTCAGACACTTATGGTAGACGTTAATTCTGACCTTAAATCTACCCATCACTTGATACATGTCAAATCGTTTTCTGAAGTTATTAAGTATGTAAGCACACATCGGCAGCGTCGAATATACTGAAATCCCCACGGACCACCTAGACTCTTTTCTGAGGTGGAACGAACTGCTGCGAGGCTTTAAACAAGCCTGATTCCGCGCAAAGTTTTGAAAACCTCTCGACATTTAAGTCCTGTGTTATCCCGGCCTGTGTTCGATTCTCTCTTGGCCCTGTCACGCACTTGCCGCTGTTCACCGATTTTCCTGTAGTGTTTGACATAGATTCCTACAAAACGGCTTCAGGATGCATTTGGGTGTGTAGGATGGGGAAGAAATTTTCGAAGCAGCGCCATAAACCTAGATTTACCAAAGCCCAGATCCCGTGGCTTATTCGTGGGGCAATACGTAGCAACAACGTTGAGACGATGCAGTATTTGTTGAGTTACCCCAACGAGGTCAATCCAAGCATGGTTATTGATGGCGTTTGTCCCTTGAACTTGGCAGTGGAATTAGGGCATCTTCAAATGGTCAAACTCCTACTCAAAGCTGGTGCTGATCTTCATGTCTCCGATTGTCCTCGATACCCTCTACACCAGGTTTGTTACCCCTCCATGCCTTGTCTTCTTTATTTTCTTTAGCTTGGTTAATTTCCTTTTCTGTTCAAACACCATGGTTTACTTATAGCTTCTTGTAAGACCGTCAGTCGCTATTGAACTATCTGCTTGAGCTTTCTCTCACCTTCAAGGCAAAGGAAGAGTGTCCACTTTAGTTCTGTAGTCAGACGGGTCGATGCCCACCACTTCTCTGTGTTATAAACGTCCTGTTGGTGTGATCAAATCGTTTCCCTTGTTCCATTCGGGCTTTACTTCGTGACATCCGTATCCATCCGATTATCTTTAGTTTCTGTATGTAGGCGTCACTGCGTCAAACCTTTTATTGAGGTCACAAAAGGCCGTCTACACGATTAACTCCTCGGGATACTGATATGCAGGCAACAGCCTATATTCGGGGTTGAACATCCGCAGAAACATGCTTTCTTTGCGGCCAACACCTGTTTATATTTCCTCGCCCTCTCATTCATAGAATCGTAAGGGTCATTTCAGAAGATTGCTGGCAATGGTCTTCGTAATGCTGGTGTTTGTCTTCTAGAAGTAAAGCATAAGACACCCTTTTGCAGTCTTCTTGAGCACAACTAACGTGTTATACGGTAAAGTGTATCGAGACGCTGAAATTGAGCACCAGTTTGTCTTGAAGGTTTAAGTACACGGCTCACGTTCGCCAGAGTTTTATGCCTCTAGGCAGATGTTTTTCTACTTGTGGTGGAAATAAGCACACACATTTTCAGTCTTCTGGACCATTGCAAAAACAGATGTGGTAGAGATTTCGTTAAAAGAGTCTGAGGTCAAGAGGCCGTTTGTTTCAGGTACGTGCTCTGGCCCTCCCACTGTTTAAACAGATCAACGGACGTGCCTTTGGGTGCCGAGACTGGGTTTAATCCCAAACCAGCCTATCGTCTCCAGGGAAGCCATGAGTTCATTCGCCAAGAACGTGGCAAGTCCTTAGACCGCCCATGCCAGTGCACAAGTTCTAAATCCCTATAGCAACGAATACCGGTAGAGGGATTAGGAGCCTTGCCTCTGTGGGAGTGGCCACCGTTATCTTCAAAGGGCCTCGTGGCATAGACAAAGGGCTCGCCTACGTTGATGACTGAACCCTTCACCCGGGCGATGTGTAAGACATCTTTTTCCTTGTAGTAGGCCCCTTGTTTTGCTGGGGGGTGGGGAATGCTTTGCTGAGTTTACTGGAGTGACCATGCATATTGTGATAGTGGTGCTAGTTTTTATCATATCCTGACACTTTGGCTACTTATCCTGAATCCCGACTGCCAGACTTACGACACCGTCAACTCCGGAACTATAAAGGGCTTTATCTTTAGTGATAATGCGTATGTGTTTACGAAAGTTCAAACCTCCCAATAAAAAGCAGGACTTTGTCTTCGTGCTGAACAATTTCAAATCACACGTTTGTGCGTTACGCTGGTAAGCGTTCGGGCCTGTTGGTTTTTGCGGACGTCTTAGCACAAGCCTGTTTCCAAGAACCCATGAAATGTTGTAGTTTCGAGAGGTTATAAAGCAGGCGAGGTCGCCTGTCTCATGCGACCTGTGGGTGTTGATGTGATCCATTAAACGACAATGTTGACTGAAGTCTGAATCAATGTCAGACAGCGTTCACCGTGTCGCAACCGAACTTTGGATTTGGATTGGTGACCAACCATGTCTGATGGCATTTCACAGGATAGTCCGAAACCGCTGATTCTCTGGAGCCAGTGACTGATTAATTTTACACCAGAAAGTCACCGAGGTCCGTCTCATTATTGTTGGGTATGGTTGACTGATGACGGCCGACAAACCAGAAATGGCCATCCCAGTCCCACTTGTCTTGGTCGGTAATGCTACTCTGTCCATATCATGCGCCGCTGTGTGGCTGCCGGCCGGGCTCGAGAGAGAGCCCCAAGGTACAACGAGACGAGTGATTTGCCAACGTGATCGCTGAGCGCCTCTATACCATTATGTGTATCCGATCTCAACCCACAGGACATCGAGCCCGTGGCACAATGGCTAGATATTGGGCTTCTAACTAACAGATCGCGTGCTCGAGCGTCGGGGGTTGCATGCCTCGGGTCGGATGTGGCTGAGGACGGCTAATAAACCAGAAATGACCACCCCAGTCACCCTTGTCTTGGTCGGCAATGCTGTTCTGCCTATATCAACGACCTATTTCTGCGCCGGGCAGCCGCGGTTGAGCTAATAAACGGTAGTGTCCTATTAGAGTCCATGTTTTTCTGGGACATTGGTTCTGCAATAAAACCACACTTTTTCTGTGGTTTCAGCTAAATCCACCGTTTTTAGAACATGCCACAACTCCAGGTTATCCATGTTGTCTCTAAGGGCCTCATCATTCTGATTACAAATATTCTGTGGTTATTTCGATAACCTTGAGATCTCATTAACCCTGCAGACATCACTTTGTGCCTGCATCCTTTAATGCTCACAAGATGTTGTCAACATAGTTGGAACTGCCCATCCGTTACCTGGATTCGAATTTAACTCCTCAAAATAGGACAGGATCTTCTCTAGAATGTACTAAACTGCCTACTTAAAGGGACGAGTAAAGGCATGTATCCTTGTCCGACTCTTGCCCAAATTTTGAGCACTTTTGAAAGTTGCTGTAATCAACAACGAAGATTCTAGTGAAGTGAGCATAGACGTGGTTTGCCGCAATGATTGTGCTCCGTAGGCTGTTGTGTGAAGTTATCCGCCAAAAGTAATCCCACAAGTGTAATTATGGTTGCCGTGAAGTGTGTCGCAAAGATCGGCATCTTAGCAGCAATGGGAGATACGTTAAGACCTCAGTATTTACCCAATCCATTATCATCTAGCTTAGAACCTCGGCCTGGCCAAGTTTCTTGCCCCAGTCATGCGTATATTAAAATTACCTCTGAGTAAAGAAAACAAATCTACGACGATGTACTTCTCACAGCTTATCTCATCTCCCTCATCTGAGATAAGCGTAAACTCGGTCGAACTCCAGTAATACGATTAGACGGTCACGTTGTGAGGGTGGCTAATCAGTGCATAACAGAGAGACTTCGTCATAGTAAAGGCTTTATGGGTGCTCTCAGACGAGCTGACCAAGACGATACTACTTGGACCTCCAGAAACGCCCTCTTCAAAGTGTCTTCAAGTCAGTAAACAACCCTGGTAGAGACTTGAATAGGATTGATAAACATGGCCGTCTGCCCTAGAATCTGGGGTTGCAATATTTGGAGTCAGTGGAATACAAGGGGTTTCGGCGAATCGACCAACACACAAGATGAAATGACGTTGACCAAAACCTCAGATGTGTAATTCGTGGTGACCGTCTCCACTTAGATAGACTGGATTAGCCTTGCTGGAACCATTCAGATCCGCAGCAATGTATACACGATCAGTCTACCGTCCAGTGATCCGACCGTTGTGAGCTACATCTATCGTTTCGAAGATGAAGTGGTAACTTGTGCTTGAGCTTTTCGTAATTAGACTTTCGCTTCGTAGTTCCACAAATTATAGGGTTCAAAAGAGAGGGTAATTACGACACTCCCGCTTGGGGGATTGCCGTGAATGTCACATCAAGAAGGGATCACTACGACCTTATTCTCAGCCCTGGGCGGGACAGAGTAATCTTGCCAGTCAGAAACCCCTCAGGTCACGACTGTTAGCGTATTGCGGTGGTGTTGATGGTTGTTAAACAACTAAACTGGGTTCACAGTTCTCTATAGTGCCCTTGTGACCTGTTCCTGTCAAGTCACCCCAAAGATAAGGTTTGGCGCTGTGACTGGCCTGACGCAGAACCTTCGCGAAATGCGTCCAAACTACATGCACAACACCAATTATGGAGACTCAACGCACCCCGTCTAGAGTATACTTTTATCTATTACGGCTGCGCTCATGCGTGCACCAACCGGCCTCGCCAACGTCACGGATTGTGACTGCCTGCGGCGGCGGATCTGGAAAGCGCCACTCACTTCGCTCCTCCAGCTGCGTAGGCGGGACACTGAAAGTCGAAAAAACCCTCTCATGTCATGACGAACTGTGTCGAGCTTTGTTTTCAGTTGGCCTCCTCTTTGACGTCATGAGGCGGCAGCGGCGCCGAGTAGAGGGCAACGACAGGTGGGGGGGGGGGGAAGGCGAGGAACGTGTCCGAACCGCCTTAGCCTCTTTTTTGGGTGACCTGAGATATCCTCGTGATGCTGTCGCAGCGAGTGAGGACTGGCTAATCCGAGAAAAGTGTCAGTGCACTTCACTTAAAGGACGGTTCTCAGACAACAGTAGTCAAACGCCTCTGGTTTTTGTTTATCTTTCACGCACACGCACGGTCCAGCATTCGCAACTGTTTAGGTGGTTCGACTGGACGGTTGCTCGGTACACGCGAATCTATCTGTGGCGGTGGAAATATTGCGTCGGGTCTATATACTCGTACTGAGGACTGTGAAAACAGTGCGAGTAGCATCGATTCAGGAGACGATGTCCTTACGCAGTCAATTACGCAGTAACCTCACCCCGCGTTATTTGAAATGGTCCACTTCTTCAAGTTGACAACCAGTAATTCCGAGGTCTGCCCTCCCTGGTCAGTAAATGCGGTTGAAAATACTTGTCTTTACAACGTTAATGAGAAGGTTGACCGATTTAGCAACATTATTTACCTGCGACTGCATATTCTGTTGGTCAACGGAGCTTGCGGCTGGCAGAGCAATACCGTCGGTGCGGTCGGAGTCAGTAAGCCGGTGTCGGGATGCAGTTTCGACAACACCAAGGTCGTGTTGGACCTTCCGGAGATCCGATAGATGGCGTAGTTGAACGCCTGAAAGAATATTGAACAGCTGGGAGGAATTGCTATGGACCAGAACTTATGCAGTAGTGAGGCGATAATAAGGGCTGGTTATAGTGGTGAATTTTGCGGTCATACCAACGAGTTCCGTCTTCCCCCACAGCAACTCATGATGGATTTATAAGTCTCAGTAAAGTCAATAATACAAATGATCATCAGTGCCTTTCAGCCATGATGGAATTCATGAACTGATCGTTGAAGGTAAGAACGCGTTCACGCCATGACCATGTATTGTCAGAAAATAAGCTACAATTTACAACAACAGTCGCTCAGCACAGAGTACTGACCGCTAAGTTGACGAAAGCCTTGTTGGAGGCCTGTTCCATCGAAGATGTTATTTCAGCCGAATATTTTTGCGACCATCTCTAGCCGACTTTGCCGTCATTTTCCGTTGTTGATGGAAGGAATCATCGTTGCGGGGCCCAGCTGAAACTGTCTGGACAGATAACCGTAAGATTCTCTGGCTATCTGGTCATTGCGACGCCGCTCAGTCAGTTGGAGATTTCTGTGAGCTGACCCACAGACAGATGACTTCAATGATGACCATTTGCCACTGAGTCAAGTCGTAAGGAGGGGCCTAAGTTACTGCCCAAAACCTCACATGTGTTGGGTTTTCGTAGTTTTGCGACAGCAAGGCATCTCGCAAAAGACATTTTGGATGCGCCTGGGTGGTGAAAATTCAGGCAAGAGCGATAGCGTTCGTGGACGTTGGCGCCTTGGGCATCACCTATCGACCTGCTGTCGTGAACCCAGCTGTTTCGGCCAACGGTCGTCATGTTCGTTTTCCTCGTTTGCTCTGTCTCCGTGCATTCGGGCCACTCATGCACCCATCCGGTCATGTGAGCATGTAATACAACAATTATTTGGACATCGTCTAACATTCATACTCCAATTACTCTTTCACCTATAGGACATGCAGTAACAACGCGATTAGACTTATTGACAGGAATGCCTTCAGTAGACAGCTTTACGCCATGTCAGTTAGTGCGCCCGGCTTTATCTACCTTCGGCCTGGTGTCACCTATGGGGAGAGAGATTGAGGTTGATCTGGCTCTCATTTAACGCCTAGATTCGCCACTACGCACGATAAAAGGCTCTTTCAAGTTACCACGACGTAATTATTGTTGTGGCTTGAAAGGCTACCCAGGGGTTGAGTCGGACTGCAATTATTCTTCGAAACTTGGCTTTTATGATAACTCAGACCCGGAGACTTCCGAAGACTGGTTCATGCGGAACCGGACTAGCCCCGCACCGGGAGCGACAGTTAGCCAAGATAAGAAACTGGTGCTTGGGCCTTCTGTGTTCGGTCTTTGTCGCTCGGATGGGTCGAGCTCTGCTTATCAGCTGCCGCAGATCGTTGTGCGTGGAGAGGTACACTTTGCGACATCATGGAGGCCGGCTAGATCATGCATGATCGTTTCTATGTCAAGTACACGTACGTGGTACGCGCATATGTGACCTTGAATATCAGCCAAGGCTTAAACCCGGCTCTTAAAACAATCCTCAAATATCTGGCTTTGATTTGGGGTATCATGTTTCTGATTAGAAGGGGGAAAATTCTTTAAAACGGCGTATTAATTCAACCGTTTGAATAGGGATCTCTTCTAAAAACGTTATTTTCTGACTAGTACTGTGGGTCTTTCCACCAGTTTCCCGAATTCACCTTTTTTCTACTGGTTTAGGTCTGTGTAAACCCAGTTGCGTAGACTCGAATAATATTCACGATTTCATGCCGGTACGCTTACTGTTTTCGAGGTTACCCTGTGCGACTGAATGAATCTTAGTTCTTTTTATTGTCAAAATCCTCCTCCTTATTGTAGGCCTGCTTGTACGGAAGGCCAGCCATCTCCGATCTGCTTATCCGTTCGGGAGCAAAGACTACGGTACTCACAGAGCATTATCAGTCCTGTCTTCACCTCTTGGCCAATCAGTCAGCGGAACGTTTCCTCGAGACGGCGCGCGTTCTGCTCTCGCACAATTGTGATCCAAATACCCTCGATGATGACGGTCTTGCTCCCCTGCACAGAGCCTCACTTGAGATGGTTCACGTTCTGACCTCGGTACGTTACTCGGCATAATTCCCCCCTGCCCCTCTCATCCCTATTCCCTCACTTCCCCCCCCCTCAACTTCTCCTCCTTTCCGTTCGACCGCTTTTGTTTTTCATCTCCACGCTATTCTCTCACTCCCGCGCCTACGTGTCCCCGCCTACTTCATTTTGTGCTTTAGTCGGACAAGACAGATCTCAACATCTTGAGCCAGGCTGGCGACACGCCTCTCCTTACTGCCGCCAAAGACAGGCGGGAGGCCGTTCTGCTGGCCCTAATTCGTGTGGAGCAGGAACACCAACAGGCGGCGTTAGCGGCCTCAGAGCTTAGCGGAGCGCGCGCCCCCGCCAACCGCACACCGTCCTCCAAATCAGCTGGATCGGCCACCTCCCGGTTTACTCTCCTCTCTAATGGCAGTCTCTCCACCTGCGCCGTCACCAATAGAGCGGCGACACCAAATCGCCAGTCGTCGGGTTGGGCGCAGCGGGTATTTAGGACGGCCTCCGCAGCCACTATACAATTACAGTCGGCAACATCCGCAGCCTTCTCCGGCAGCACTCGTCCTACGCTGGTGCCTTTAGATTTTCGACAAGCGCAGCAACAGCATCCGCTAGATCTGGAGACACCACTTGTGGCTGATGCAGTCACTTCCTTTCCACCACCACCGGGCACCATGCCCTCAGATACGAAACGCAGTGAGTTACCGTATTCATCTTTGTCAATCTCCGCCTCTTAATGGAAATGAATTTTGTGGTCTTGTGGCCGACTACGTGTCCTTATTAAGCGGCTTATATATATATATATATATATACAGTACCTGTGCTAACTCATGAAATGTCACGAATTAACACAGGTTAACGCCTTTAACGCAAAATCGGTAAACACTACGGCTCCCAAAGTCTGATAGCGGAAAATAAACGATGTGCCAAA